>MPDP01000268.1:0-514068 GCA_030869315.1 Colletotrichum cuscutae | reverse complement strand
AACTTTTTATTATATACTAATTAGTATACTAATACTAGTCTAGTATAGTATTAGTCCAGGCCGTACTAAACTAGCCTAGTATTAGTCCAGGCCGTACTAGACTAGACTAGACTAATTTCCAACCCTGAATGCAACCACACTGTCTCCACCGGCACAGGGTTAAACAGAGAATTAGGCGCCCGGCCAGGGTTTTGCTATCCGTCAAAGCCCTCTGATGCTATCGCAGATAACAATGAAGTCTTTTCGCAGTGGCTGCTAAGATAACTCGCTTGACAACCTGCATGAACATCGGCATTTCCTACATTGTATGACTCAGATTCGGTCAGCGCATCTACAGGTAGGGGCGTTAAGCAGAGACTCGTAGGAGAATGTAAGCACCTCACCACCCCGCAAAGAGAATAAACTGGAAGAGAGTCTGCCAGATCCCCAATCGGCTAAGGTGGAGGAGTATTAACGCATTTTCCAAGGTGTTGTCCGTATGGCACACCTGCGCCCGAATGCATTCGTAATTTCGTACCTGAAAGTACGTCTCCGATTGCATGGCGGACTAACCTTGTCCCGAGAAAACAGACGGCACCTTACCTCTGGCCGAGCTTTACCTAACACCTCAAGGGCTCAGCGCTTTAGAAGATCCCTATTTACCCCCGCAGCGCAACCTGTCCCATATCTTCCCCTCTACAGCGAACATGAGTCCCCGTGTATGCTCGTGCACTCTGTGCGGGTGGGTCGTCGTCGATGCACCAGGCAGCGTTTCTTGGTTGAATCAATTCCGCGGAGGTAAGTGCTCTAGGTTTGTTTTCGGTGTATGAAGCATACTAAACTGATCCGAAGTCACTTCAAGTCCAAATGGCGTCATTCTCACCGGTGTTGGCTTATACGATGATACAGCAAGGGGCGCATTCATCGCCCCAGTCGACCCCAAGCGTCGTTGGGATGACCCAACCTACGACAGTACAGATGAAGACCAATTTGGTGCTATGGGCTTCCCGCCAGTTAACGGAAGACACGGCTTTGTTTTCCATGAAGCCTGCTGGGACCTCTTAGAGAAAGCATTCCATCCGAGTCCAGTTCCCTTATTGAGACTGTTCGACGTCTGCGAATCACTCCCATTTCCACTATTGTCAGTAGGTATCAGCTGGGGCCACGACTACGGGGGAGCCAGTATCGTCGATAATGAACACCACTTTCCGTTCGAGGACAGATTTTCCGACCGGGACTACATGGACTCCGACCCCGTTCTCAGCGCCAATCCGTACGAAGCTGAAGAGGCACACCACTTGCTCACTGAGGCACCCGAAGAGCCGCCAAGTCCAGAAGGGCCTATTTCCAATGCTGCAGCCCCAGAACCAGAACGGGACAGCTTCTATGCGCTACCAGAAGAGCTACGGTCAGCGATCGCTATTTGCCTACCGACTTTGGATGTATTGAACCTACGGTTGTCCTCACGTTCGTTCTGGACGATTTTCAATAGTCAACAGTTCTGGGCCTCGAGATTCAAACATAAGTCAGACCGCTCATGGCTTTTTGAATCCCAGGGCGGGGCTCAGTTTCGGGACTGGAGATGGCTGTATCGTCGAACCAACAATGCGCACATAGGTCCCGGCCTCCAGAATAGAGTTCGTGTTTGGAATCTGGCCCAGAAAGTCGTGGCAGCTCTGGACTTCCAATGGATCGACAGTGGTTCAGAACCTTCCCAGCAGCAAGGCTCGACCCAGCGTTTAAAAGTGTCGGGAGACTTGTGGGAGAGACCGAGCGGGCCACACCACTCCCACTTGGATAAGGGTTGCCTTCTCCGCGAAACGTACCGCCTGACCATCCCTGAAGACCTATCGATGGTTTCTATCTGGTCTATTCCCGTAGGAGAGATTCTATACATCGCTGGACTGAAGTTTACCACGGCCGCAGGCGATGTTCGTCAAATAGGCTACAGAACTACTACTGAGCAGTCCGTGGAGATTTCAGACATAAGCGGCTTCAAGCTAGCTGTGGGAGAAAGAGGGATTCAAGCTTTGCAACCCATCAATCAGAATTTCGACACCTCCCACTGGCTCGGCAGTCCGGAGACGTCGCTCAAGACACTGCGCTTCAATGTAGGCGAGCGCATCAACTACCTTGATATTGGATTTGATGTGAGTCAAGTGGACCTTGTGAGCTTTGTCCCATGCAAGTATGCTGACTTCACAGGGTTGCAAAATTGTGAGCTTGGCTATCTTTCCCCATTCTTCATCTATCGCAAGACTAGCACAGGATGACAACAGATTGAGAAATATGGGGATGTGGTACCCTGAGGTCCCGGGACCAGACCTCTGCTTGAATGAAACTTCTTTCGCCCCCAGGGAACATTACTTGGACGGATTCAAACCACTATTTTGGACCTCCTTTGGCGGCCCAGGTGGTGCCCACCTTCGAACACTCAATAATATCAGAGTCGTCCTGGGCCGCGCCGGCATATACCGCATCGACTTCACATACAATGTTCCAGAACTCGATAGAATGTTCGGTTGCCAAATGCCTGGAGATTTGACGAAGGAAATCATTTTTGAAATCGATGGAGCAGGAGACGAACTCATCAATGCGGTCGAAATTCTCCAGGAAAACGTTGACCCTGAAGATGCTTACACATGGATGGTGGAAGAAGGATTCATAGCTGCATTCAAGGTGAGTCGCCCATATTCACCTGTCCGTTGTCCAAACTCCCCGGCAAGAGATGTGCGCTGAAGTAATCACGTTGAGGTGTCCACGAATCGAGGAAGGAGCTGCTTCTTCTCCATTCAAGATGACCTGCCAAGCAATACTTCGTTTCTAGTGACCACAGGTCCTGGAGAGGCCATCACTGGGTTTTATGGAAGCCAGGTAAGCGCACCCGCATACTTACACTGCGTGTCTTCTCGCGAGGTATCTTTCATTGACTGACGAGGGTAGCATTCCCATGAGGGTAGTAGCATTTCGGCTTTGGGTGTCATCTCCGAAGCGATTGAAGGAAGTTAAAGATCGAGTTGATGCCGGGATAAGGTAGAAATCGTCCGTTGGCCCCCAAGTTCTGGGGAGGGCTGGGAATCGGGCTGTTGCCCAAGTCTTGAAGTCTGCCGTTACCAAGTGATTGGCCACGTTAAGTCAAAAGACCCCCTTCTGGCCCACCCCCCCTTTTGGCCCACCCTTTTACCCCCTTTTGGCCCACCCTTTTACCCCCTTTTACACCAAATGTTCTACTTTTTATTATGCGTTTAATAAATCCACTTTTACATATTTATTTATTATATATAGTATATAAGTAGGAAAATAAATATTATTTATATAAAAAAATACTATATTACGTAACTTTAACTATAAAAGTAGTTTTATTAAGTTAAAGTTAAAGGTATAGAAATATTAGTGTTTATATATAAATTACTAGTATATACTAATATTTAAAAAACTTAAATAAATCCTTTATTTATAATTTAAAATAAATAAAAAACTTTATTTAGATTATTTATACTTGAATATACTATATAAACTAGTTATTATTATTATATAATATGTACCTATATAGCTATAGTAAGTTAAATTTTCCCCATACAAAATTTACTATAGGGAAATTCTAACTTAATATTACTAAGCGAGAAAAAATACTACTAAATAAAAAAAGTTTTTTTTAAAAAATCTATATAAGTAAGTTATATATAGCTAAATTTCAGCTTATATAACTAAGTATCACTCAGATTATTTATATTTAAAATAATACTTTTTAATTATATAATTTTTAATATATAAGGCTTTAGTATTATTATATAGTAAAGACTTAGTATAGATTTATAAAAGTCTTATATTCTTTAAATTTAAATAATATTTTACTCAATATATTTTTCTTATAATTTTATATATATAAATAAGCTACTTAAGTATATAGTTAAAAATAGTAGATTTTAGTGTAGCCCTACTAAAATAGGGTGGGCCAAAAGGGGGGGTGGGCCAAAAGTGGGTGGTTTGACTTATTGTGCATGTCACGCTATCGTGAATTTTGAAAGGCAGGCGACGGACTTTGGTGGAGTTTTTACTGAGCTTGGAATGGCATGAACGAGGAAAAGGAAGGTAAGGTTGTAGGGTGAACTTGAGAAACGTCAATCTCGACAGAAAAAAAAAAGATGGCTTGAAGACCTCCATTAAATACGATTAGAGATGCGACACTCTTGAAGTAACTTGCGAAAGAGGTGGCATCCCATTCACTTCAACCCTTAAGAATACTGGCGGGGTCAGCTACTTAGTCACAAAAGCCCAGGTGCACTCAGTGTAAAGTCAAACGCTGCCCGACTTCCTTTTTGGAATGCATCGGTACGGATACATGTGGACCAGAGCATGTAATGTTGGCCGATACCCCTACCTTGCGTAAAACAAATGGGGCCCCTGGCCTATTCACTATAGGTAGCTAGCCGCGTCGCGAAAAGTCGCGTCTTTGACCGGTGTGCAGGTTGGTCAGAAAGCCTGCACTTCAGATACACTGCTGCTGCGTTTGTCCCTTAGCAAATCTTCCACTCGCCATACCAGCGTTTCTCACTTCGCCCAGTGGAGTAACTCTGCCTTTGTACAAGTTCCTGTCCTTAGCGCTGTTTCTCATATCCTTACCCGCCTCAAGGTTCTGATGTACTTGATCCTACCTTATCCCACGTCCCAGCCAGTAACCTCACAAGTCGCTGACAACAACAGCGATTCCCGCAAAAGGGGACGTGCTTCAGAACATAGGCCGACCCACCCTCATCTATCCGTATTCACACCTCATTCATCATTTTCAGTGCGACAACGGACGTGCTCATAGAGCTTCACTCCCAGGTTCAACGCCGCTTCTTAACCTGCGCGCAGAAATCTTACAACTCGTGTTGCACGCGTCTTAAGTGTAAATACTGCCTACAAGGCCAACCTATGTAAGCCTCATTCAGGCCAGAGACGTCATCTCAAAACAGCCACTGTGACAGCTCGAGTGGTCACATCCCGCTTCCCATGTCCAATGCTCGCGCTAGGTCAGAGGCAGCGTAAGTCCCCCATAACCTTACTCATCACCATATCAACACCTTTCATTCCATCATTGAACCGTAATCTATATCTCATAAATTGACCGGCCGTTGTCTTCGCGACGTACAGCATCCTGGGCATAGACTGGGGCAGCACCGCCATACGTGCAACCATTTGCATCCGCAAGACCAAGGAATTGCACCCAATTTGGAACCACGGCGCGGTTCCTGGACATGACATCCGCTATCAGACCGGCGCTTTCAACTCAACTCTCTACGTCGACGATCGAGGCGGCATAGTGTACACGGGCGAGGTGTACAACCAGAGCTGCACGCCCATTCCCTCAAAATGGTTCCTGTGCGAAGACCGCGAGACCGGCAACCCACTCCTCGATGGCCTCTTGGCAAAGTTCAGAGGCATGGAGAAGCGGATACGCAGGGCCCTTGAAGCCATCGTGAGGACTGTATTCCAGGAGGTGACAACTTTCTGCACCGATCGCGCGCTTCATATTGACGAGATTGGCCTGTCGCATCCAGCGCACTGGACCGCCCAGGAGCTGTCCAACTACGAGAACCTGATTGCCGCCGTCATGATGGAGTCTAATACGTTTACAAAAGCACACGGTCGCATCAAGCTTCATGTGGAGAGTCTGGCGTCGGCTCACTTTCTCTTCTCGAGCCCGCGTCACATGAACCAGATCCTCACTAAAGTGGACGAGCCTTGTCATCTGGTGTTTCTTGATTTTGGAGGTCACACGATGGTGAGTCAGCTGTAGCGATGTTCGCGAGTTTACGATCTTGGCCTAGAGAGATATTGACCGCGGTAGCGCAGAACGGCTGCATATTCAGCGCAGTACGACGGAGTGGCGATGAGTTGAATTATTTTCAAGTTGGGGAACCCTTCAGTAAGTCCGGTCACGTTCTCGATATATTCACCCACAGAGCCACGTCTGATACACGATCGATCAGCCGCTCATGGCGGTACACAACTATGGGAGAAAAGAGTTGATGATTTTGCAACAAATTACGCCGAAAAGTCACTCAAATCGACTCTACTCCCAAGCCAACGAGCAGACCTTTTGGAGATGTTCCACTTGAAGATCAAGAGGCTACAAACAGGCTTGTTCGCGAGCATGGTCTTGCACGCAGAAGATCCAGATAATCACGGTAGTATATCAGTACACTTACGCGCGACCGATGCCAGGCAATGCTTCCTCGACGGGCTAGAAACCCCCCTCAGACTCGCCAAGAAGAAGATTGACGCCGCTGTCGCCTTGGGCTCAAACGTGAAGATAGTTCTGTCTGGCGGCAGTGGCAAGAACGTTCTAGTGCAGGCGAATCTCCAGCAAGTTTGTGCTCAACTCAAGATTGACGAGCCGTTCCTCTTTTACGAGGCGGTGGGTGAGAAAGAGTATGTAGTTTGGGAACTCGAAATTCCGAAAGGTCCGGAGATGAGTACGCTGCTAATATGTCCTCCGTCTTGACAGCTCTTTCAACGTCAGCAAAGGCGCTGCTCTTGCGGCGGTCGATAATATTATGGCGAAGGAATTCATTGACAGGGGCGCTGCTTTCGGTTTCCAAACAGGTCGCCCATTGAAGGGCGCTAATGGCAGCTTCATAAGCTGGGATAATACAGCCTTTCTGGCTCTTGATTCTGTAAGATTTCCCCTGAACCCCAGGTGTTCACTTAGGTATTTGCGTTCTCAACCCGGTCTATGGACGTGCGTTGCTAGATGCCGATCAACCATTTTGCTTTTCCCACTGATAAATGCTCGATCTGGCAGGATGGTCCCCATTACTTTAGAAAGCGCTACAGCGGGACGACGAGGCTCAAGATCGTCTGTGACCCTCAGCTTCAAGCCTCTGCCAAATGGGACCACGTCCCAGCAACGTGTTGCTACGACATTCTCGAATTAGCGCCGCCTACCAAAGGCCACTGGGAATTCTGCTTACAGCTACATGACTTCGGTGACGGCAAGCTGGGGCTGACAATTCGAAAGAACAAACTGTCGTGGAAGGGAAAAGCCGTATTGAATAAGATGACCTACGGCCCTTTTCCCCTCGAATACGACACGTCTTCGAGGTGTTGTCTGATCAACCTGGACCGGGTCAAGACCGAGAGTACCGACTTTGAGAATGGCATCTTCTTGACCGAGGACGGGAAGCTTGTGCCGTGCGACCCGGAGGCGGTGAACGATCAAATCCAGGATCTGCAAAAGGAGAATAATGATCGACTTAAGGAGTCGGGCGGGATCAATACGTCCATGCCGCAAAAGATGAAGGAGCAGAAAGAGAAGCAGGGGCAGCAGCAGGAACAACAGGAAAGCAAAGCGGCAGGAAAGCGGCCCAGGTCCACGTCGGTTTCTCAGACGAGGGGCAGAGGGAAGCCGCATAAGAAGTCCGGCCGTGATGACGATAGGGGACAGGAACCGGCCTACAAGAAACGACTCATGAAGCGGTAGCACGACACGAAAGCACGGAGGCAGTAAGCAGGCGAATCCTGAATGTAGTAGACACTCGGGCGCGGGCCTTGATAGAGTGCTCAATGTATTCTCAGCACCCTCGCCTGGGGATTGTAGTTATTAGTACTTGTTATATGAGAAGAATTGTCTGCTCCCTCTTGTGTCGGCAACAAGATCGTCATGGTAGGGTCGGAGGAGAGGGAGAATCATTTTACAGCGAAGAGGCGGAGGATGATGATCTAGAGGTGAGGGGCAGGGCAGTTGAAAATTTGGTGTGCGATGTCTGTGGAGAAGTGTCAGATTTAGAAGAGCAGCCCAAGACGCGGAATCCTAAGACGCGGGAACGAGGCGCAGTCCGAGAAGGAGATGATGATGAAGAAGGGTTACAGGTTCGTTCAAGGAGAAAGAGGACACACAAGAATAAAGGATTTTCCTGCCACAAAGCCCGCAAATTGAGCCAATAATATATCCAGAAGCCATGGAAACCGACGCAAATGAAATCTAGATGCCACTCATGCGAATAAACCCCTTTCGCGAATGGCTTTGCCGCCAGACCCGCTCCAGCCCAGGTGAAGCCGCTCACCCTCACCATCACTTAGGCTGTCCCATATCTGCACTTTGGATAGTAATACCCCGAAGCCACTTCCGCTGTTAATACCATTATTGTTCGCTTATAGCAACCAGAAGTTCGGAACTTCAAGCCTATGCTAATTTTGGGGACACAGAGATGATGTGTTACCTGGCAGCGTGTCTTTCACATTTCAATAGGGAGACAAGCCAGCTTGCAGCAATACTTATTGCACGAGAGAATGCAAAAGTAGATATAGAAGGTGTGTTGGATATGCAGTCATTACATTGTTGAGCAAACTACTCATTGACCTAGTGTTCCAAGAAGTAACCGCCTAATATTAACCACATGAATGGAACTCTGTGTTCTCGTTTTCAGGCAGTTGCACACATCACGATGATCTTACCAAATTCATCATCGCACTTCAAAGCCCCCATCCACACAAAGTTCCTGTGGTTTGCAAGCTACCTGGCCACACTAGGATCTTGCCGGCGCTATCCATAACGCCCAAGACGGCACATCGGCAACGACCACAGTCCCTGCGTTGACTGGCAAGCTTTGAGCAGATATCTTCATGCAAGGGCAAACACTGTTGGAACAAGGGTTCATGCAATTGGCTTTGCCTTTCTGTGTTGGATGGTCTGCGCGCCCAGACGCAGTAATCGTCCAAAACAGCACCTGCCTAAATACATGTTTGCTTGGTGACTACCACCAGCCCTCATTGTCCTCTTTGGCTGTGGGACAAGATCAGCCGCCCTGATTATAATCTTGCGATAAAGGCTAAGAAGTGTTCCCGTGTTTTATTAAGCTGAAACGGTGTAAAGATTGCGTTGTGTAATACACTTTACTTGCCAAGTTGAAACTGTCGCTGCATGCCGCGCCTCAGCAGACATCAAGTACAGTATACGCCTATGGCTGTCAGCGTTGTCGTACAGGAGTCTCAAGGGTGTCTAAGTCCAGGGCAGATTTTTAATTTATCGGACATAATCGCGGTATCAGCATCGAGTATCGACTAGGTAGAAAGAAGCAAACCAATGGCAGCTCCACAACAAAACAATTAGAGTTCGCTTGCCCACTTTACACCACTTGAGTAGATAACGGCATCAACATTCGATTTTGCCATCTCGTTTACCTCAACACCACATTTTATAACGGTAAAATACCGAAGCCACTCCTAGCTAGCAGATCGAGGCCTTATGGTGTTGCCAGCGGGCTTATGCTCTTAATTACACATGATGGCGGTGTCCGTACCGCAACAAGGCTTTCAGGCTAGGGATTACTTCTGAACATTGCGAAGCCTTCTCTCTTGACCATGAGGCTTGATATGGATATGACTGTTTGTTGAGAACATTTGAGAATAGTGGTTATTTGATGGACTACCGTCGGAGAGTAGAACGCTGAGCCAAGGGACACAATCTTTGGAGGCCCAACGATCTCTCTAGTCACTGCTAGCTGACGTGTTTTATTTTTTTCGAATGCGTCTATTAATACTAATGCCAGTTGTGCTGAGATTCATGTAGCTCGACGTCTTGGCGGTATTGAATTACACAAAAAAGTATTGCCCCAAGAAGAGTTGGATTGAAAATTGCTAGTTCACTTCTAGTTTGAAAAGCTTTTCATTCAAGACCGAGACTTTAGCCAGATCTAGCGATATACATGAGTGAATCCAGCTCGTCAAATCTCAATATCCAGAATCCCACCGTAAGACTCTGTGGACGATCGAGATGACTAACAAACCAGACATTGAGCTGCAGGCATTCTGGTTTTCTCTTTTCTTTTCATAAGCTAATGATAATGACAGCATGTCTTGATGTGAAGGTGTATGTTATCAGGAACCTAGTTAGTCATTTATTATCCAGAAGAGGTGGGATTAAGGTCGCAAAGCCCGCGAGATTAATACCATCAATCTGCCACGGATTATTTACTTTGATTTCGACATTCGGTCAGAAACACTCAACAGCACTTTGTCACCAATAGAAAGAAACAGGAATCAAAGATGGATGTTTGATTATTTAGTCTGTTGGTCTAGAGAAAGGTGCGTAATGCCTTTTTATGGAGCTTCCCTACGTGCAGGGAAGTAATTCTATGGGAGAGTTTGAAACTCGATTCGACCAGCCTTCCTTGTCACATGGCCAGCAAATATCAAGTTTGTATACACTCAAATTACCTTATCCTACAAATTCTTTTTAAGGTTGTGTTAACTCACGCCCAGAGACACTTCATCTCTTTCCTTTTCCTCAGATGCAGTGTCGCTGGGCAGATAGTTCAGCTTTATACTGTATTCATGGCTAATGGGGCGTTGTGATTTCGGGGTGGAAGCAATGGTATCATTACATTACTTTATAACAGAGATGCTAGAGTCAAATTATTAGCCCAGAGAGCTGTAGCAATGAGCCCTCAGTAATACCGGAGTCGCCAATCTCACCTCCAGAACTTGTTGACCTGGGTATTCACACAGAATACATGCGAGGCTTTCAATAATGAACGGAGGAGCAGCCACCGTCTTATTCTTCACCTCGAACCGTTCCTTCCCTCGATTTCCATAGCATCTTACTTTACCTCACCCTCACGTGCTTTCTTCTTGATCCAACCACTAACAAGCCGGGGATTCAGGAAAACAAAGGATTTTTGACCGCCCGCCCACATATTGATTAAATTGTGAGCCCATTCACAAATTTCAGATTTGTTGACCTGCCACAAGAGCAATCTAACTCCCTTCCACTTTCTCTTTTCTTTGTTATGCTTTCCCTTCTTCTTCCCGCGCACCCCCTCGAATCTGAGCTGTCTTCACCCACGACTCCCTTCCCTTCACAGCCAATCCATCTTCTCGACTCGCTCCATCGTCGCCAGATATCGCAGGAGACCTTTGCTTGACCGATACAGAGGCGGAATCCATCACGATGGGTAAGCACAAGTCTTCTTTGAAGGCTTGGTGCCACAGTCTCATCCCGCTCTTGCTCCTCGCTCTTGCGGTCAATATCTGCCAGGCTCGTGACAGAGGTAAGAGCTATCAATCTCACGACAATGCGGCTCCATCTAACCACCTTATCCCTCCCTCTAGACCATAAGAAGCGAGACGATATCACTGGATCACTCGCCTCGACCGCTCTCACTGACGGAACCAGTCTTTCCATCTCCACCTCTGAACTTGAGGAAGGCCGCGTTGTCACTCGCATTGTGACCACCTCTATTCTCATCGCGCTTCCCTGTGGCGCGTCTGAAGGCTCTTCTTCCTTCAGCTCCGACCTGATCAACACCCAGTCTTCTTCCCGCTACCTCAACACAACCACAGGTTCTGAAAGCAGCTTGATTCGATCCCCCAACTCTACAATCATCCACTCTGCTTCCTCTTCCAGCCATACCAATTGGAATACAACTGCAGTCAATCACGGGTCCTCGTCGACTGTTTTGAGTTGGAACTCTACAATTGCCGGTCCAGTCGAGTCTCTGTCGTCCTCTGATTCCTCTTTCCAGAGTCACCAGCCAACTGTCTCGGGAGCGACATCAACTGAAACCGGAAATCGCGACCTGTCTGCGTCCCCTACTCAATCACCATCCACTTCTCAGGAGAGCCAGAATGGTAGCACCGGTGACGTTGCCCCCGCCTCTTCGCTGCACACATCTTTGTCTGAAGGTGGTACAGCCCAGACCCCTGGTGCTACCACAGGCCCTGACCATAGCCCAGCGTCGACCACCATTCCCCAACCATCCCAATCGTCCAACAGCATCCCCAGCGACTCTGTCTCTATTGAGACTTCAATCTCAGATGTGGCTACCGGTACAACCGCCGTCAATGTGCCTCGGACGTCTCCCTCTGGCACTGATCGCAATGCTGAGACCCCACACATGACGGGATCCGCTTCCAGTGGTGGCAGCTCTCACGCAATGACCACTTCCGCATCTACGACAGAGAACGATCAGCAGTCTACCAAGAGTCCCATCGTCTCCACCGAGGAAGACCGGAAGTCAACCAAGAAGGGCGATGATGACGATTCCAAGACATCTACCAAGAAGGGTAACGATGATGGCAAGACTTCTACCAAGAAGAGCAATGATGACAAGAAGTCTACCAAGAAAGATAATGATGACAACAAATCCACTGAGGCATCCCCGGGCAGCACTCAAAAGAGCATCGTATCTACACACCATGCCTCTTCTACTCAGCACTCTACGACTTCTGCCTCAACTGCATCTCCCGGAAGCAGTGGATCAAACGGTCCTGGTTCCACGGTCACATCTTCTACCTCTTCAGGGCATGGAGATCTCACGGCTTTCTACTTGACTGCCACAATCAAGCCTCCCGAAGGTGTCCAACCTTGGACATGGCTCACTTGGACGTCTACCGAGGTCACCAAGACGACTACTCGTGATGGTCAGGCCTGGCCAACAATCTTCCCCGCATGGTCATGCATCGGAGGACAGCTTCTATGTCATCCAAAGTGCCTGATTCCTTTCCTCTTCTGCGATCTCCCAGCCCTCAATCTTCCGGGCCCGCTCGGGTTCCCTTGGGCTAAGGTTAGTCCATCCCCATAGTTGACGCTTTGTTTTTCTCGACGCATCCGCTAATGAAAACATCTAGCCGCCCCCCAAGAAGCCCAAGGGTAAGCCTCGCAAGGTCAGGAAAGACGACCCTACCGATCCTGAAGATCCCGAGGATGACGAATCGGAGCCATCTGAGACACCTACCTCTTCGTCTGAAGCTTCTTGCACAGCGACCACCACCGTCTACCCCGACTGCAACCAGGGCTGTACTGCCAGCCCTATCGTTGGTTCCGACTCGTCTACGAGCTTCACCACCAGCTGCAACACGGCCACCTGCAGACCCTCCATTATCTGCAGTACCACTGTCGATACTACCACAACAACAACCATCACGACTGTGTCTGCAACCCCTACAGAGAACTACTGTGGCGGCGTTGACTCGAGCTGCCAGAACTGCAAGGATAAGAGATCAGGTCTCTCGAAACGTTCCCAATTCGTCAAGTGGGATCCTCAGCCAGATCCTGAGATTCTTGGCGGACCTGATGGACTCACGAACTTTGCGACCTGGCCTGCCGGTAAACAAAACTGGTTTGACCGCGCTTGGAAGTACTTGGCCCACTATTGCGATGGTTTGGATCATTGGAGACCTCTTGGCGACTTCGTTGACGGCGCAAAGAAGCTGGTCGGTTACTCTACAATGCATGCCGATGTCTGGGGAGACCAGCCTATGATGGGAGGTACCGGACCACTCTGGGGTTGTAGCGGAATCATCATCATTACGAAGAGAGGCATCTACACCAGTCACGTCTGGGAGGTTCCCAACTTTTGGAACCAAGGATTCGGGGAATACGACATTGACAAGGAGTTCCGAGAGGGCGTTCTCGAGTTCCTTGAGACCGGCTCAGGTGATCGACCTGGCGACGGAGAATTCATCTTGCAGCCGAACAGACCGAACAGACTGACGAACCCTCCGCCGCCTAGACCTGGCAACCCGATGCCAGATCCTGAAGACGGTACCAAAGGTCAGTTCCAGACACCCTATCCTGGAATCAAGCAACTCAAGGAGACAACCCCGATCTTTGACAACATCCCCGAGAACACTCTTCAAGTCATCTTCATCTACCCCCTTACTGGTGGACAATGGAGCAACCCTGTACCTCCGAACTATCCCGACTACTTGCCGCCTCGACACCCCGAGCGGCTGCAGCAATGGAAAGACTGGGTCTCCAACCACCTTGGCTTTCCCGCGGACAAGTTCACCAATGTGGGATACCACAAAGGCCCTGGGTACTGGCCCAATGCGGACGAGAACCACCCGATGGACAACTATGTCCCGCCCTATGGCCTCATCTGGTGGCAGTATCATCCAGCTCACGTCGTGGAGGTGCTTCCTGACGGCACGCAGATCCGCAAGCCTACCGTCAAGGTCTATTGGGAGACGTGGCCAGTCTACGAGTTCTCCTGGTGTCCCCCGGGCACTGAGCTGAAGCGTGACGAGAATGGAAGTGAGTCATGCCCAATGCCCGCCGCTCCTGCAAAGTCGTCCGCCGCGACTTCCGGTGGCTCAGCTTCAGCTTCCGGTTCCGTTGCCGCTTCCGCGTCTGCCACGGCTGGCTCCCCTGGTAGTCAGTCCTCCAGTCAAGCCTCGATGTCTAGCTCCCCTAGCGGTCAAACCTCCGACCGGGCCTCGACGTCTGGCTCCCCTGGCGGTCAATCCTTTGGCAGGACCTTGACGTCTGGTTCTCCTGTCAGCAACTCCCCTTCTTCCAAGAGCAAGGTTGTCGTCTGGGTCACCACCACTGCCGAAGTGACTGTCACCAATGACATCGATGTCACCCTGACTGTCACGCCCTCGGCTGCCGCTCCGACCTCTACGGCTGAGATCTGGCGCATCGCCCGCATCACCCAGGACATTTCTTTGGGTGATGGCACCTCGAATCACACTGCGACAGTCACTATTGTCCAGATCGAGGAAGGAAAGGAGGTCAACGTTGTCACGAACAGAGACAGCAATGGCGGAGGTCCTGTCAAGCTTCCTCATGAGCTTGTCACCACTGACAACTCGGGGGCTAAGCTGACCATTTCCTTCAAGGATGGTGATCAGCCCTACGAGCTCAAATCGGAGATCGGTGGTCATAACCAGGAATGGTCCATGAAGCAATGGGGCAACAAGATCGCCAACGGTCCTTGGTGCAAGATCATCAAGAACACTACGGGCGAGGTAAGCTCTTACACCCCGTTCTCGTGGTCATCTCATATCATTGTTTGAACTTTGAGCCTAACTTTCTTCACCTTCTAGGGCGTAGTCAAGCGGTCTGCGGAGTGTCACTACCGTGCTTTTGGCCAATAGAGACCTCGAAGCTCATCCGATACCCCATTATCTCCCTTTTCAGCACATCCTGGATGAGACGGAAGTGTAGAATGCGGAGCACGAAATGGAAATCACGGAAAGGATATTGCGAAGGGTTGGCATAAGTATTAGCCGACATAAATGCCAATGTCCGCTGTGGTTAGGCAGAGGATAGTATTCTCAATGCAATAAACCACGTTCATCATGCTATTCGTGGAATTGACCTCGATCCTAATTTCTGTGTCGCAATGACTGGTTGTGAACCCGTGCCATGAGAACCTTCCACGGATAACGTGTCGTAATCTCCTACACCTCGTACTCCTCAATGACACTCCTGGGCTCGGTATACTCTCCAACCCCAACGAATGGCATGCTCAGCCCAAAGGCTTGAGGGCCTCCCACGGGCATACCTTTCTCTGTCTTCCAGAGAGGGTGAGCAGGTAGCGCGATAACATTCACACGCAAGCCGTAGCGGAGATCCTGAGACCCGATAGCCTCCCCATCTTGGCCTAGAATCGAGATCAGATCCGGCACGGTACACAACACCTCTTGCTGGCCGCCCTCTGAACCCTCTTCATCTGTGAGAGCAGCGTAAAGGTACTCATTCTGAAACGGGATGATTATATGCCGATCTGGAAGCGATGTGTTCTTTGTGTCGGAGTCTTTCTCTTCGTCTGCAAGGGGGGCAATGAGGACGCTGCCCATCGTGTAGCCACCACCCACATAGCGCTTTACATCGATGATCTTGCCTGTAAAAAGAAGCTTTCCGGCACATACTTCGAACTGAGAGCAAATCAGTCAAAGATATTCGGAACAGCATCATGCGAAACAGTAGCAGGAGAGACTCCTCCTGGTTCTTCAGGGGTAGTCTCTACCCAGAGCCAAACGGTGCGTATGACAATGTAGGTACACACGATAGCATTGACATAGTTAGACTTCTTCTTTCGCGCCATATGTACCGCCCGACTTAGATACCAGGCTTGCGATAGAGTGTTGGGGACGCCGTGGGACTTTATGGCCGAGCCGGGAAGCGGCCTGGCGCAAACAGCGCATCCGAGGCCGAGCTCAATTGCTGCTGTGCGCAGGAATCGCTCCAGGCGAATTGGCGTGTCGACGCTCTATGTTTGAACCGAGTCAGCGTGAAAAGATGGCCGTACTCGAAAGCGAGAACCTACCATCACAATGGAAACGTTGCCCCTTGCGTCGGAGAGCGCACAGGGGGTTAACGGGTGACCATAGACGCTCAGTGTAGCTGTTCAAGAGACTTTGTTAGCTGACCATGGCTCGTCTTTCGACTTCCATTTGTTACCTTGATACATGGTTGGGTATGCTCTTCCCATCGCGTCGCCATCAATGACTGGTATGTCATAGTGTACGCCGGTTGGGAAAACACTGAGCCCAATGCCTCCGCCACTACCCCCTGTCAGTCAACATGCTTAAGCGACCTTGGACTTTTAACTCACATCTCGTCGATGAAAACTCCATGAAGGGGTACATTACCCAAGATCTTTCTCACGGCATCGATGCCGCTGGGGATCTCTGAGCCACCAGCAATCCTCTCGTTGATGACGCTCGGAGTGCCATACCAGGAGCCGAAGCATACCATGTCAGTGTCGGCGAGGGACGAAGGTGATATAATTCTCATCTTGCCAGGCTCGCTATTGCGTAGGACATGCAAGCTTTTCAAGTATTCGTGGTGGGTCGGACCTCCGCCCCCAGTTCCTAGCACACCACAGCCTGTTGAAATCAATTCCAGATCTACCTCTGAGACGTACCAGACCCCTTCTCGGACGTCAGGCCGGTAGGTCTCGAGATCTATCCGTAGTGAGGGCTTGGCGGTCGGCTCTAGAGCGTCCGGAACACTCTCCTTTGGCGCCTCGGCCTCCTTATCCTCTTCTTCGACTGGCGTCATGCTCATAGGCGAGAAATTGGGATCCTCGGGAACGCTCAATTTGCCGACAGCCCTGACTCTTATCCTCATTGCGCCATTATCGACGTATTGAAGCGGCATCTTGTTGACCTCGACGACGCGGACGTCTGCAGAAGCTGCGCCCTTTTGGACGGCCAGATCGATAGCCTTTTGGCACGTCGCTGCAACGACTGCTTTCTCGCCCCTCCCTTCAAGAATCTTAATCACGTCGACTCCCCCAGAAACCTTGCCAATAGCAGCGCCAACCGCATTAGCAGCGCCTTGATGGATGGGCTGAATACATTTCTCGACGCCTTCGAGGTTGTCTGTGACCAGAAGAGCACCCCCTCCCACCAGAAGGACGTGTACAGGGGCAGCGGAAACCTTCATCTGCTCAATAACACCTTCCAGCATCTTTTTGATCTTCTGACGCGCGTCGTTAATGGTTAAGCTTGGGATGTCTTTGATGAGGCTCGCGTCTCCCATCTTCGCTTTCCCAGAAGCCACCACAACATCCGTTGCTGTCAGTGTCGGACCGCCAAATATCCTTGCCTGCTCAGTAAGGAAGTCTCCAACTGACCCTGGGCCAACCGTGACACCCCCAAATTCGGAGCTCATCTTCACTTTGCTGCCGCCACCGAGCCCAATTGAGACGACCTCGGGCATTGAGAATGCTGTTCTCACGCCCCCAACTTCCACAAACCCAGGCGCTTGTCGAGGAAAGCCAGACGGTAGCAAGGCGCATACGTCTGTGGTTGTGCCGCCGATGTCAACGACGAGCACTTGAGGCTCCACTTCCTTCTTTTCCGAGGTATAGGTAGGATCTCTGGTCGTCGTCTTTGCTTGATCCAGTCCGGCGAGAAAAGCCGCTCCAGTCATGCTATTAGTCGGACCGCTGGCGAAGGTCTTGATGGGGAACTCGGCTGCCGTATCAGCATCGATCAGTGTGCCATCATTCTGGGACAGATAAAGTGGACACGTCAGCTTTAGCTTCGTCATTGCGATTCTGAAACCTCGGGTGACCTTGCGGGCTGTTGTGAGAATTGCGGCATTGAGGATTGTCGCGTTCTCTCGCTCCAATAGGCCAGGTGGGCCTATGTCATGGGAGCAAACCACATCGAGACCCGGCACTTCTTCCAGCATGATTCTTTTACAAGTCTCTTCATGCATACCGGAGTGATCCAGAGGTGAAAAGATACCGACTAGGGCAACTGATCTCACCCCAGACGCGACGATGTCTCTGGCCGCCTGGCGAATCTGCTCATGATCGAGCGGCGCAATCTCCCGACCATCGATCTCCAGCCCCCCATCGAGATAGTAGACACCACCATCTAGAATACGACGAAGACCAGAGGGGAAGTCCGAAAATGGGGGAATTTGTCTTGTAAATGGCCCACAGAGACGGACGACAGCGACCTTGCTAAGCCGTCGCGTGTCAGCCTCAACAAGAGCGTTGATGAAGTGCGTTGTGCCTATGGTCACACTCAGGACTCGCTTCTGATCGATTTCTGAGCTCTGAACTACAGCGTGGATTGCTGCTTCTATGCCTGTGGTAATGTCTGGTGTAGTTGAGGCCTTGTGGGAAGCCAGGACACCGCGGCCTGGCGTGTCTGAGGCCGTAATGTCAAGGATAGCGGCGTCGGTGTTCGTTCCACCTACGTCGACACCTATGCGGTAAAGTCCCATGATTGATGAACTCACGTATGGTGTTGAAGGTGAGGGGTGAAGTCGAAGGGCGACATACGGTGTGGTTGCGTCCGGCAATAAACTACTTGCTCTGTCTACCTCTTCTTATGGTGGATGGCGGATGGCAAAGCGCTTAACAAAGGATTTTACCTAAGCTAAGGCAGACTTAGCCAACCAAGACTTTGATAAGAAGTTGGCCGACAACAGCACCGACGAAGTTTCCAATGGTCGAAGAGTCTAGGTCAACTACTAGCGTCCGTGTAAGTTGTGGCACTTAGTCGTCAGGAGCCCCGCCTGAGGGGTTCACGACCTCCAAGTTGGCCGATCGATCGGCCAACTTCAGCCTGGACAGGGGTCATCCCCAGTCGGGGCCCTTTGCTCCTCCCCCTACGTTGGGTAACACCCGCTAGAATTTCCGAAAGCGCCTTAGAGAGTGATAAGTATCCTTATTAGCGCAACGTGGGATGATTGAAGAGTGCCAAGATAACACCACCATAGACCGACATTTATATCTTCAACGGAACTCCTCTTCAAATCATGCATGTTTCGTGCCGCACTCATGCCCGAAGCGAAGGACTCGAACAGACAAGGTCCCTTTCGTCCACAACTCTTTGCAACATCGTTCCATTTGCTTGCTCCACAATAGCCAACATCAAAGGAAACAATGGGGTTGCAAGCCGCCTTCCAGCGGGTGGAACTCCCCTATGTTTCCCGCTGGATCGTACGTAAACTCGGCCCACCCCCGCACATCGTTCATGTGGCCGGCTGTTAGAGGTGGATTGCTAGTCAAAACAACACTAACGCAATAATTGACAGAACGATGACATTCGACCCATTGAGGCTCAAAGACGTACCTGGGGCTTCTTGACGTTTCACAACTTTTGTGCGTGAAGGCTTGTTTGTACTAGGTCCTCTGTGCTGACTGATTCCAAGGGCTCTTGGTCAACTGCAACATCACCACCTACTTGACTGGCAGTGCCCTCATCCCTCTAGGTCTAGCTTGGTGGCAGGCCTTCATATGTGAGTCTGATTCCTCTTTCGCTTTTCCTCAGGTCTGTTTAACGTGTTTCAAGGTATCATTCTTGGCAATCTTATTGCCACCGCCGTCGTGATTATCAACTCACTTCCGGGCAGCTACTATCATAGTATGTCCACAAAGTGCAATTTGCGACAGACTTCCTTGTGTTGCTAAGTCTACCTAGTTGGCTTTCCTGTGTTCAGTCGAGCGGTATGGGGTATGTGGGGATCACAATTCGTCATCTGGAATCGCATCTTTCTGTCCCTTGGTAAGTTTCCCTACTCGCATTACAACCACGTCACATAACGGACCATAAACTCATTCTGCCTGTCTCTAGTCTGGTTCGTAGGACCCTTAATATCAACATTGCCGGCATGTTGACCTGTACTAACACACTATAACACAGGTATGGTTTCACTGCCTGGGTGGGAGGAGAGTGCATCTACGTGATCCTTCTTTCCTGGGACCCAAGGCTTGAATCCCACATTCCCAATGGCATGCCAGCAGACACGGGTATGACAACTGCGCAATTTGTCTCGTACATCATCTTCAGCGTCATTTCTCTCCCAGTAATCTGGATCCGCCCGCATCGTCTCGAGAAATTCTTCCACTTTGCCTGCTCCATCACTCTTGTCTTTTTCATCGTACTCCTTATCTGGGCTCTCGCAACTATGGGATCCTCGGGCTTCGGAGATACCATTACCTCAGGATCTGCCCTACCAAACACAGGAGGACCAGACAGTGTGGCTTGGTTGATGATCTACGGCATCGTTTCAACAATCGGTTCCATCGCGGCGGGCATTCTGAACCAGAACGACTATTCTCGATTCGCTACACAACCTAAGCATGCCATCGTAGGCCAAGCTATCTCGTTCCCTTTCTATAGTATCTTCAGCTCTCTGATCGGCATCCTCGTCACTGCAGCGACCCAGGAGCGATTTGGTGGCGAGGCCATCTGGAACCCGCCTACGCTCTTTGCTCAGCTGCTGGCCCAGGACGAAACAGCCGGAACGAGGACAGCATGCTTCTTTGCGGGTCTCTGTCTCGTTATATCCCAGATCGGAGTCAATGTCCCTGGAAACGCGCTTGCTGGCGGCTTTGACCTGGCTGCGACATTTCCCAAGTACCTGAACATCCGTCGTGGCGCCTACATCACCGCGATTTTCAGCGTCGTCGTCAACCCGTGGTGTCTCGTCAACACTGCAACAATTCTTCCTGACTGTTCTTTCAAGTTATAGCGTCTTCTTGGCTCCGATGACAGGATTGATGATATCTAGCTACTTGATCGTTAATAAGAGCAAGGCGAACGTGGACCACTTGTACCGCGGCGATTCGGGGAGCATCTACTGGTTCTCCTACGGTTTCAACTGGCGAGCCCCAGTGGCAGTGAGTTACCTTCCATCTTTATTGAAACAGAATCACTGTTGACTCGCATTTCAGTGGCTTGTTGGTGTTGCGCCCTGCATGCCAGGCTTCATCGCCGCCGTCGACACGTCCGCAACTGTTAGTGAGGGCGCCACGGAGCTGTACTCCATGTCGTATATCTATGGGCTTCTTTCGAGCGGCTTGGTGTACGCGTTTCTGCATTGGCTTTTCCCGGCGAGAATTCTGAATGCCTTTGTCAAAGATGCGCCCTCGGCGCGTGAACTTCAAGAAATGCAACAGGGCAAGCGGGACGTGACGCTGGCCGAGACTCCTGAACTTCTTGAAGTGCTTTCTGGGCCTGGAGCCAAGACAGCAAACTCCGCCAGACCCTTCAAAGAAGATGTATAGATGCTAGAATTCACATACACAATTTCCGTACCTGCCATAATCTTCTTGACTACCTACGTCTACCTCTGTTCCCATCACTGCTGTAATTCTTATCAAGCTATCTTAACCCGGCATAGTCTTTGAAACACGCACTTAGAGCTTCATAATGATGAGATTGCGAGACTTATCATGATATAAGTCGTGCTTAAAGCGATGGTAAGAATGAGGTTCGCAGTTATAATATGAGAAAGGGGGTTGAAACCCTTGTGAAGTGTTGACGTGAACACAGGTAAACTGACCTGTGGCCCCCCCGGTTACCTGACCTAACTACGGAAAAAGGACGTGACCTGAGCGCTCTTTTAATTAGCCCGTGAAGAGAAAGTAGGTCTAGCTAACCTAGTTCTAAAATAATTTTAAAATAATTTAAAGTTAATTTAAAACTAATTTAGAACTAATTTAGAACTAATTTTATATTATAATTTAAAATTAATAAATTATACTTATTTTAATAAGAAAATATTTTTATAAATATATTATAATAATTAATATAACGTATATAATAAGCGAGTAAGCTAGATAAGTGAGTAGGCTACCTAACCGTTATTAAGCCACCTATATTACTATAATACGCATTTCTTTATTAAAAAGAATAATAGCGCTAACTAAAGATATTTAATTAAACCTAGCTATTTAGGCTATTTAAAAAGACTAAAAACTTACTATTCGGGCTATAATAAGGATTTATAATTTTAGTTACGTTACTTTAGGTTATAGATTAAATAACCCCCCCGACGGAGCAATCCGCCGGGGCCGTACCGTGTATTACGTATTAGGGAAAACTGGGTATATTACGCTCTATACCTAACTACTAATTAAAACAGCTCCCGACCTTCTACTACTTCTAGCCGTCTAGAGGGCAAGCTATACCCACTCTAACGTATATAAGACCTCCTAGTACTAGCCCACGTAAGTAGCTAGATCCCGTATTATATACTCCTTTTTATTAAAGGTTAGGGAACCCCTTATATATTCCCTTACGTTTATAATATAGCCCGTATTAAAGGGATTTTTAGTTTTATAGAGTATAATTTCTAAGCTAGTATTAATATAGTAAATTTTAACGTCCGTACTAGCCCGGCTATTTATAGTATTTATACTATTACTTAGCTAAATTTTATATTATTAAAAAGTACTATACTACTCCTTAGGTATATTTATATTAGTTACGATAGCTAGGGCGTCGAGGGGGCCTACTTTATCGAGCCCCAGAGGGGGGGACTTATTAAGGGGTATCTTTAGAGTAGTAGTTTATTTATTAATAAGTTTATTTAATAAGTTTATTTAATAGGTTTGTTTAATAGGTTTATTTAATAAGTTTATTTAGTAAATTTATTTAGTTTAAATAAAGAATAGCTTTAAATAATATTAGAAGTAATAAGAATAAAAAGAATCTTTGCGAGCTTTAGTACGAGTAGCTAGATATTAGCCCTTTTAGCCCTTTTTTTAAAAACCTCTACGTTACTATTAAAGTTTAGAACCTCTGCAGTTAAGGGCCGCCTCTGACCTTTATAGCCGACCTCTACTATCGACCTTTCCGGCCAGCGCTGCCGCAGGGCAGCTTACTTATCCCGAATTATATAGCGGTTTTTATATTAAAATTACTATATTATATTAAGCGCGTACTTAGGGTATATTACGCGTATTATATAGTTAAAAAGTATACTATATCGTATAATTTTTTTTAAAAGCGTAATCCCGTTAAGGTCGATCTTTTACGCTTATAAAGCTAGAAAAAAACCACTATATAAATTAAATAAAATATTATTACGATATAATATTATACTTAACTCGTAAAAATTAACTATACTTAAAAAAGAGAAGCTAGTTAAGTATATTCTCGATCTAAATTCTTAATCGTTTTTTCCCTATATTAATAATATAAAAAATATAACTAATTAATTACTTACTAACCGTAACGCGCTCCCCGTTAAGAAGCGCTAGGTTTTTAACTTTATTAAGCGCTAATTATAGCTCTAGACGCGATTCTTTTATAAATACGATTATAAAAAGGCTTAATATAAAGATCTAGACGTAATAAACGTATAGTTTTACTTTATAACAAATATAATTACGAAATATAATATCGTAGAGTCTAATATTTATAACTTTAATAAGAGTAGCTTTATAATAAGCTAGATTATATTTAAAATAGTCGTTATAAATATAAAAAGGCGTTTAAATCTAAAAATAATATAGCTTAGTAATTATAAATAAGTTATAGTTATCTAGGCTATTAGTTCGTCGGGCTATAGCGTTTTACTATATATTATCGTTATAAAATAATATTACCTCTCTATTTAGTATATAGAATCTGGTTTATTATACGATTAGGTTATTATAACGTTTAAAAATAGATAGATAATAAATAAAAGAGGCTTAGATTAGGTAAAATACTTTAAATAGTATATAAAACTACGTATAAAAGGTCGATATTACTTCTTTATTATTAATAAATACGAAAGTTACTACTCTACGGATTTTAAATTATATTATAAAAAGAATAATATCGTTACCCTTTATATACTAGCTTATTTATCTTATTTATTATAGCCCTTAGATATTAAATATTTTAAGCTTTTAAAAACAGCGTATAGTTAAGAAATTAAGAAAAAGATATAATAAAATAATACTTATATTATAAAAAAGGACTTTTTCCTTACGTTTTATAAGGTATTTATATAAGTAATTATAAAGAAAAATATTTAGAGAGGACTTAAAAGAGCTGGGCTTATATTTTTAAGTATAAAGAGTATATTATTTAAGCTAAATATAAAGTTATATACTCCGACGCCTCTAGGATCTCTCTTAATAATACTATTAGCCTAAACTTTTTAAATACTAAATAACTTAATAAAAGTATTATTATAGTCGTAACTCATTAAAATTTAAATCGCCCGTTATTAAAATAGCTCCCTAACTTCGATTATCGAAGCTATTAAGTATTTATTAAAGAGGGTACGAGGATTTATATATAAAATTATTTTATTAAAGTTAAAAAACTAGATCCTTTAAAAAGAGAATAACTTACTTAATTAATATAAGAGGGCTAAGAAAATACGTCTTAAATAAGGAGGAAGTCTTATAGTAGCTAATAGGGAAGACCTTTAGTTATAAAAAGAGGTAATAACCTAAATTAAAAAGAAATACGTTAGAATAGTAGTCGTTAGCTAAGGACTAAGATAAGTTAATAACGATATAGTATTTATAAAAATACCGAGTATAATATATAAATATATTAAATTACTAAAGAAATATTTAAAAAAGAGGATATTAAATAGTTTTAATTAAATTACTTTTTTAAATAGTACTTTTTAGTCGTAAATATAATATAGTCGTAGTCGGGTAGCCCACTTACTTATCTAGCCTACTCGCTTATTATATACATTACTTAATAATTAATTTAAATAGAAGAATTTAAATTTTTAATTTATTAAGTTTATAATAAAAATAATTTTAAAATTAATTTATAACTAGTTTAGAAACGATTCTAAACTAGTTTAGAATATTTATTCAAAAATACTTGATTTTTTATTTTGAAATATATAAAATATTTTTTTAAATCTTTAAATATATATATATATATATATATATATATTTGTTTTTTTTATTCTGCCTTTGCTGGCTGCTCGGGCGGTTCTCGGTATCATTTACACCGTATTAATACATAGTATTAATGGATACTCCCACTGTCTCGATAGACATATATATATATATATATATATATATATATATATATATATAGTGGTTTTTTTTTAGCTTTATAAGCGCAAAAAATCGACTTTAACGGGATTACGCTTTTAAAAGAAATTATATAATATAGTATACTTTTTAATTATATAATACGCGTAATATATCCTAAGTACGCGCTTAATATAATATAGTAATTTTAATATAAAAACCGCTATTTAATTTGGGATAAGTAAGCTACTTTTTTTATTATATAGTAGCGCTAGTTAAAAAAGTTAATAGTAGAGGTTAGCTATAATAGTTAGCTATAATAATTAGCTATAATAGTTAAAAGCGGCCTTTTTTAACTATAGAGGTTCTGAACTTTAATAGCGACGTAAAGGTTTTTAAAAACAAAGGGCTAAATAGGCTAATATTTACTACTTAGAGCTCGTAAAGATTCTTTTTATCCTTATTATTTTTAATATTACCTAAAGCTACTCTCTATTTAAACTAAATAAATTTACTAAATAAACCTATTAAATAAACTTATTAATATATAAGCTACTACTTAAATAGCTAGTTAAATAATTAGTTAAGAGGTTAGTTAGTGAAAATACTACTTTAACGAGAACCTACTCTAAAGATGCTTATTAATAAGTCTACCCCTCTTAGGCTGGGCGCCCTCGGCTAGCTCGATACTATAGCTATCGTAATTAATATAAATATACCCTAAGAGTAGTATAGTATTACGACCTAATACGCATAGTAAGGCTAGGGTCCCGCCCCACGGGACCTGCGGCGGCTACTTTACTATATATATAAAAGTACGGACTTAGGGTAACTCTTCTCGGGATAGAAAAACTATAAATAAGTTATATAATTACGATTATATAATAAAATAAAGAACGGATAATCGTAAATAAATAGGACGGACAATTATAAATAAGTAAAACGGACGATTATAAATAAATAAAACGGATAACTATTTTATAAATAGTCAGACTATAGTAAATAAGAATATTATAAATAATATATTTAAAAACGAGGCTTATATATAATATAAACTTAAGCCAGGTTTAAAAATAGACTTCTTATAACTTAGCTTTTTTAGTAATTAACTTAGTATTAGATTTTACGATCGCTTTTAGCTATTTTTATTAAGAACCCCTTTTAATAAAACTACGATTAATTATTAAAGCCTTATTTATTTTTTAACTAATAAATATAGTTTTAAAAAAGCGATTACGATTATAATACTATTTATTTAATACTCGTAGTCTTAACTTTTATTAATATACTTATTATAACTAGCTAGTTATAATACTTTAATTACTCCTATTTAATAAATTAACCCTACGAAACTTACTAAGTAATAAAAAGAACGACGATATTTTTTAAAACCCTAAGTACCTTTTTATTTAACTTTAAGCGACTTATTAACTTAGCTAGCGAGCTAATTAAAGTTAAAAATAACGAGATACTTAATATTATAAATAACTCTAATAGTAATATAGTTTTTAAAAAAGTAAATTATAAAAAAATACGACGTATTATTAAGAAAAGTAGTAAATAGAATAACGAACTCGTAGAGCTTTTTAATAATAACTTTACTTAAATAGCCATAACTTTAGCTAAGAATAATAAAGATATCGCTACTTTTTAAAATATAGTTAATAAAACTATAACTAACTTAGGAATTAAAAAAAAAGTAAATAACTTAGAGTAAGAAATTAGAACCCTCCGAGCCGCTATTAGTATTATTAAAACTCTTATAAATAAACAAAAAAAACTTAAGCTTAATATACTTATTATATTTAATAGGACTACTAAACAACTTAAGGGATTTTTAATTTAGATTAGAACTTACTAAACGTTCTATATTACTAACTTTTATAATAAAACTAAATAAATTATTTACGTAGTAACATTTTTTAAAAAATAAGCCCTAGAATAATTCGAACCTTTTTAAAAAGAATTCCTTAGTAATAACGGTTATTTATTATATTATAAAAAAAAACCGCGAATATTTTTAGTAATATAATAGGATTCTAGAGCGCTTTTAAATCCCTATTCTAAGATCTTAATAAAAAATAATAAACTAAGAGAGACCTAGCTAATTTTTAATAAACTAAGTCGGCCTCGTACTACGTTATTAAGTTTAGGAAACTCGTAATATAACTCGATTTTATTAAAAAAACCTATATCTTTTCGTTTTACTAAAGATTAAAAAATAAAGTTAAGGACGAACTTAGTAAAATAGAAATACTAATAGATTTTTTATAGTACGTCGAGTTTATTATTAAAATTGATACTTAACTATACGAACGATATAAAGAAAAGGGAGAGTTACGACGTCCTTAAGCTAACTCTAATAAAAAATACTAAAACTATAGTAAACTACTAAGTAATTACTAAAATAATTTAAAAAACTAATAATAATAAAATACCTCTTATAAATAATACGGAGGACTTATAAGCCTTAGCGTTACTAAATATAAAGAACTATAATAAAAAAAGGACTTTAAATACTATAACTATAATAAGCTAGGATATATAACTAGAGATTACTAATAACCTAAGCGTATTTAATACTAACTTATTCTAAAGAAACGAGCTAATACTTTAAATAAAGAAGTCCCCTATAAATAACTTTTATAAATAGCTTACTATAATAATAACTAATTTACTTATTAAAATAATAAGGAATAAATAGGATAGTACCTAAAGTAACTTAAGAATAATAGATAATTAAGATACGATATTACCCTATTTTTAGTTAAAACCTTAGTAATAGTAATAAAAAAAATACCCGCTTACTAACCCTATACTTTTAAAGAAAATAATATTGAATATATTATTATACTTTTTTAGATTTATAAAAATATACAAGAGAAGGCTAAAATAGACCTTATTATAAAGGATATACTTTAACTTTTTAAAAAACGAATTAAATAAAAACTCCTAACTAATATAAAAGAGTAACTCTTTAAATTTAAAAAAAGAGGACCCGATACTAAAGAAATTATAAGTAGTCTCGTTTATATAGTATAACGAAACTATATAAATTAAAAATAATTTATTAAGTTTAAAAAAGTACTCGATTTAGATAAAATCCTAACTAAATCTATTTATATAATACGACGAGTAAATAGCGATAAAAGGTTTATTTATAAAATTAAAGAGTAGCTCAAAAACCTCTTATATAAAAATAAGATCGAAATAATTAAAAGACTAACTTTTAACTTCGGAGTTATAAAAGAAAGAAAAATTAACTTTAACTTTAAAAGAAAAGATATTAAAATAAGAACTAATTCCTTTTATTTTAATAAAATAGAATTACTTTATAATTCGGACAAACCTCGTAACGTTACTTAATAACGTACTTAGATAGAGATCGATTATAAAGTACTACTTAGTATTAATAATACTAGCTCTAAAGAGGATAATGACGAACTATAGTATAAGTATATTTATTTATTTAAAAATAACTAAACTATTTAGTTTTATAGAACTAAAAAACGTAAAAAGGTTATAATAACTACTTATATAGATTAAAACTATTCTCTACTTAACCCTAAGGACCCTTTTTATAAAGAATTATTTTAAGTAAAGTACTTAGATAATAAATGTTTTTAATACCTCGTATATAAGTAAAATAGCCGTTTTTATTTATAAAGACGTAATAATAAACTTATTAAAAATATTTATATAAAAGACTAGTTACTTAGTTAAATATTACTAAGCTTTAATAATAATAATAAAGTAATATTCGGCCTAGACCCTAATTTCCTTATAAAATACTTTAATAGCGAATATATAGAATAAAAAGATTATAAATATAATTAATATTATATTTATTATATTAAAAAAGCTAAGGTATAAAGGGAATAATAAGAACTATATAAATAAGGCGCTCGATGAGAAAAGCGTATATTAAAAAACTAAAAAAGCTAATTATAAAAAAATAACGAGAGGCGAGAATAAAAGAAAAGTTCTTATATATAACTAAGTAATATAACGACGTATACTTACGAGTTAACCTTAATATTTACGAATAAAGACTAAATACTATTATTAATAATAGCGTATAAAAAACCTATATTTTATTAAAAATAGTAAATAAACTAGATTTATTATAAGTATAAAAAAATAACTTATATTAATAATAAATAATAAAAATAGAACGAGTTAACTATACCTATAGGTATATTAATTAAAAGACCGTATACTTTTTAATATATATTAATAATTAGTAAGAATAATTATAATATAATACTACGAAGATCGGAAATATTAATATTATCCTAGAAATCTTATAGTTATAAAAGTATAATCTATAGATAAATTAAATTATTAACTAGGTCCTCTATGAAAATCTAGTTACTAAACGACTTAAAAAGAAAAAAGGTTTAAACAGATTTTTAGTAACTCCTAAAGAACGAGAATAAATACGATATATAACTTTTATTAAAATAGTAAAAAGCTCTAAGAAGTTCGTATATAATATTAATAATTAAGGATTATAATAACTCTAAACTATATTTAAAAAGTACTAAATATATATAAAACTATTTATAGAACCTAAAGAAATAGGATTATTAAAATATAATAGTTAGGATATAGAGATCGAACTTAAAAAAGGAACGAAACCTAAGTTCTATTTAATATACTTAATAAATTAAAAAGAATAAGAGTATTTCGATAAATATATTAATAAGAAGCTCGAAAAAAGATATATTTAATTATTAAATTCTCTTCTAAGATCCCCTTTATTTTTTATACTAAAAAAGGGTAGAAAATTGAGACTTATTATTAACTATAAAAAATTTAATAAAATTACGAAAAAGAATTACTATTCTTTACTACTTATTACTAAACTTAGAGATTTATTTTACGGAACTAACTAGTTTATTACTATAAATCTTAAAGAAGTATTTAACTAGATTTAAATTAAAAAAAGAGATAAATAAAAAACGGTATTCTAAACTTATAAAAAACTCTTTAAGTATCTCGTTATACTTTTCAGACTTACTAATACTCCGGTAACTTTTTAAATAATAATTAACTATATACTCCGGGAGTATATTAATATTTTTATTATTCTTTATATTAATAATATTAATAATATTCTTATTTTCTCTCCCGACTTCGAAATATATAAAAAGTATATTTATATAGTATTTTAAAAGCTCTAAGACGCTAAACTATATATAAACCCTCTAAGTACGAGTTCTATATATAAAAAATAGACTTTTTTAAATATACTATTATATTAAGATAAATTTATATATAAGTATTAAAAATAGAAGTAATTAGGGACTAGCTTATATTATAAAATGTTAAGGATATATAAGGATTCTTAAGATTCGTTAACTTCTATTAACGATTCCTTAAAAACTATATTAATATAGTTAAACTTCTTAATAATTTAATATAAAAAGATAACTTATTCGTTTAGGACCCTAAGTATAAAAAAGTATTTATTAAAATTAAAAATATAGTCGTTTCCGAACTAGTTATTATAATCCTAGACCTCCGAAAACCTTTTAAAATTAAGACCGACGCCTTAGACTTTATTATAAGAGCGGTCCTAGAATAACGAAATAAATAAAAAAAAGCTTTACTTATATTATTTTTATTTTAAAGTATTTTATAAAATAGAATTAAATTAATAAATCTATAACAAGGAACTAATAGTAATTATTAAAGTATTTTAAAAATAGAGATTATAGTTATTTAGAACTAAGTACAAAGTTACGGTTTATATAAACTATAAAAATCTTATAAACTTTATGATAAATAAGAACTTAAATAAATAATAGGTTAAATAGAGCGAATTCCTATTTAAATATAATTTCCGAATTATTTATTAAAAAGGTTTAGAAAATAGTAAAGTAGACGCTCTTAATAAAAGACCTAATTATAAAGTCGTAGTTCTTAAAGAAATATAAGTTATTTTTAAATAAAAAAAAGATAGTAGCCTTATACTAATTACGAAACTTCTTATAATAGCTAGAAGGATTAATACTAGCCTAACTAAAAAAATAACCCCTAAGCTTATTATAAAAGTTTATAGTATATTAATATACGGTTACTAAGGAGTTATTAAACCGTAAAAACGGATTCGCTAGTACTATAATAAATCTACTATACGTACTAAAATTGCGAAAGTAATTAAGGATTGCGTAACTTATAGAAAAAGTAAAAAAAGCCTATATAAGCCTTATAGTGAGCTATAATTACTATAACTACTAACGATATAGGATTTTATTATTAAACTACTAAAATCTAAAGAATTATTTACTAAAGTATAGTATAATAATATCTTAGTTATAGTTAATCGACTTGCTAAGTTTACTTATTTTATTCTCTATAAGGAATTTAGTACTATAAAAGACCTAGTATACGTATATATTAAGATTATACTCTCGAACTACGGTTTACTAAGAGAAATTATTTCTAATAAAAATAAGCTATTTACTTCGAAGTTTTAGAAATCTCTAATTTCGTAACTCGGTATAAACTATAGACTATTAATATTATTTTATTTATAAACTAATAGATAAATAAAAAGAATTAATTAAATCCTCGAAATATACTTTTATTATTATATAAACTATAGTTAAGATAGCTAAGTAGCGCTCTTATTAATAACTTAGTTCGTATATAATAATATAGTTAGTAAAAGTATAAAAGAATTTTTATTTTACTTTAACTACGGATTTTAGCTAACCGCATATAGAGAAATATAATAAGGACTATAAGCTATAAAAGCCGTAGTAAACGTAAAAAAACTAAAGGAAATCTATAGAAAAGTATTAATAAACCTCGAGTTTATATAATAATATATAAAAAAGAATATAAATAGATTAAAAATTAGAAAACTATTTTTAAAAAAAGGGAATAGCGCCTATTTTCTTTACTATAATATTAAAACGAAACGACTAAGTAATAAATTAGATTATAAAAAACTTAGACCTTTTAAAATTATTAAAAAAGTCTTATTAGTTAATTATAAATTAAGATTACTAAATACGATACGATACTATCCCGTTTTTTATATCTTATTACTCGAGCTTATATTAAGAAGTTTCCCCCTGACGGAGCGATCTGCCGGGGCCGTACTATATATTACGTATTAGGGAAAACTAGGTATAATATACTCTATACCTAATTACTAACTAAAACTCCTAACTTTCTACTACTTCTAGCTACTTATAGGGCAAGCTTTACCTACTCTAACGCGCATAGAACCTCCCAGTACTAGCCTATATAAGTAGCTAGGTTTAGTATAATCCCTTTTTTTATATAAGTATTATTATTACCCGGGGGGTCCCGTAAGAGCTATTTAAAGTCCTAGCTTATTACTCTAACTATATATACTTCTAGTTTATTTATTATAACTATTATAACTAAGCCGGCGTCGATATACTAAATTTTAGTACTTATATTAACCTAGCTATTTATAGCGTTTATAATATCACCTAGCTAAATTCCGCACTATTAAAAAGTACTTTACTACTCCTTAAGCGTACTTACGTTAGCTATAATAGCTATAGTATCGAGCTAGCCAAGGGCGCCTAGCCCGAGAGGGGTAGACTTATTAATAAGTATCTTTAGTTTTAGCTTATTAATTACTAACTATATACTAAGAATAGAGTAAGTTCTTATCGAAATAGTATTTTAACTAGCTAACCTTTTAACTAGTTATCTAACTAGCGATCTAAATAGTAGTTTATATATTAATAAGTTTATTTAGTAAGTTTATTTAGTAGATTTATTTAGTAAATTTATTTAGTTTAAATAGAGAGTAGCTTTAGGTAATATTAAAAATAATAAAGATAAAAGAAATCTTTACGAGCTTTAAAAAGTAGTAAATATTAGCCTACTTAGCCCTTTTTTTAAAAACCTTAATATTACTATTAAAGTTTAGAACCTTTATAGTTAAGGAAGGCCGCCTCTAATTATTATAGCTACCTATTATAACTAACTATTATAGCTAACTTCTATTATTAACTTTTTTAGCTAGCGCCGCTACGTAAGTATATTACTTAGCTTATTATTAATAAGTAGCTAAAGAGAGTAGCTTACTTATCCCGAATTAAATAGCGGCTTTTATACTAAAATTACTATATTACGTTAAGCGCGTACTTAGGATATATTGCGCGTATTATATAGTTAAAAAGTATATTATATCGTGTAATTTTTTTTAAAAGCGTAATCTTATTAAGGTCGATCTTTTGTACTTATAAAGCCGGAAAAAAACTATTATATATTAAGAAGTTTATATATAAAGAATTATATTATTATTAAACTAAACTAACTAGAGTACGAAGTTAAATAAATTATTAATTATAGAATAAAAAGTAATAAAAAAGAGTACCTTATTAAATAAAAGAACTATAAATATAAAAGAAATATATAAGAACTTATTACGAACTTCTAGAACTCTTAATAACTTCTTAAGGAGTATTAAAATTAAAATTAAATTTAGAACTCTTAGTTATTATAGCGTCTTAATTAATAATCTTAAAAATATTATTAGCTTATACTTTATAAGTTATTAAGGAAGTATTTTTAAAATCCTTAAAAAACTCCTCTAATATAATTCGACTCTTTTTAAATACTATTCGTTTTTAAAAACAAAGACGCTCTAATTTAAATAATAACTTATTTAACTTAGCCTAAGCTTATTAATAAACCTTAGCCTTTTTTTTTAACTTTGTAGCCCTTTTTTAAAACTACGACTTTTTTATTTTCTTTTTATAATTGAGACGATTAAACTCCGTTACTAATTAACTAACTATACTTAGTTAACTAAGACTTAATAAATAAAAACGTAATATTTACGAGTATAAATAGCGTTAGTAAATATATTATATAAAATTCTTAAATAATAGTATATTTTATAAACTTTAGAATTAAAAAGAACTAAATAACGGACCCTTTGCGAGCGATAATTTAAATAAAGTATTATTTTTATACTTTTATTAAAAAAGCGAATAATACGTAATAATTTACGACAAGACGTAGCTATTAAAAATTTCAATTTTTTAATTCGACCTAATATCGTATTAGTATATTTTAAAAAAAATACTTAACGATTCCTTAACTTAAGCATAAATAACCTATTTATAGGCCTAGAGGACTAGACTTTTAAGAAGAGAAGTTAGTATTACGACTTAATATATATAGTAAGGCTAGGGTCCCGCCCTATAGGACTTATAGCGGCTATTATACTATATATATAAAAGTATAAACTTAAAATAACTCCTCTCGGGATAAAGAACTATAAATAAGTTACGTAATTATAATTATATAATAAAATAAAGAACGAACGATTATAAATAAGTAGGATAAATAATTATAAATAAGTAGGACGGATAATCGTAAATAATTAAGATAGATAACTATTTTATAAATAGTTAGATTATAATAAATAGGAATATTATAAAGGATATATTTAAAAATAAAGCTTATATATAGTATAAACTTAAGCCGGGCTTAAGGATAGACTTTTTATAGCTTTTTTAATAATTAACTTAGTATTAAATCTTACGATTATTTTGAGCTATTTTTATTAAAAACCCTTTTTAATAAAACTATAATTAATTACTAAAGCTTTACTTACTTTACGACTTATAAACATAGCTTTAGGAAAGCTATTTACGACTATAATACTATTTACTTAGTACTCGTAGCCTTAACTTTTACTAATATACTCACTACGACTAGCTAGCCATAATATATAGTACTTTTTAATAATATAAAATCTAGCTAAGTAATAGTACGAACGCTATAAATAGCTAGGCTAGTACGGATATTAAGATCTAATATATTAATACTAATTTAGAAATTATACTTTATAAAGTTAAAAATCCCTTTAATATAGGCTATATTATAAATATAAAAAAATATATAAGGGGTCCCCTAACTCTTAATAAAAAGGAGTATATAATATAAAATTTAGCTATTTATATAAGCTAGTACTAAGAGGTCTTATATATATTAAAATAAGTATAGCTCGCTCTCTAGATAGCTAAAACTTAGAGGACTTTTTATAATAAAAGGTTAGGAGCTATTTTAGTTAGTAATTAAGTATAGAGCGTATTATACCTAGTTTTCCTTAATACGTAATATACGGTACGGCCCCGGCGGATTGCTCCGTCGGGGGGATATATATATATATAATATTTAACTTTAAATTTAATATAAATACTTAATTAATTTAGAATTAATTCCGAATCGATTCCGAACTACTTCTAGATCACCTACGGAGTGGCACGGGCCACACTCACGTGAAAATGTGGGGTGGGTCAGCTAACACCCCCCCCCCCCCCCCACAGGTCAGCTTACCTGTGTTCACAGTGTTGACCGGCAGAGCATGTTATCACCCCGCCCTAGCGTCGCAGTGACAGGTCCCGCATGTAAGCCACTAACATTGATGACCAGAATGCGCACAGGCGGTATCGGCATCGGCCAACTGCGTCGGCCAACTTCCCTTACATAACACCACCACCATCGGCCAACCTTATCACGAACGCTCGATGAAATTGGAATCTTGATCGACACCATGCCTAACAATACTAAGAGGTCTTCCCGAAGACGCAGGCTCAAGGTGCCGAGCGAGTTCGGCCAGGCAAGACAATCGAGAAGCCGGAAGAACCGCCCTTGTGACGCGTGCCGTAAGAGGAAGACGGCGTGTGTGATCACCTCTACACCACCTTGTAAGTCGTGTGGGTTCCCAGGTTGACGAGTCTTGAAGATGCATGACTGATGAGTTGCAGGCCTTTTCTGCAAGGGGCGAGGCATAGAATGCAAGTCGTCGGCTTCGGATAGTGTTGCCTCTAGGTCGGCTCTATCTGCATCTTTGTTCGCATCCGCACCCGCCCCTCAAAATGCCGCGCAAGATGGGGCGCAAGATGGGCCTTTCAGTAACTCGGAATCTCCGAGGATAGCGTCAAACAACGTGTGCCCTTCGGCTCGTAGTGACTCGTTCGAAGTGATCCCAGCACCCTACCTGCAGACACTAGAAGACAATGAAAATAGGACAGCACACAGCATGGGCCCGGCAGCCGAACAAGACACCCACTTCCTCGCCTCCTTCCGCTCAGACGTCCTCAGCGGGCCCAATCAAATCGACGCAGAGTTCGTTCAGGTCTACAAAGGGAGCGGATACCCGTGGGATCCTCCGGTTCACTTCTGCCTTTTACAGGACGAGTTCACAGCCCACGACAACATAGCCCGGAAAGAAGCCTCTCGTGCGATAGAGGAACTGGTTGAGCCTCACGGCCCTGCGCTCGTACGCCTATATTTCAGACACATTCACCCAGTGTTGCCTGTTCTATCCAAGGTCAGGTTTTTAAGACAATACACCGACGACAAAACCAAGCTTCCCGCCTCCCTCCGCGGGGCGGTATATGCACTAGCCTCAGTCTTTTGGAAGTCTGAGCTGTCACTACTAGATTCCCTTCGTTCCCAACAGCATGAGCTCGCCGACCTAGCCACAGGCTCTTTGCAAAGAGAACTCGACTCGCCAAATTTAGCCAAGCTTCAAGCATCCCTGCTCCTCCTCCACATGACACCGAACAGGACAGACAGTATCGCGCACCCCAAAACCTGGACATCGACAGCGCAGGCCGTAGCCGCTGCCCAGATGATTGGACTGCACCAGGACGCTGAGAAGTGGAATCTCCCATCATGGGAAAAGAGGCTGCGGAGGAAGCTTTGGTGGGCTACGTATATCACTGACGTGTGGTCGGCAGTGTGCCACGGAAACCCGCCACATATCTATGCTGCTTCTTTTAACACGTCACCCGTCACTATGGACGATCTGCGATCCGATGAGAGCGTTCCTGAGGACTTGCGATCACTGGTCTATTCGTGTAATGTAGGATTCGATATTGCTTCTGGAGCGCGGTTTCTGGAGTTGGTAAAGATAAGTCAGACCTTGCGAGAGCCAGTGGACTGCAGTTTGTAAGTGCCTTCTGTTCCTGAAACCTCTTTTGACTCCGAAGATGGAGGACTGATAACTGGCTCAGTCAGATACCCAGGCTTGCGCCACCAGACTCACAGAAGATGGAAATGGAGAACCGAGGGCGTCTAGTCTCGCTCCAGGGAGAACTCCATAATTGGGCAACGATCCTGCCGCAATGTCTTACGATGCCTCATCTTGAAAAGACAATAGGTATTATATCCAATAATGGTATGTTTTCAAAGGAAAGTCCCAGCGAAGATCTTGATCTGACGAGGGCAGCGCCCCTACATCTAGCGTATTACGCCCACTTGGCGCTTCTTTACCGTGCCCTCATGAATCCAGCTACCAAGGTTGCCAAGGCAATACCATCATCCAGCCTTCGCCTGTGGTTCGGCACGGCACTCTCAGACTTTGCTAGTTTCACGGACTTCATGAGTGAACTAACTCCTATGGACCTACGAGCAGCGCACATACCCATTCAAATCAATCAAACAAATAAGTCAAATAAACAGTCAAATATAGGAATTTTAGTAAGTCAAATAATCAAATATTCTAGCCCGTATATTTAATATATTTAATTAAATTTAGAATCTAAGGGTGGGCCTGAATATACTAATAATATACTGAGAAAATATAGAAAAAAGGGGCCGCCCGGACCCGGATTTAAATACCGGACCTCCGGAATTAAAGTAGATCTATTTATAAAAATTCCGCGCCTCTGGCGCAGAATTTGCTATACTATTTACACCTCTAAGTAGTAGCTCTATTAAAACTAGTTAAATTAATTAAATATTTATTATATAAGTTAAATAATCAAATATGGCGCGAGAAATCAGCCAAACAATCAAATACGAAACTCATATTTGATTTGTTTGTATGGGTATAAGCGCTGCCTACGAGGCTTCTGGGGCTGCCGTACGTCGCCTTTCCGCTTCACGCAGACCTTTTCATAAAGTCGAGAGAATTTTTATTGACATCTAAGCCTTCCCTAGACGCCCGCTCTCAGCTCATACTCTGCGGCAACTTCATCATTTACCTGTTTGTGCTGGCAACTGAGCCTGGAGACATCACATCAGCCTTTAGGTTGCTGGAGAGCTTTCACGACACCTTGCAGCGGTTGAAAAGACAAGTCGACTCGATCTCGGAGTTACTCCTTCTTCCGGTCAGTCTTCGGATCGACTCCTTCTTTACCCAGGCAGCCGATCGACTAGGTGGTGGGCCAGTTGCCGACAGTACAACTACTACGATTTCGACTCCCGGAGCGGCGCCAATACCACTCATGGACAACCCCTAGGATTTCGTTGGTCTTTTTTCCAAATCATTGCGAATTATGCTGTTATTGTACACTCTGATCAATGCAAAGCCATGTCCATCCATATGCAACCCTGAGATACCAATCGAGACAGAATCTAGTTCTTCTCCTCCATACCATCCCTCAAAATCTCAATCTGCTTCTTGATCTCAACCCACAACGTCAGCTTCTTCAAGTCGCCGTCGTCCTCAGCGTCATCGACAACGCCAAGCCAGTCATCCTCAAGCTGCTCCGTCAAAGCCTCAACGCTGTCTCGCTTCCTGCTACCGCGGTGGTCCGAGCGGCGCGCAATGGCAAGCAGGGCGGCCACAAAGGCCTCTTGAATGTAGGCAAAGCTAAACTTGTCCGTAATCTTGGCGATGGCCTCACAGAGCTGGTCGGGGAAGTCGATTTCTTTGTTGCTCTTGAGCTTGTTCTGCCAGAAGTGGCAGTAGGCGATGCGCTGCTCTAGGTTGGGGTCGGGGAAAAAGTATTTTCTGTCAAAGCGGGATGGGCGTTTCTGTTGCGTGTCAGTCTTCTCGAACTTGTATACACATTCGCGATAGGAATAACTTACAGAGATGCCTGGGTCGAGGCGGTCGAGGTGGTTGGTGCTGCCGATGATGAAAATTCCATCATTGGCCTTGAGGCCGTCCATCTCGTTCAGGAAATAGCTCCTCACGTCATCGGTGACAATGGTGTCGAGATCCTCCAGCACGAGGTAGCAGGGCGCATACTCCCTAGCCTTGCCGAAGATCTGCTGGATAGAGTACTCTGGCCCCATGAAGGACGCTAGCGTGCGCACGTAGAGAGTCGTGATGTCCTTCTGGAAAAGCATATTCATCGTGGCCTTGATGGAGATGGTCTTGCCATTGCCCGGCGGCCCATAGTAGATGAGACCGCGCTTCCACGGCACCTTGAGGTTTTGGTACGTCTCCTTTGAGTTGTAGAATGATAGGTGATCTTCGATGAGCGCCTTCTTCATGTCTTCATCCAGGATGACGTTCTCCCACGAAGCATCGCGGAAGCTCTTGAACAGCTCGTGGCTCTTTTGCCAGTACCCCTGATCGAACACCCACACCTCTTCGTGGAGGTCGCTGCTCCACTTCCCTGCGGCCAGAACGAGCTGGTCGACGTGGTAGGTCTGCGGCGCGAGGACATAGTAGTTCTTGATCGGATACGGCATCACGCCGTCGCGTCCATCAACGAGGTAGACGATGAACTCATAGCCCTGCCATTTGTACAGGTACTTGCCGAAATTCGTAATCGTAGCCAGACCGCCGAGATTGCCGTCTATGCGCCGGGAGGGCGGCAGGTACAGCAGCCATTCGAGGGATGAGGGCAGGTTATTGCCATCCTTGTCATCAATAACCTCGAACGTGGCGTGGCCGCCTTGAGCGTAGGCGAGAAGGTTGCAGCCGTTGCCGTAGCCGAGGGATTCAGGAACGACGACCAGCTCGAGGTGGGGGTACTGTTCCTTGAGGGCTTTCGAGATGAGGGCGTCGGTGTTGACGCGTTTGGCGCTTGAGTGTTTGAAGAACTCCTTCGTGACGGCGTCGCTGGGGCCAGGTTCTGAGGAACGGGTGTTGACGTTGACGCGGGTGCTGCTGGTGCTGTTGCTTGCGCCAGGCTGGGGCTGGGGGTGGGGCCGACGGGGGATCGTGGTCGGGTTGTAGGACGGGTGCTGGAAGGCATCCTGGCTCCAGATATCGTGGGGAGGCATGGGGAATGGAGGCATCTTGTCACTTAGCCGTCCGGCGTCCGATGAGCTGCGACGGGTGGTTTGTGTGTTGTGGGATGTGGGATGTGACGAAGGTACGGATGGGAGATCCGAGGAAGCTGTTGGAGATCGAAAGTTGGGGTGAGACGAAGGGTGTTGGATTACGAGGCAGAAAAGGGGCCCTATTAGGTAGTTAGGTAGGGGTGGTAGGTAGGCAGTCTGGGCCCGTGCAGACGGACCCTTCTACCTACTTACACATATTGAGGGATCGCGGGCTCTGCCCACGATCTTCCCCTCCTATACATACTTAATATGTAATAGACCTATACTGACCTATTGACCTCGTCGCGACCAAAAGGTCTAACCTACTTATGTATATACTAATACTAGTTAGTAGTGGAATGGGGTGGGGCGATCAGTCCTAGTATTTTTTTTCTCTAAAGCTAATTAAGTATAGGGACCTACGGGAGAGCTAATTAGAAGAAGATATAAGGAGAAGGGCCCCTAATTAGGGAAAAGAGCTTAGTAATACGGATTTTTATTATAATTATATATATACTTTTTTAAAATCGAACTAGAGCTTTTTTAATAATTTATTTTTAAATATAATAATATAAAATAATTAAAAACTTTACTTTTTTAATTTAGTTAATATTACCTTTTTTTTTAATTATAACTTTATTAATTAAGGCTATATTAACCTAATTAAAAGAAGTATTTTATATTATTTTTATAAGTATTAGTAGTTCTTTTTAAGTACCGTACTACGAAAGTCCTTTATACTCTATACTTTTTTAATAATCTCCTTTTTTAAAAATCCCTTCCCTTTTTAAATAAGAAAATAAATAAAAAAAAGCCCGACTTAATCGGAGATAATTTAAATAAATAAGTAAAAAAAAGTAATATAATAATTAAAATAAATACGAGTAATAGGATTCTAATTAAAAAAAAATTAAATAATTAAAATATAAAAATAAAAATATATAAAAAAAGGCTTCTTATTTAATAAGAGGGGAATATAATAGACCTTAATAAATAAGTAAGATAAATAAATAAAGAAATACGTAAATACTTAGGACTAGATCGGGCTTAAATACGAATATTATAATAATATAATAAAACGAACGACGAGTTAGGATTAGAACTAATAAAATATTTTAATAAGTATAACTAGTTATTTAACTAGACTATTCTTTATTAATTAATATAGCTTAGAGATTTAATAATAAACTTATTTAGAAGTACGGATACGTCGGACTAAGGGCGCTCGTAAAACTAGCTTTTAACTAAACTTATTAATAATTTTAATTAATATTACCGTAGGCTTAATACGAAGTCTAATTAAAACTCTAGTTATATACTTAGTAAAAGTTAAAAAGGACGGCCTAAATTATATTAATTAGAATAATAACTACGCTCTAGTTATTAAAACGGCTCCTCTCTACTCTTTCTAAACTCTATTTAAAATAAATAAACTAATATAAGACTATTAAGATTATAAATAAAATTAATAAACTATATTTTTAATAACCTCGGACCGTAAATATAAATAATTAATATATTATTTTTATTATTATTAGCGCCCTTTAGGACGTTTAATTATATAAATTTAACCCTTTTATTTTAAATAGACCGTTTATTAAACTAGCTTTTATAGTTTATTAAAACTTATAAACCGTAGAGTTATTTAATAACGAGAAGCTTCTTTTTAATAATAAATCTATTTACTAATTTAATTAAAAAGGCTAGTTATAACTTAGGTCGGAATAGATATTTTAATTAATACCTTCTTAAGTACTATTATTACCCGGATTTAAATAACTATACTTTAAACTAAGGACCCTACGATTCCTTAGCTTAATTTAATAAAAAATATAAGGTTTTATAAAATACCGTTCCCTAATTAAAAGGGGACTATAGTTTTTAAAAATAATAATATTATAAACTTTTTAAAAAAGTTCGAGGACTAGTACGAGATTAGTAGGGTCCCGGACTAATTTAGAAGTAAACTTATTATATATATTATAAAAAGAGATTATTAAATTCTAGTTAAGGACGTAATTAGAGGACTACCCTAGGCCTAAGCTAAGGATTTCTTTTTAAAAAAGTATAGAAAATAAGATATTAACCGCTTTTTAAATAAAAAAAAGTAAATTAAAAAAGTTATTAAAAAACTACTTATCTCGTTTTCTAACTTAAACTTTACTTAAGTACTATTTACTAAGATTAATAATATAATTACTTTTATTAAATAATAAGACCTCTATATTATAATTAATAAGAGCTTAATTAAGGCTATATATAAGCGGTTTTATACTAATATTATAAAAAAAGTAATAAAAAAAGTTAAGGTTATTTTAAATAGTTTTATTAAATTAATAAAGTACGCGAGGTTTAAAATAGGACTTTTTAATACGATCGTATATAAAAAGGAATATAGCTTACTCTTTATAAATAATTAAAATTAACTCAAAACCTTACTACGATCCCCTATTTTATAAGTATATAGAAATACTTAGTACTAATATTTAAACTATTAGTAATATTACTAATTAATAATAAGGGCCTAGGTTACCTAAGTAGCTACTAATAATACTACTAATTCTAACCTAGCTAACGAAATAAGTAAGCTAAAGATCTATTAGAATAGTATTTACTCTTAAGGTCTTACTTATATATTTAATATAAGCGCTATATATCCTAATTAGCCCCTAATTATAAGACCTAGAGACCGCTACTAGTACTACTAGAGTTTATACTACCGGATTATTAAGGATTACGATTAGTATACTCTTAATAAGGACGCTTATCTTATTATTTTAGCTTAAGGAGCTTAGTACTACGGAAAGCGTAACGGTTATAAGCTTATAAAAAATATCCCCTTTATTATAATTAAAAATAGAAAAAAGTATACGATTATTAATTACGTTACCCTTCTTTTTTACGTAGTAAATATATTAACTAAGGAAAATACTAAGCTTTTAACTAAGTAAATTCTAAACTATTAAATTGGACTATGCTAGTGAACTATACTTATACTTCCCTTAGCTAATTTTATAAGTATAATTAAATATATTTATATAATACGACTTAACTTAGGCTACTATAACTAAGCGGACGTCTATACTATCTATAAAAAAAGACTACTTAAAAATCGTACTTTAATAACTACGTTATACTCTAAAAAAATATATAAAATCGATATTACGATTCTATCTCTCGATTATAATAATAATATAATAAACTCTAAGGATGAGGATACTTAACTAGTTACTAAGTAAACCCGATCGTAAGTAAGGGCCTCTTAAGAGGGCTAAATTACTCCTTATTACTACCGATCTTTAATATAAGCTACGAGTTCTTTTTATTTATTAAATATTATTTTATAAGAATATTATTAAATCTTATTAATTCTTTAGTTATCTCTTTATTTAGATTTAAAATAAAAATATAAAGGGATAATAAGAAGAGAGGAATTATTTTTTAATTATTATAATTAAAAACTTAACAACCTTACTTATTAACTATATAATTATATTAAAGAACCTTACCCCTCCTCTTAAATATCTAAGCCTAGTTCTCTATTTAATTAAGCCCGTTTAGTATTTAGCTTAGCTTATATAACCTCCTATTTTACCTATTTTATTTTAATATATTAATAACTTTTATAAATTATAAATATATAGTTTTTAATAGGGTACGTAAGAGGGGCGTCCTTAAAAATAGAATTATACTTATCCTCCTTAGTCTTAGTAATATCAATCTAATTAAAGACTATATAAACTAAAATCTTAACTCTTTTAATATTAGTTAAGATTAGAAACGCTACTTTATTACTACTTATTATATAATAATAATAATAGCCTTATTTAAAGTTAGCTCTAGACTAACTAATAACCTACTAGTCGTTATTTTTTTTAAAATAGTATTTCTTATTTTTAAAATATATATAATTACTATATTAATTATTAAAATAATCTAAAAGAGAAACGTACTTAAAATAGAGGACTATCCTTTTAACTAGCTCCTTAATATTAAAACCGATATATTTTTAAAAAGACCGCGTATAATAGTTATAAAGCATAGTATTCTAAATACTATAAGCCTAAATAAATAAAAAATTAATAATAAGAGTTCGTTTATTTAATTACTAAAATAAAGGGCTAAAGTAACTAACGTAATTATAACTAATAAAAACCCGACGGCTCTATAAAAATAATCTACTTATAATACCCGGATTATAAACGTACTTCTTAATAACGTTCTATTTCGTAATTAATTACTAAAACTTCTAAGCTATTTCTCTTTTAATATACTTATTAACCTAAGGATTTATAATATAAAATTTAGTATAAAGCTCTCTAGCTAATCTAAAAAAAGTTAACTAATTAGTAATCTTAAGGATCTAAAAAGGAGTAACATTAAATTAAAATAAGGATTAAAAAAATTAAATAGGGTAGCGTTTATTATAGTTTACTTTTTACTAACTTCTTAAAACTTATAGCCCTAAATCTTTTAAAAATAGACCTTCTTAAAAATAAAAAAAGAATATTACTAAGGCCGGACGGTATAATAAGTAGTTTTAGTAATTTAATACGTATTATTAATAACTAAAGTATTAAATATAATAAGTAAGTAGATTATATTATTAAAAAAAAAAGACTGAGTAGAAAAGGATAATTACGATTAAGAAGCTATTATTTAAAAAAAGAAATAAAAAGCGATAAAAGAATCGAAGAGGGGCCTCTATATACCCCCCCCCTAGATCCAGGGTATTAAAGAAGAAAGTACTATAGGCCTCTTAGTTAATTAGTACTAAATTATAGCTATTATATAAAAAAAAGAAGGAGTAAATTATAAGATCGGGGCTTTTTTATTATTCGTAATATAGCGCCTTCTTTTTTAATTAATAGAAGTTACCCTCGTAATTAGTATAAAAAAGTAGCTTTTTACCTAGCTACTTAACTTTTCCTTCTTCCCTCTTTAACTACTTCTTTATAACTATTACTAATTAAACTTCTTCTAATTTTTACTTTTTAATTTATTATATAAATACTAACCTAACGATTTATAATAGCCTCCTTACCTCTTATTTCCCTTTTTAAACTAGATAATAAAAAGAATATAGCGCGAATTTAGGGCCTAATTACGATAAAGAACTTTAAAAACGATACTAAATACTAACTAAAAAAATAGAATTTAAATAAATATATTACTTTTAATAAGACTAACCCTAGGATTATAATAAATACTAAAGACTCTTAGTTTATTAATTTTAATACGAACTATTAATATAAAATATATACTAACTACTACTTAAACTTAGTATTTAAACGAACTAGTTTTTTTTAAATAATCCTAACCCCTTATAAAATTAACTTTTTTAATTAGCTCGGTATAAGAGATATACTTTTCTTTCTTAATTAGCGCCCTAAGGCTTTCGAGGGTTTAAAAAACTAGAAAACTTAGATAGGTTAGACTTATTATAAAGTAATAAAGATCTTAACTAATTATTATAACTTTTAAAAACGCTTATTATATAAAGATTAGATTTAAAAATATAAGATCGGATTTATAATAAAAATTATAATACGGGACCTCGTTTTAATACGTAATATAGTTATAATTAAAAAGGGATAAGAAAGTATTTTTAAATTAAATAAGACCCCTATTTTAATCCTTTAAACTTAAGAAACTATATAAAAAATTAGGACTTTAGTATACTTAATAATCTTTTTTTTTATATTAATAATCTAGGCTATTTTATAAAAATAATTATTAACTAGCGAGATAGTATAGTTTATTAGTACGATCCGAAGTAAGTTCTTAGGTAATTAGAGAGGATATTTATTAATAATATCTAAGTACTAAAGGCTTTTTATAACTGGATCGATATACTTCTTTATATTTAATAACTAATTAATATAAGCGCTTACGTAGTCCTTATAGTATAATAACTAAGTAAATAAGAATATAGTCTATACGTACTTAAATAGTTTTATAATACGGTCTAATATAGCTAGCTTAACTTAACTTATAATACGTATTAAATAACCTATAAATACTTTAAATTATTTAATAATAAACTCTGCGTAGCTTAGATTTAATAAATTAGCTACGAGTTTTAATATAATAATTATTACTTTTTTAATATAATAAGACCTCCTCTAAAAAGGTCCTTTAATAAAGTAATAAACAATTAGGACCTTAGAAATAGGCCCTATATTAATTTAAATAACTCTAATTATACTATAATCGACGCTCCTAAAGCGCTAACTCTCTAAAAATCTAGTACTTACTTACTTAGCCTTAGGTTTACTAACTAGGATCTAAGAACTTATAACCCCCGTAATTATAATTATTATATTCCTATTAATCTTATATACTTTAAAAAAACGTATAAAATAATTAAAAACCTTAAATAAGAACTTACTATTTTTAAAAAGTTATTTTTATTATCTCGATTTTTAAAAATATTAAAAAGTACCTAAAGATTTATAATAAGTAGCGATCCTAATCGGACTCTGTAGGTAATTAAACTAATAAAAGTTACTAACTAGTATCTAGACGTTATTATTAGTAATTAACTTATATACTTAATTAATACTCCTAAGACCTATTAAGTTATAAAGTTTTTATTAAATATATTACTACTTAAGTTATTACTATACCTTAGCCTAGCTCTTAGTAAAACTAGTTTAAATAACTAGGGAAGTAATCCTTTAAATACTCTAATTAGGGGTAGGGATAGTCCTATTATAAAAACTCTAATTAAAATACTAAGAGTTTAGTTAAAATAAAAAGTTATTAAATATACGCTTTCTAAGTATAATCGGGCTATATAAAAAAATAATAAACACTAACGTTAAAAACTAACTAAGTTTTATTAAGATTTTTTATAATATCGTAATATATATATAAATAAAGCCGATATTAATAAGAGTACGAGGGAATAATAAGTTAATTAGTATAACGACCTAATTATAAAAACTATATATATAACTCTAACTTATACTCTTTAAATACTATTATTAATAAAGAAATTTAGAGAGAATTAAGCTAGTAAAAGTTAAGATTAAGAGATTATTAAAAAAAATTAGGATAAGAACTAAATAAAATTAGTAAAAAAAGTAATAAAAATAGAAAAAGTAAAAAAGGTAATTATAAAAAGGAAGGGTAAGTAAAAAGCTTAATATAATTAACTATATATAATAACTAGGATTAATCTAAGATAATTTCTTTTTATAAAGGATTAAAAAAAAAGAAATTAGAGAATAATTAGAATAGGGTAGGGTAATTAGTTTTAGTATTTCTTTTTTTTAAAACTAATTAAGTATAGGGACCTATAAGAGAGCTAATTAAAAAAAAATATAAAAAAAGGGCCCCCGATTAGGGAGAGGAGCCTAGTAGCGCGGATTTTTATTTTAATTATATACATACTTCTTTAAAATTAAACTAGAGCTTTTTTAATAATTTATTTTTAAATACGATAATATAAAACGATTAAGAACTCTACCTTTCTAATCTAGTTAATACTACTCTCTTTCCTTAGTTATAACTCCGTTAATTAAGGTTATATTAACCTAATTAAAGGAGGTATCTTATATTACTTTTATAAGTATTAGTAGTTCTTGCTAAGCACCGCACCGCGAAAGTCCTTTATACCCTATACTTTTTTAGTAGTTAAATTATATATATATTTTTATTATAGGTTAGTAAGGATATAACCGTAGAAGAGATAGCCTCGACCTACCTCGCTAACTATTCCGACTTATTAACTTAGTTCTATTTATTTAACTAATAATATATAGCTTAGTTTATATTACCTTAACTCTCCTTTACTATTACTAGCTAATAACTAATTAACTAGTTACGGGCTATTAAGAGTGCGCTCTATTACGTACGATCCTTTTTACTAAGGCTACTGCTATAAAAGGATTAACTATTTTATTATTATTATTAACTTTACTTTTACTATTAATATTATTTTTATTAACCTTATTATAATTACTAACTTCTTTTTAATTAAGCTACTTATAGAAGAATCTATCTCGAATATATCATAGCTAAACGCTACTTTAAATTAATAATAAGTAAAAAGAGATCTATTACTAAGAGATCGATCTAACGATTACTAGCGTACTAACGCTCGGTAATAATAAAACCTTTAGAATTATAAATATATTAATAGCGAGATATTCTTTTACTAATAGTGAGATATTCCGAGATATTAAAAAAAGGAAAAGATCTCGATAGTAATAATAATAGGGATCTATTTTATATTACTAATAAATCTACCTCTTTTTAATTTAATAAAAGATCTAAGACTAAACTAGTAAAACGAGGTACGAAAAGTGCTAAAAGGAATTGCTAATTAGTAGCTAATGGAATCCTCTATTTACTATTAGAAGTATAGTTATAAAAGGCCTTTTTTTTTCTTTTTACGACCTTCTGCCGACTTTAGTAACCTTCCGTTTATATACTTTATTAAAAGAGTAGAATTTTCTAATTAGTAATAGTAGCCCGCTTACTACTATTAAAACGATCGTTACGACTAACTTACTACTTATTCTAACCTAACTAACGTTATACTACGATTAAATACGACGATTATTTTTTATAATTATTTTTTATTATATAACTTATATTATAAATATATTATAGTAACCGCTAGCCCTAGTAATAAGTAAAAAGGGACTAATAATTAGTTAATATTACCTTAGACCTATCTATGTTCTTAAATTACAGAACTATACCTAATTCTAACTCGCTAATAAGACTACGTTAACCTAACTTAATAGGGCTTATTTAATATTATACTTACCTTTATAACTAATAAAAAGCTTAATACTTTCGTCCTTTTTATAATAAGATCTTACTATCGAGACGGCTTAACGGGCAAGGAGCTATAAAAGGACTTTAAAACTAACTTCGAAAGCTAAGAAGTAAGGGACTTCTTAAGAATAAAAAGTACGATTTTTAAAAAGCTAAAAAACTTCTTTATAAATAATAGTATTAATTTAACGATTAGGGATCGCGGTTAAATAATAAAAAAGATTACTAGCGCTTTTAATACTTAATACTTTCTTATTTAGACTTTTAATAAGATCGTAGCTTACTATAGCTATATTAAATACTTTAATATATTATATTATAATCCTTATTTCCTCTATTTACTACTCCCGTAGCTAGTAGATACTAACGATTTTATTTAATAAGCTAGAGAGATAGTAAGGGAATCTATATAACCCTAACTTGCTTAGTCTTAGTAATTAAAATTTTGACTTTAGCTTTATTATTAATTAACTAATTTATTACCTCTTTAAGAAAAAGAAGAGAAAGAATTAGAAAGTAAAGTTATTATTATTTAATAGCGGAATTTATTTTGTTAGATAATATACTTTAATAAGAAAATTAATAATAATATTATGCTTAATACTTACTAATTAATTAATTTTACTAAGCTCTATAATAATAAGAATAAGTATAATAGTAAGAAATACGACGTTTTTAATAAAAAGCTTTAGATTTTTAAAGTACTATACTAACGGGCGGGAATTAGCGAGCGATACTATTTTAGTACTTTTTTAAATATACTTAAGGGTAGGGCGTTAACTTTTTATTTTAATTAACTTAGTAATATTTCTAACCCGCTTAGCTTCGATATAATATACTAAAGGACCTAGGAATATTTTAAACTACTTGCGAGTTATTAAAACTACCTCGCTAAGCTCTATAACTTTTACTAATACTCTATAGCTTATAAGAATCTAAGTAAATCGAATTAATAGATTTTATAAGCGCTAATTAACCGTATTATAATCCTCTACGAAGCGCTAGTTATATAAGGATTTATTTTTAATATAAGCGACTAACTCCTCTACTACGTAAGTAGTATACTAAAATATAAGCTTATTATACTTAACTTAGTACTTATATTTACTAGTATTTACTACTAGCTTAGTACTTTAATTAATACTATAAAAAGAGAACGTAACTACGGTAAGTAGTAGTAATATTTTTAAAATAATACTTATAATAAAGAGGTCCCCGCTACTTACTAGACCGACTATACTTACGGTAGCTCTAATAAAGAGACCTAATTTAATAAGTAGAATTAACACGGCTATAGTATTATTAATAAAAAGTACTTTATTTATTATAAAACCGGCTATTAGTTAACTAAGTACTTAGAGGAAGAGCGACGTTAGGTATATTAGAAGTATAAAGATAATAAAAAAAAAATAAGAGATCTATACCGAGCTTATACTTATAGTTCCTCGCTTTTTATAAAAGAACCGCCCCTGCTAACGACGACGACGATAATAATACTATAATTTAATACTTTAATAACCTTAACTTTAACTATAAAGATAATTATAAGGACGAAGTTTAGATCTTAATAGTATACCTTACGATTATTACTAGTAGTAGAACCTTTATAAATATCCTCGCTATTTAAGTAATAGAGCATAGCTTTATTAATACTATTTTTATTAATAAGTTAACTAAGCTTATAGAACTAGCGACCTCTTTTTTATTAAATAAGAGGTACTTATTAGGGGATTTCTAAAGTATTATACTTAATACTAGCGCTACGGAATTCTTAACTACGGGCTACCCTTAACTCCTCGTATTATAATAGCGACGACCCGAAGTTATTTTTAATACTTTTAGAGCTAGCGAAGTAGGTATTTAATTTAATAATAATAAACCCGTAAGGTCGTTAGGATCTATAGTTATTAATACCCTATTTAGTAATATTACTTTTTATATCTTACTAACTAATACTCCTTTTTTATACTATCTAAGGGATATAAATAAGCTAAGAGTATACTTTAATAATATTAATAACTTACTAGTTAAAGAAGATATTATAGTACTTATAATTTATAAATAGGGATACCCTTAGCTTTTGCTCCTTAATAATAAAAAAGCTATAGTTAATTACTTAACGGAGAGCGAATTGTGCTACTTATATTAGCGCTTTAGCTACTCTTCGGTTTTTTATTTTTTAAAGTTATTTTAATAGTTTAGTAACGACGTAGAGATCGTAGCCCTCAAAAAGCTTACGAAAATCTGCGAATAATACTAACTTAACGTAACTACCCCTGGCCGATTTAAACTTACCCTGCGAGATAATTATAATTTTAACTATAAGATCGTAATTAATATAATATATTTAATAGACTATAAGGACACTAACTAACTAGTGCTCTATATTATTAATATTACTACTTCTTTCTAAGTAGTAAGGTTCTTTATAGATATAATTACGAAGTATATATAAGAAACTCTTTAGTTATGCTAGATTAACGTTTACCTTAGCCCGCTAGACTAGATTATTATAAACGCTAATAAGAACTTTAGCGCCGTAGAGTTTAAATCGTTTATTAGATCTATGTTTATTAAGGTTAAAAAAGTACTTATCGAAGCTTATAATAGTATTAGTAAGGCTAAGAGATACTACGCAGTATTTAAAAAAGTATACGATATTATTTAAAATAAGTACTTATTAATAAGTATAGAGGCTATACTCTAGGCTATAATTAAAGTAATTAATAATATAATTAGCTTAAATAGCCTCGTTCTTATACTCCTTATCTTTAGAGCTTTTTTATGTACTTCTAACGAATCTCTACCGTTACTAAATATTACTTAACGTATAGAAGTAGTTAGAAAAGTAATAAGGGAAGTCCGTAAACTTTATATTAATAAGTAAGTAAGCGAGGTACTAGCTACTTAGAATAAGTTAAATATCTTTTATATTATTAATCTACTACTTTAGTTAGATATTAAGGTCTAGTAAGAAGGTAAGGAATAGAAAGGCCTATTTAAGCTTATTTTAATAAGTAGTACTACTTACGTAGTAGAATTACTTTACGGTTTAATAAGCTTCTAGGTTACTATAGTCAAACCCTAGTATTCGGAGGAGGTTAACCCCGAGCTACTAGTTATAATAATAGAGCACGTCGACTACTTACTAATCCCCGTAATTAACTAGCTAACTAATAATAACGACGCTATTAATAAAGTTTTTAATAAGATTATTATAGTAATTAACGACGACCTTTTATTACGGAGTAAGAGGATTAGAAAAACGTTAATACAGCGCGGCCGTAGTAATACTTTTATAACTACTACTTACTTTATATTTAAAAAGGAAGTAAATCTTAAGCTAGTTACTAAACTCCATAGTGAGGGTATTATTACTACTTTAAGAGTACTTTTTATAGAATTTATAAATAAGGAGCTTTTAGGACTAGTTAAGAGAGGTATAATTAAATTTATTTAACTCGGCCCTAAATATAAGGATATAAGGATATTTAAGTCTCGATTTATTAATAAGATTAAGAACCTAGGACTTAACTCTATTAAAAAGTCTTATCTAGTCGTATAGGGGTATAATAACGAGGGGAAAAAGGAGATCCTTATGTAATTACTAATAATTTAAAGAACTAGTTAACGGCTAATCCTCGCCCTAGCCCTAACCCTAATCCGAGACGGCTACGTTATTTAGTTACGAGATATTACTTAAGTATATATATAATCGAGCTAACCTGTTTATCATAAGGTTTTTACTTGATTACTAGCTCGGATCTGTTATTTATATCTTAAGGGTACTGTTCTATACGTCGTATAATTATTATATAATCTCGTAGAATTTAGTACTTATTAGTAGGTAATATATAGTAAGTATTATTTAAAAATGCTCTAGATAATAATATTTACGTTCAATTTATACTTACTAATTTTAATAAAAAAAGCGGATTATTTAGTATTATTAGAATATAGACTAATAATATAATTAGATTATTAGATAAGACTTTTAGTTAGAAAGAAAAAACTAAGTTTAAACGCACTAAGCTACTAGCTAAACTAAATTAGTAACTATTAGCTAATAAGCTACTTATTTTTAATAGCGGAATTATCTTATTAAAAGGAATTAATATAGTACTTAGATAGAAGAACTAAGGGAAGAAGTTTAAGTAAGTTAACCCCTCAGTATTAGATATAAAACGATAATTTATTAAGTAGTAAGCTCGAGGTACCTATATTATATTAATTTACTAACTAGAGGTAGCTTTTAATATATCGTTTATTACTTAATATTAAATAGATTTATTATTTATTAATTACGCTATACTAAACTATTATATTAAATAGTAAATAGATTATTTAGACCGAGGGCTTATATTTATATTATTAGATCTAACTATAGCTAAACTCTTTGTTTTTATAAATAGATTATTTATAAATAATACTAATTATACTTTATAGCTAGGTTATATTATTATTCTTACGAATAAAAGATAGACTAACGAGAGCTTTACGATTAATAATAATATTATTTACTATAGCTTTATAAAAAGTAAAAGGATTACTTAGAGCGTATTAGTATTAGAGGTTTATAAAATAGTTATAGGCGTTAACGTTACCTATACCGTCTTAACTACCCTAGACCTTATTATTAAATAACTTAACGTTCTAAAGATCCTTACTATAGTTTATATAGATTTATATTTATTATATAAATGTCTCGTTAAGCTAGGTATTACGAAAGAAAAGCGCTTTATAATAGATATTATAGTACTCTAGTAATTATATAAATACTACGAACTTTGCGAGATTTATTAGATTAGTAGCGACGATAACTTAGCTAACGGGTTTATAAAGAGTATACTAAATAAGTCCTTTGAGCGATTTATTAGCAAAGGAATTATTATAGTTAAGATAGAAGGATAGGTAATACGTAGTTAAATTAGTAGTATACTATAAGTAGTAAGTTATCTAGCGAACGTATATACCTCTCGGGCTTTAGCTTAGAGAGAAACGTACGTGTTCGGGGCGTAGTTAGATTAATAAAAAGCTCTTTTTTAATTACGCTAAATTTAACAAGTTTTAAGGAGTTTAGGTATATAAATTATATATATTAGAAAATTAGAAAGTAATCGGAAAAAGGGGATATTAAAATTTTTATATAAATAATTATAGCGGAAGCTATATTAAAATTTTAGTATATAGCTTTAGGTACTTTTAAATAGGGGATTAATAGTAGATTCTATTACTAGTTCTCGCTAGCGGGGGACCTAGCCCCTATTCTACCCTTTTTTATTATAAAAGTAGAAGATTATTAATATTAGATTACGAGGTAGAAAAGGGGCCTTATTAGGTAGTTAGGTAGGGGTAGTAGGTAGGTAGTCTGGGCCCGTGTAGACGGACCCTTCTATCTATTTACATATATTGAGGGATCGCGGGCTTTGCCCACGATCTTCCCCTCTTATACATACTCAATACGCAATAGACCTATACTGACCTATTGACCTCGTCGCGACCGAAAGGTCTGACCTGCCTACGTGTATACCAACAAAGGGGTTGGAGAGCTGAAGGGAGCTAAGATAAGCTCAGCTGCGGAGCTGCGGGGGAGGGGGTCACTTGTTGTTCGCCTCAGGTTGGAGCTGATGAGTTGTACAGCGAGTACATACAGACTATGCGTGTGGAGGAAGACAAACACAGGTCGTTAACTTGTTGCCTAGAGGTGTTCGTAACCGGCGAAACGTCTGGGCCGGGCGAGCTGGTCTTGCTGGGTGCCGTTTCGGGAAGTTGTCTGGCTGTATTACCACCGGCCCTGTGGTGGGATGACGTTGTACCATTCGTCCATTCGTTCATCCTCCGGGGCGAACAGCCAGGGGGAGCTGCTGCGCCACCGTTCGTGTTCGTCAACAAGGGTATCCCGGGCGTCGCGGGGTGTCACAAGCAGCTTGGCGCCTGGAACCGGCCGATGGGGAGCTTCATCGTTGTGCTCCATCTAATCTACCACTCTCCCTAGCCTATTGCTGCTAAATTCAATCCAACATCGGCGATATTAGTCTTAAGGCGCAAAGCACTCGAGTGTTGGCAAATGACGTGGGAAAGAGTAACATGTACCAGTAACCGAACTAAGGAAGGGTAAGTCAGCCTCGATCGTGTAATTCGCAAGGCGTCAATCAAGGTGTGACGATACTTATAGACCACAAGGTACACAAGCCTATGCCTAGTCCTCATTGGCTCGAAAACAGACTATCCTTGGAAGAGCCAACTCGATTAGCCACAGGACAAGTATGACTAACTACTTCTCTTCTCTCTAAGTAACTATGATTAGGTAGTCACAGACTATTACCGGGTTCCTTCGCGTTCGCCCTCAATCAAGGCGTTTTGTGCATAAGAGAAAGACACTAGTAGATAGCACGGTATAACAAGGTTCACTCCAGGACTGATTACTTGTTTTTTCCTCTAGCAAGGAGGGTTACTGCCTCTAGAATCAGGGCTGCATGTTTCCCCTCAATGCCGGTGCAGTCCGAAGAAATGCTATTGCTCCTTCGAATCGTCTAGTTTCACAGCATAGGTAAGGTAAGCACTAATGAATTCCTCGAGGGATACAACGGTGGGATGACTGAGCGTACAGCAGACACTGGTCAGATACATCGGCCTTTTCGTCCTATCAATGCACTGCTTTGGGGCACATCTTGTCTCAGGGTATCATCACGGACACCGTCCCTATGCAACCGCAAGCCAAGTGTACGCCACTTCTGCACTTGTTGAAATTCTGCTCAATTGGTTGGAGTCACTACCTATAGCAGAATGCTGCACTTCTCCAAGAAATCCTGCATTGCCTTATGGCCTACGCATCAACCTTTCTTACCATAGAGGAATCATCTTGCGGCCTTCCCCAAGCCTCGTTGGCATCCACATATCCCGGTTACTCTTTCGAAGATGCCGGTCAACATGACCTGCAGGTTGCTGCGAGAACGTCCGTGGTACTCAGAGAGCACACATGTATACTCGAGGTTTCATCCTCTATGGAAAGATGTCACATAAGAAATATCATAAAACCCCTTCCCGCTGCCATGCCTCGGGTTGCAAGCTTAATGTGAAAACCTCCACGAGAACCACGGTCCAGCAGGCGAAAGCAAACGGTGGTAAACGGCATGATGGAGCTACCAGATAACCCTCCAAAGGTCGACATCAGGAGGGATATTTACGAGACGCTCCCTAATACGGCAGAATTAATAGACAACTGGGACATGATCAAGGCCGAGGAGATCGCAAACGACGTGGTGTCGTGCCTCTCAAAGGCTCTTCAGCAGCGCCAGCACCATGCCATCGAAGCCCTCTTCGCCGAACCATCCTGTCATTGGAAAGATACACTATCTTTCACAGCTCACATCAGAACTTTCAATGGCAAAGGTGCCATTGCATCGGCTTTACTGGAACTCTTCGCGCTTCGCGAGGCCCAAGGCTTTCAGTTTCAGAAGGCGCAGGTTTTGTCGGCCACCAGTGAACTTGTCAGTACAGGGAAACAACCTTCGGTGTTTTAGCCCGGTGCTGATTTACCCTCCTCTAGAAATGGCTCGACTGTGAATTCAGCTTCATGACTGGATCTCCCAAGGCTTCCTGTCGAGGAAAGATGATGCTCATTCCTAGCGGCCGTGACGCGGGCGACAACGAATGGAAGATTTGGTCCATGAGTACATACCTTTCCGAGTACGAAGACTTCCCCGAGGATGAGGGTCTGCTCAGAGTCCCTTCGACTCCTGTGACGGACGACAGCCATATCTCTACGAGTGTGCTGGTTGTCGGTGGGGGCAACGGGTGAGTCCCCAAGAGCCTACTTAATCTGTTACCTGCATTTAACAAACACTCCTGTAGAGGTTTGATCCTGGCCGCTCGATTGAAGGCCTTGGACATCGACTACGTCGTGATCGACCGGAATGCAAGGGTAGGGGATAATTGGGCGACGAGATACGACTGCATGCGTTTCCACGTCTACAAGTCATTCTGCGAGACACCGTACATTCGTAAGTAATATCAAGCTCGTAGAGACAAAAAACTTGTATCTTATAGTCATTCAAACACCGGCGGACGTATCGGATAAGGATGGGGACGAAGGAGGCAAGACCGTAACCCTAACCCTAGGGCGATTCTCGGCGCTTCGTCGCCTTCTTACGCCAACGAGAAATCTCCTTACTCAAATCTCGTGGTCCGAATCAGTGAAGGGACTCTTGAATCATTACTAACAGTTTGGATTAGCGTATCCCCAGGCTTCTAATGACGGTCTCACACGAGACCAGCTAGCCGATCAAATGGTCGCTTTCGCAAAGGAATTCGACCTAGACCGTCGTGTTCTACACTGTACGACAATCGCCGCAACCCAGTACAATCAAGAGGACAAGACATGGAATATTGAGATACAGACGGAGGATCTTAGACGCACCCTATCCTGCAAATGCATGGTTCTCGCCACGGGCGGCGCGGGCTTCGCGGGACCCGCGCCCCTTCCAGATCTTCCGAGCAGGGAATCCTTCAAGGGCCCCAACATACACTCGGAATCGTATCGTAATGCTAGCGACCTAGTTGCAGCGGGGGCGAAGGTCAGTTCTGAAGGCGTCACTAAAATATGACAAACAACTCTACCTGTCATTTTGCTAATGCCTTCCTTGTCTCGGGGTAGTCCGTCGCCATTATCGGCTCTGGAAACACTGCATTCGATGTCTTGGTCGACTGCCACGACGCCGGTCTCAAGACTACCATGGTACAGCGATCAGAGACGTACGTCGTTCCCATGACGTACTTTGCTCACCCTATGGGCTTTGGGGTCTACGACATCCTGTCCCCTGACGACGCGGACGTGATTGTGAATGGAGGCCCTTTGGCCATCGGTGGGGCCCTCCTGGGCTTGGTGCATAGGATCCAGGCACAGGAAGAGCCGTATGTACAGCCCCAGGAATCGTAATCCTGCCCCCTTGCTGACCTTCACTATCCAGGGATCGATATGCAGAAGCTAGGAGAGCAGGGTTCCGCGTGCAAGACTCGCTGACTGGCGACCTGCTCGTGAACCTCATCGATCGTTGCGGAGGACACTTTGTAGACATGGGCAGCGGCATGGAGCTCATCACAACGAAAAAGGCCGGTGTTCGGTCCGGGGTCGTGCCCAAGTCCTACACCGACAAAGGTCTGGTGCTATCCGATGGTAGTAATCTGCAGGCGGATGCCATAGTCTGGTGCATTGGCTTCGGCAACGTTGATGGCCGAAAGAACCTCCCAGATACCCTGGGAATCGGAGCCGAGGACATTGCAAGGCGTCTTGAGCCTACTTGGGGCGTGGACGCCCAGGGCGAGATTCGTGGGCTTTGGAAGAGGCACCCTGGAGTTGACAACCTCTGGATCTTTGCTGGTGGCACGGCTCAGCATCGATGGTTTTCAAAGGTGATTGCTTTGCAGATTAAGGGAGCTCTCGAGGGGATCCTGCAGGACGCCTACAGACGCACACCAGAGGCACCTGTTGGTAGCGATTGGGAGCGCGGAGACACATGGGCTCCAAACCTGTAGATGAATGGGTTCATTGGTAAGGCTAGTCATTTGAAGTCAGAAATGCTATTGAACACGAGTCCTGGTTTACAGACAGGGAATTTCTCCAAGCCTACCTTGTCAATGCCTACCTTGTCAATGCCTACCTAGGCTTTCACTCATTGAGCTAGATACCGTGTAAGTGCCGGCAAGCAGCGTAGGTCGAACTGTGGAGCTATGCAGTTCACGGCGCCAGTAGAATGAATGGGATTTCATCTTTGCGATGTTGGTTCGAGTTGAGATAGCCTCAATCGACGTCATCATCGGGAGTGGGAATATGGGTATCTGCATTTCTCCATGTACGACACATCCTATTCATGACGAAAGAGAGGAATCGTCCAAAGCGAGCACATGCAATTTGGCAGACAATGCCATGTGCGGGGACTGTGTTCCTCAGCCGTGCGAAGCTTAGTCACACGGCGTTTTAGCGGCCGTTTCCTGAGCGTTATCGGCTTATCGGGGACGTGGACCCTCGGCTCGAGTCACGTCACCCTCCCACCTGTTGCCGAAAGCCTCCAGTGCTTCCCTTAGAGTCTATTTGGATTGGAGATTGGGCCTCAACTGGATCTCTTAAACCTCCACTTTCTTCACCCGCGCCTGATCCCCGGAGTATCGCCCTCTGCGCCACCAGACAATACCCACAACCGCAGCAAATTCCGTACCTCCGTCACCACCCGAACCACTTCACAAGGAAAACACCGCAGCTTGGCCCCCTCCCTCAGCTGCTTTGGTCCCAAACATGGTCCTCCTAGACATCTCGTAATCCTCTCTGCTACACCGAGCGCGCCCCGACCGATAACGAGCGGAGAGTTTTGCACCATGTCGCACCAAGGCTTTCTCAACGAAGATGCGGCCATCACCCATCTCGTACACAACCTTGTCGAGAATGCCGTGCGCTCTGTCGAGGAAGTCCCAATCCCTTTGACGCGTGAGTTGATGGAAATCACCCGGATCTAGCTCCGGGTCCAATTAGCTAACACCTTGACAAACAGCACGAACTCCTACCCAGTGGCCCGTCGAAGAACTTGCGACTCGGGAGGCCCTGCGATACTCCATTAGCCCTAGTCACGTCAAGGATCTCCTCGACTTCTCCGCCCTCAACTACGTCGAAGAACCCGACGATAACCTACTCTGCCCAATCTGCAAGCTGCCCGTCATCACTCCGATCATTACGCCCTGCGACCATACCTTCTGTCTGGAATGTCTGAAGCGCCATGTTCACTCATCCGATACCTGCCCCATCGACAGGACGAGATTCCGAGCCAGGGACTGCAAGACGTCGAGACTTTTGACGAATATCCTCGATAGCCTGGTAGTCGAATGCCCCAATACTGAGCGAGGGTGTGGCGAAAAGATGAAGCGCGACGAGGTCGTCAAGCACACAATCAGTTGCCGATACACGCTGCACGACTGCCCCGAGAAAACATGTGATAAGAGGGTGGAGCAATGGTTGGCGGTGTCCGGCAAGTGCTGGCACTTTGAGCAGACGTGCGAATACTGCGAGGAGAAGATGGAAGCGGCGTCGATGGCCGACCACATCAGCAAAGTGTGCCCGAAAAACACGACGGACTGTACCGAGTGTGGAGAGACCATCAAGCTCTCCGAGTTGGGACAACATCGCGACGAGCATTGCCCGGAAACTTCGGTCCCTTGCACATATCATGACTTTGGTTGCAAGCACGAGGCACTTCGCAAGACACTAGCGACTCATCAAGACGAGTGTATCTTCAGGGTGGTTGCTGTCGTTGGAGAAAAGGTCAAATCACAAGAGAAACAAATCGAAAAACTGCAGAAGCAGACGGAAGACCAGGAGCGACAAATCATGGCAATGAAGGACGAGCGGCGAGACTGCATCTCCTGGGATGACGTATTCAACCTCAACAACGTCCAAGGCGGACCAAAGTTCAAACCCACCGAGGCTGTCATGACTATTTACGAAGACATGGAACGTCGCATGGAGGAGCTCAAGAAAGAGTTTACAGACCTCGAGGGCCGTCAGACAGTGATGGTCCTGAACCAGGTCATGCCGATTAAGGATCAGATCACCGAGATCAGGAGCAACCTGGGCATTCTCAAGATGCACATGGCATGGCTCATGAACAAGAGCCGAGAGGAAGTCGAGCGCAGCCGGTTGGCCAACCGTAGCGTTGGTAGCACCAGCCGAACGAGGGGCAGCTCTGACAGCGATGGCGAGGCCACTACTCCGAGTACATCTCGGCGGCTGAGTGATGGGTCAAATGGCATCCCCCGCCTCTGAGACATCTGCCCTGGACTGGGCTTTGGTAACCATCTCAGTCCTTGGGGATCTTTGCATATACAAGTGAGATCGAGAGCAATCTTGGATGGCTGCGAGGGGTGAAACTTGGCTGATGCAAGATATGAGCAAGAACGGATGCAACGCAGCCTCCGTTCTACTCACTTCACAGCCTAACCCCGACCTAGATGGGCTCCGTACCTTCTCCAGACTTAAGTCTGACTGTACTACTAAAATTGTTGATTTGACTGGCGTTGGGGACAAACGGGGACAAAGGATCGAAACGCGAAATGGAAAGGCACGGAAATACCCTTGTGGTGGTCTGCAAGTTCAGCAAGACACCCAGTTACACGAAAGTAGTCTCGTATCTAGTCTAATTGATACAAGGAGGCAGCTTTGCAATGCTATCTCTACTGTCTCACGTGTGAAATAACTTGTGCTCATTAACGTTCATCATGACCAAAGCTCAAGGTGTTGGTTAGCCCTTCAAATGAAGCACGCACATTTATAGACCCCGTGTCCACATGTTTGGAGCAAACCTTGGAATGGTGGTTTCCCAGGGTTCCATCGCCACACCAATGACGTAGGTTTCACTCCGTTCATCTGAAGCCTCAGTAGCTTCATATTGAGGGAGAAATTCATCAAAATAAGGGTCTTAGGGGTCTCCTGAGCTCGATCGACCTTCGGTCTGTAGCGCAAAGGCAGTCTGTACTAGCATCCATCCTGTGCTTTGTTGCTGTTCCTCTGGCGGCATCCCCATATTGCTGACTACATAAGGATATCCGAAAGCTTTTGATGCATAAGCTAAACCATGCGATTCAGGCGGTCGGCAAGACACGAAAAACCTACGTTTCATGAATCATTGATGCCTACCTTACTCTGTACCTGTCGTGTCGAATCTCTTGGAACCAAAAACCTGAGGTGAGCAGGAAAGCCTAAGCTTAGTAATTGGCCCCCATCCCCACGGCGGCGGACTTTGAGATTCTTGGTGGGTCTTTCCGCTTATCGGAGTCGGACTTAACAGCCTCAGGGACTCATCCGTGGCACCTCACAGGTCCGTTGTCGCCCCACAGTGACCGCCTGCCTGGCTTGCTCCCCCACCAACCTGGCCGTTCGTACCTTGCGCTTGCCCATCGACGCACTTAGGTACAGTACCCTCCTGACCTCAACTCGCGAGGCCCTGTACGTTAACGTCCAGCCAACCCACCTTCAATCCGTGGACTTCAACCTTGCACCTTTGCCAGCCTCGATAGAAACGGATTGCTTCACTACGACCATCGCTTAGAAGCATCCATACCGCCCGTCATGGATCCAAACGAGGGCAACCAAGCGCCCGATGCGCCCGACGTCAAGAAGATGAACGATGTAAGAGCTGTCTGCCCCTCGTCCTCTCACCTTCCTCCACCTAGTGCTCCCACTCTGGAACCTCATCGATTCCCACTCTGCCCTCACGCCTTATATAGACGTCCGGTCTGGCACGAACTGCTTTCGCCGGTCGCTCTCGCCTCTCCGCCGTTCTACTCGACCTATGCACACATGACAATACGGATGATTGAGCAGAGAACCCATTGTGGAGAGCGCAATCGACAAACATGTCACCCGGAACACATGAAGGCAACGGCTGTCGGGATTTTGAGGTCATCATTTGAGCTCATAGAAAACAATCTGACCAGTCTGTTTAGATCCGACTTCGACGGCTCGCCAAGCTTGGCTCCTCGACAAGATCCCCCAAGCCGGAAGGAGAATCGTCAGCAGACGCCGAGACATCAAACTCCGCAACCAGCGAAGTCAAGGCTCCCAAGGCCCCGACCAGCCCAACACCCTCATTTACACCGAAGCCTGCCGCCTCGAATCCCTTCAACCAGCTTGGTGTCAAGTCCGGTAGTGGTACATCTTCGCCAGCTGGATCGAACAACGCCGAGAACCACAAGCGAATTGCTTCCGACCGCGCAGCTGCACCTGCTCCCGCAAAAAAGGCAAATATGGAGGAGTCATTGGATGATTTTTCAGATCGAATCCTCAGCCATATTTTCCGGATCACAGTCGACCCAGAGAGAGTTGTCGATACCCACGGACACAAGCTTACCTTCCTGCCGGAAGCTAGCCAAGAGCTCCAAGAGAACGGATCGCCGCTTAAATTGACAACCTCCATCCTTGATAGTGCCTTGCTTGAGGCCGTCACTGCGATTCCCGCCGACAAGCCCCTTCTCGGCTACCTACTTCCCTCATTCAAACGCATCATCCGTACAAACATACTCAAAGAGACGGCAGAGAAGAGGGAGGCTCTGGAGGAGGCAAAGAGACTGTGTGTTAGCAACGCTTTGTTTGCGCTCACAATCCCGGATCTCTTTGGGTAAGTAGACCCATTCTGAGCATTCCAATCGCTTACAGGTGGTACTAGACGATCACGCCCCGAGAGTTTGGTCACCTACCTGCTCAAAGGACATGAGCTGGACGATGGAGTCTGCTTGGACTTCTTGCGGGAGGCAGTAAAGCGCTTTCCCGAGGATGAGCAATTCCCAGCTGCTTTTGCCACAGCCATGCACACACTCAGCATTAAGTTGTCGACTTTGTCCATGGAAGATGACTACAAGCCGTATATCAGCGTGAGTTTTTCTCGGCGACGCCAGTTTGCCTATCTCTCAGCCATTGCCCCAGTCTTTGGTACAAACAGAACTGACACTTGAATAGGCCTTGATGTCCTACACAAAGTTCCCTCCTCTGCTAAATGCACTGGCACAACATCCCAACTTCATGACCGCTCACAAGCTGGGATCCCATGTTGAAAAGGAGACGATCCTGGGACCCTTCTTCCGCATCTCTCCCTTGCAAACCGAGGTGACAATGACATACTTCCCGAACCCACGGGCCCTGAACCGCACCCAGGCTGCCCCATCCCAAGATGCTCTGCGGGCTATTCTTCGAGTCCATCAGGATGAGCTCTTCACGATCGCTAATGCCTTTATCCGAGCTGACACTGACACCCGGAGTCGGGTACTCGATTGGTTCGCCTCCGCTATCAACGGCAATCACAAGCGTAGAGCTCTCCAGGTTGACCCCAAAGAGGTGTCCTCAGATGGCTTCATGATGAACCTCACTGTCGTATTGGACCGATTCTGCTCTCCCTTCATGGACACAACGTTCTCAAAGGTCGACAGGATCGAAGTGGAGTATTTCCGCCGCAACCCCCGTGTGGACATCAAGGAAGAGACCAAGCTCAATGCCGACCAATCGACGTCAGATGCATTCTACGGCACTCAATCTCAGGGCAGCTCAAACTTCATTTCAGAGGTTTTTTTCTTGACTTTGGCTGCGCACCACTACGGTAGTGAGGCAACAAACTCGAAGCTCAAGGGTCTCGAAAGGGATATCAAGTGGTACGAAAAGCATTTGGCTGCCATGGAAGCTGAGCGGATTAAAGTCCAGAACCAGCCTCAGCAGCTTGCAATGTTTGAGTTGACACTCAAGCGCCACACTACGGTCTTAGAGAAGGCAATCGCAATGAAGTACGCGATCGAGGGTATCTTCCTTGACGAGAAGATGCAAGAACTGTCTCTTCGCTTCATGCGATACGTGGCCGTGTGGCTTCTTCGCCTTGCTAGCCAGTCCAGCTACACCCCCGACAAGGATCTTCAACTTCCCCTTCCTGCTCAGGCCCCTGAGGCTTTTGCGTGTCTGCCAGAGTATGCGCTCCAGGACGTGGTTGACAACTTCAAGTTTGTGTACCGCTACCTTCCTCAAATCATGCCGTCTGCTGTTGGCAGCGAGATGATTGCGCTCTGCATCGCCTTCTTGCGTTCGTCAGAGTACATCAAGAACCCGTACCTCAAGTCGTCCTTGGTCACATTGCTCTTCTCCGGCACCTGGCCATTCTCGCACTTTAAGAAGGGTGTCTTGGGAGATCAGCTCTACGGATCCAAGTTTGCAAACGATAACCTGTTGCATGCCCTCATGAAATTCTACATCGAAGCGGAGTCGACTGGTGTTAACACCCAGTTCTACGACAAGTTCAACATCAGATACGAGATCTTCCAGGTTATCAAGTGCGTTTGGGGCAATGATGTGTACAAGCAGCAGTTGACGAGAGAGAGCAAGTAAGTTTTGTCTGTTTCAGCTTCTAGCCAGGGTGCGGTATGGGTGACTAACAACTCGCAGGGTTAACAGACAATTCTTTGTTCAATTCGTCAACTTGCTGCTCAATGACGCGACCTATGTGCTTGACGAGGCACTGACAAAGTTCCCCAAGATCCATACGTTACAACAGGAGTTGGAGTTTGGCAACACGCTATCCACGCAAGATAGAGAGAAGAAGCAAGAGGAGTTGACAGCATTGGAGGGCCAGGCGGGCTCATACATGCAATTGGCCAATGAGACGCTAGCGATGATGAAGCTCTTTACATCTGCATTGACATCAGCATTTACAATGCCTGAAATTGTCCAGCGTCTGGCAAGCATGCTTAACTACAACCTGGAGACTCTTGCGGGACCCAAGATGGGTCAGCTCAAGGTAAACAATCCAACCAAATATCACTTCCAGCCAAGGGTTCTGCTGTCAGACTTCATCGACATCTACCTCAACTTGGGCTCATCGCAAGCGTTCATCGACGCTGTTGCCTCGGATGGTCGCTCGTATAAGCCCGAGGTCTTTGACAAGGCTAGATTCATCCTCTCAAAGCGCAGTATGAAGGAGGCCGTTGAACTCGAGCAGCTCGACACGTTGATGGCCAAGTTCCTCGAGTCGAAGCAGATTGCGGACCAGGCCGAGCTGGATCTTGGAGACATCCCGGCCGAATTCGAAGACCCGATTATGGGAGATTTGATGAAGGATCCCGTTATCCTGCCATCGAAGCATATTGTTGATCGGGGAACTATTGTGCAGCACTTGCTGTCGGATCCCAAGGATCCCTTTACGCGACAGCCGATGACGGTGGATGATGCCATCCCGCACACTGAGCTGAAGGAGAAGATTCAGAAGTGGAGGGAGGAGAAGATTGCGGCGGCCAAGGCCAGGGCAACGGGCGGCGATGCGATGGATACAACGCAAGGCTGATGAACGGGACACGGCACCATGATCAGGACTGGAAGGCAAAGGGGCATTGGCATTCTCGTTGATTAGACGTTCAGGTCCTCCTCTCCAAGGACGGGGACACAGACAGGCACAGGCAGATGGTAGGCCTGGGATAGACGCATAGCACGTCTCTGGAAAGCGAACGCTGAGAATGAAAGCGTCTGATGCTGCGGATAGCATAGGCTTAGATACAGCGAGACATCAGGTATTTGTGACAGCGAAACCAAATCAGCTCTCGAATCAGGCAGAATCCTGAGGCCCAAAGTGATGTTCAATATGCAACCGAAACTGCAGATGAATAGCCCAGACACCTTAGGCCAACCCGGCGTTACCGGAAGTTGAAGACGAAGCAGTTTTCAGTAAAGTGAGCAAACAGGAAGCTGGGGAATTCGAGGGTGAGATGAGCGAACGGAGGAATTGAAGCCGTGGAGGGCACGGGCCGAAAGGTCAATTTTGGGGCAACATGAGATTCAGGACTTGCTTCACCGGGCATGAGGGTACTACGAAGAAGTTAAAGAGAGGCGAGAATGATGCGTTGTACAGGTTGCTGTATTGGGGTACGTTTGCTGACCGGGTTCGGGGTGTCCTTCACCGAGATTACGAGAGGCCAAGTTTTGGAGTAAGGTAGCAAGCAGCTGGGTAAATCGTGAAGAGAGATTGAGGGATTACGGATTGCGGATGTGGGCAAAAACAAAAGTCGAACCACTCGTGCCACTGTCGGATGGCGGCTGTCGTGTCCGGGATGGGTGAAGCTCAGCCACAGGGGAAATCGGGAGACGTGGGAGGGTGAGGCGGTGATGATGATCCATGGTCCGTGGGGGTGTTGTTCTTTAGTGGATACGGGGAATTTCTTCGTTCGGACTATCAATCAGCAGGTCATGCTCGGTCTGGAACTTTTTTTTTGGCTGATGACTTCTTGGCGGTTCGGAGTTTTAGGGGACCGGGTTTCTTGGGCGAGGAAATGAAATGGCATGTTGTCTTTCTCCCCGATGCTGGTATTGTTGTTTCGTGGGTGAAATTTGGCTGAGGTGATTTGGGGATGAACAGGCGGTCATGATGTCATTGGGCAACCGAGGGTGAAAAGTCGGGCGCTGTTGCTATTCCCCGTCTGGCTTACTCCGTGCTGAGGCGTTTGTTTACCCGTTTCATCCTTGACCTTCTTTATGTTTTCGCGTAGCTATGCTCCATTCTCCTATTCGTTTCTTACTCCGGTACTGTATCGATTTGTTTCACGTGAAGGTTCAGCAAAAGGAATAGACTGCCGTGACGCCGTCGGGGTCCAGGGCTGTGTCACGGTGCTAGGCATTGATATCCGAGCCGATTTACCCAGTGTCCACCAATCCCCCGGTTTTCAACATCTCCAATCACTGCCGTGAAACAAACAACGCATGAGTGAGCTGAAAGACCATCGACGGGATCTCGTCGATGAAGCGGATGCCAGCGGAGAGTGAGAGAATTGTAGCGGGCAATGGGTGGATGTGCTTCAAGGTTCAGGTTCGTTTGGACTCTGGACTTCTGGATAGAGACCAGGGAGGGACCGCCCGCTGTGGCGGGAAGAACGGCACGGCTGACGATTGGGCGAAACGTGGGGCGCGCGAGGTTCGCTGGGCCACTGGACCGCTGGCGAGTGTTCCTTGCTGGCTCACAGCTGGTGTGGGCCACCCGAAATGTCACCCGTGCCAAGCTTTGGGCGTAGCGTCGTTTTTGGGACTTGGGGATCCTTGGACACGCATGTCTGTGTGTGTCTGCTGTGACGCCTCGAGAGCCGAGACATGGGGAAAGGCGTTGTAGACTGTTGAATAGGAAGGATGAGAGACGTGGAAGAGCGATAGAGTGAACGGGAGTAAACGGAGATGAAGGGAGGCCGCCCTCGTACATACCTTACCTCGATTTAGAGACATTGGGCGCAGCTTCATATGGAAAACGCGTGCTTTTGGCAACAGAATGTCGCGGCAACATCCCAGAGTCATCCCGTTTCTGTTGGTACTATACACAGTAAGGTATTAGAACCTCAACTTCTTTTCTTGGCGGGTGCTGATTTGCGGATATTGTTCTCCTGCGCCCCTTTTTGCCCGAGTCTTTTTCACTTTGCTCGGGGATTTCCCTGGATGGCTCCAGGGGAACAAGGTGACGGCACATCGTCCCATCCTATCCGTACCTTACAACTAGGCAGATTCTTCACCGATCAGGGGGGAGGCCAGCGGTTAGACGTGTCTCGACTAAGCAGACTTGCAACTCTCTCTCGACACTGTAAGTACGGAGCACGCTACGCATGCGAGGTGAGGCACTGGAGGCGGCATGTACCGGGTTTACTCTCGAGTACCTGCCAAGGACTCTGTCAATGATGTACTGCGAGGTAGCTGCACCTTATGTAAGGCAGTACGTACCGTTCTACACCGTCTTGTGCCCCCCGCCATCCGTGCCGGCTTCAGGGCACCCCAAGTCGCGCGTCACGGTGTCACCCCACTTGCATCTGCCATCTGCCATTGGCCTTGGCCCTCTCTCTTTCGGTCTCTCTTCCCAGAGCTCCCACTCCACGTCTCCATATCCGGTTCTCTCGGCCTTTCTCCCTCAACGATCCATTGGGCTGGGTGAAGTGGACGGAATGGGTCATGGGATTGGTGAGGATGGAGCTATGACTGTAGTTGTCAAGTCTCTTTGACATGGTCCCAGCTCTGCCGTCCACCCCGCCAGGAATGTACTCCAGAAGGTACCTCAATGTAAGTTCAAGCTGCTTAGCTACCTTCATTTGGCACCCAAGTGTACCTAAGGTAGATAGGTAGGTAGCTAAATTCGGGTAGCTTCCTTGGTCCCGGTTCCAGTTCCAGTTCCAGCTCCTTTGCCTTAGACTTGCAGGTGCAGGTGCAGATGCAAGCGCAGTGCCACGGCCGCCCTCCCAGCTCCGCTTGTTGCTTCCATGGCTTGGCCCTGTGAATGCCCCTCCTCCTCCTGTTCTCTTTCTTCTCCTTCTTCCCCCTCGCTCCCACTCCCAGATTCTCCCATTTCGCTTCTCTCCAACCTGTCCATTCGCCTCGGCCCAGTCTCTAGGTCCAGCTCCAGCTCCAGCTTCGGCTCCAGTAAAAGGTCAACGGTCTCGACTTCGTATAAACATCCTCCTCTGTCTGCTTCCCACCACGCGCAAAGCTCCCTTTCTCTCCTCGCACCACAGTTTTCTCACTCCAACACCCTCAGCTACTTCTTCACTTGAAAATGGTTCACCTCACAACCGTCAACACGCCCCCAGACTCTGGCTCTGCCTCCGGCGCCGAGGACTCGTCCGCCACCAGCCTCCGCCAGGTCCAGCAGCAGCTCAAGAAAGTCCAGCTCCAGCTCGCCGACCACGATGACTGCTACACCACGAGCGTCTATGGCTCTCGCTTCGCCAACCAGGATCTTCCCAAGAGCGAGATGCCCGAGAGCGAGATGCCCAAGGAGGTCGCCTACCGCATGATCAAAGACGAGCTCAGTCTCGACGGTAACCCCATGCTCAAGTAGGCCTTTCCTTTCGTCATATACGGGAATCTCTTGTCATTTCTGGCCATCGTTAACCCCCATCTTCATAGCCTGGCTTCCTTTGTGACAACTTACATGGTGAGTGAATACTTGACGAATCCAATAACCGTAGTGACATTCCGAGCTAACACCCCACCCCAGGAAGAAGAAGCCGAGAAGCTCATGGTAAGTAACACCAACACCTTCTCCCTCATTATGCACCGCATACATGAACCCAGATCCCGAAATCTAACAATGGTATTCCCACGAACAGGCCGAGAGCTTCAGTAAGAACTTCATCGACTACGAAGAATACCCCGCCTCAGCAGACATCCAGAACCGCTGCGTCTCCATGATTGGCAAGCTCTTCCACGCCGACGTTGGCGCGGGCGAAGGCGTAGGCGCCGTTGGCACCTCATGCGTCGGCTCCTCTGAGGCCATCATGCTCGCCGTCCTCGCCATGAAGAAGCGCTGGAAGAACAAGCGCCAGGCCGAGGGCAAGTCCACCGAGCACCCCAACATTGTCATGTCCTCCGCCGTCCAGGTCTGCTGGGAAAAGGCCGCCCGCTACTTCGAGGTCGAGGAGAAGCTCGTCTACTGCGCGCCCGATCGCTACGTCATTGATCCCAAGGAGACGGTCGACCTTATTGACGAGAATACCATTGGTATCTGCGCCATCCTGGGTACCACGTACACGGGCGAGTACGAAGACGTCAAGGCTGTCAATGACTTGCTGATCGAGAAGAACCTCGATGTGCCCATCCACGTTGATGCTGCCAGCGGAGGTTTCGTCGCTCCCTTTGTCGTTCCTGATCTTGAGTGGGATTTCCGCCTCAAGAATGTCGTCTCCATCAATGTCTCCGGTCACAAGGTAATTTCCCTCTCTCGTGCTTCAATTACCGAGTATCAAACTTCTTGGTTCACTCACTTACACACAAACTACAGTACGGCCTCGTCTATCCTGGTGTCGGCTGGGTTGTCTGGCGCTCTGCCGAGTTCCTCCCCCAGGAACTCGTCTTCAACATCAACTACCTCGGCGCAGACCAGGCCTCCTTCACCCTCAACTTCTCAAAGGGCGCCTCACAGGTTATTGGTCAATACTACCAGCTCATTCGTCTAGGCAAGAAGGGCTACCGCGCCATCATGTCAAACCTCACCCGCACCGCAGACTACCTCTCCCAGTCCCTCGAGGTTCTCGGCTTCCGTATCATGTCCAAGCGCTCCGGCGAGGGTCTCCCCCTTGTCGCCTTCCGCCTTCCCGAAGTCCCCGCCGGCGCCGAGGGTGAGCCGGGCGTCCGCCACTACGACGAGTTTGCGCTCGCCCACCAGCTACGTGTCCGTGGCTGGGTCGTGCCCGCCTACACCATGGCGCCCAAGACCGACGACCTCAAGATGCTTCGCGTCGTCGTCCGTGAGGACTTTTCCAAGTCGCGCTGTGACGCCCTCATCACCGATATCAAGCTCTGCATGGGCCTGCTCGAGCAGATGGACCAGGACGGTGTCAAGAGGCAACAGGAGTACATCAACAAGCACCACCTCACCAGCTCGAAGTCAACCCACAACCATCCAAAGTTCAGAGTTTGTCCCCAAACCCCCCGGGTCCCGCGCGAACCCACCCAGGATGAGATTTCACTAACCATACCGTGTCTGAACAGAAGGAAAAGCATTCCCTACAGGGTAAGACTGGCAAAACGCATGCCATCTGCTAAGCCCTTCCGCGGTTGTTGTCATAAAGACGCAAACTACTTACGGCACGAGATAAACGACTGACACGACGCATACGACGGCTTCACTGGTGTGGTGGCGGCAGGGGCAACTACGACGGCTTCAAGGCCGGGCAAGGTCTGGGTAACGTAGGCTGGCAGCTGGGGATATATACTACACGAGAGGATAGGGACGGTACTACTTTTCTCGCACCTGTATTTTGCTCAAGAGGTTTGTAGAGGAGAAAGGAATACATCAGTCATCGGATCTACTTTGAATGGTCATCAACTCAGCGACCATATATCTGTGGCCAACTAATGTCAGGGCAAGTCAAACTTCAACTTCATCCGGTTCTCCAGTACCGTCTTCTCCAACTCTCCACCGTCATCAGCATAATGCGCCAAATTCAGCGCCAAATCCGCCCACGTATTGCACTCGTCGTCATGTCGGACATTGTAAGCGTCCACTGCCTGGTTGAAGCCCACGGTGACGAGCCACTCGAGCTCTTCGGCCGGGAACGGATGCTGGCTCTGTCAAGTGAAATCGCTCTTAGTGTTTTTGCGTGACAAAACATGCCGAACAACAGCGAAGAGGGGGGAGGGTGAGGAGGGTTGAACAGCAGAGGAAATGCAAACGCACCTTGCGAGAATCCCTCGCCACGTCGACGGCCTGCTTCATCAGCCTCTGCCCCAGCGCCGCATCGAGTGGTAATAGGGCGTGGAACATGCACCGGATGTACTTTGCTAGTCTGTCGCCCTTCATCTTCTCGAGCTCCTAGATCTCGTTGACGATGACGCCTAGTGTGGAATAGAGAACTGCGAGCAGTGGAAACACGGCATGGTAAGCAACGGTCTCCTCGTAGCCACCTATGATGGAAAACAATCCGTGGTGGGTTAGGCTGCTTACCTTGTCCAGGCAATTTGCCTCGCAGCGCAATGTCACCCATCGCCTTGAGCGTATTCACGTCCCGACACGTCACCGCCGTACGGATGATGAACCCCAGCTCATCAGTCTTCTTCAATGCCATGGCAGCCTCAAAATCAAACACCATTAAAGTTGCCAGCTTGGCCGTTAGATCGCTCTTCAGCCTCGTATCCAGACCATCGCTCATCTGCTTCTCCAGAGCTGCGTTGTACGCCACGACGTGCCTCCGCATGACGAGATAATGCTGTAGCTGCTGCTCGACGTTGTCTTCCGTCCGGGCGAGCGATACGAGAGCAGCGGCCGCGATGAAGTCGCAAAACATTGTCCTGAACGCGAGGTCACTCGCAGCTTCAGCAGGGAGATCCTCTGGATAATGCTTCGCCATAGCGAGGCAGCTGTTATAAAGTCGGATAAGATGCTTTACGTCCCAGCTGTCCGAGTGTTTGAGGCCGAGGTTATACGCGTTCTGGCAGAACCAGTCGAGTTCCTTGACGGTGAACAGCCGGTTACCATCCTTGTCCTTGAGGCCTCGCTGGATTGCCTCAATAGCTAAAAGACGACATGATCAGTCTGTGATGCACTCTGATGAATAATGCACTCTCACCTCCTTCAAAAAGCACAAGCACTTCCTCCACTGTACTCTGCCGCTCCCTAGCCCCCTTTACGCTCTCGGCAATCGAGACAGCGAGTCGGATATTACACCGCAACAGCGCTGGCAAATGAATCGGAGACGTCTCGCTGAACTCGAACTTCTCCACCAGCTGCTTCATGGCCTGCATCGCGCAGACCTTATCCCCAGCCTGTTGCGCCTCGAGGACGCAAGCATAGAGAAAATTAGGGTCCTCTGGTGCTGAGAGAGCTACTCTTTCCAGACACTGAGCAGCCAATTCTTGGTCGGATGAGCGGAGGGCAGCCTTGTACATGAGATACCTCGTCATCGGTTCGTTTTGCGCTGTCTCGGACATGCCCTGAAAGACTCGCCGCGCCCTCTCGGCGTTGTTTCTTCCAAGGGCACAGAGAATGAGCTTTCTACGGTCGTCAGTGTACGTAGAGTGAGACTTCTGCGAAGATACACACCTGCCAAGTCTCGACATATTCGCAGGTCCGCCGTTTTGGAACAGAGGCTGCAGGGCTATTTGGCACCAGCCATCTGCGAAGTCGAAGTGTCCCTGATTGTAGTTGACTTCGATCTTTTTCCAAATAAGCTGCACCAATATTAGCACTGCTTCTTTTCCATCTTCCTTTGATCAAGCTCACAGTCAAAGCTCCGACTGCCGTAGAAGCCCCGAAAGGCTCACTCAGGTTATCTTGGACGCCTACCAGAACCCCCATCAGCTCTTCTATGGCCCTCATACCATCTCTCTGCGTCGTTTCCATCCATATCCTCAACAATACCAGTCTCTCGACCCACTCTCCGCGTCCAGAAGAGACAATAGTGCCCCTAAGCATCCCATCCACGACGCTCGTCGCCAACGTCGGGCTCTTATCGTGCAACTTTCGTGCGTGATGAACCAAGAGCTTAAAGTGCGCCTCGGAGAAGTTGAAAGAACGCACCATCCGCCTCAGAATATCAGCATAGGCCTCAATGTCGAATATCTCGGCCGGCGCCTTCTGTAAGAGCTCCAAGCGAAGGAGGAGGACAATGGGGTTCTCGCCAATCTCGGACTCGATGTAGCTGACTAGGTCAAGCGCCTTTTCCGAGGACTCTGGCGTGCCGAGGCCCAGAAGCGCGTGAATCAGGGCTTGACAGACGGAGAGGCGCAGCTCGATAGCGTCGCGGGAGAGAAGCGACAGGTCCTGGGCGTTGATGATGTCGCACCCCCGTTCGAGCCACCTTACCGCCATGCCGAAATCTTCCTTCTTGGAGAGGTCTTTGCCTATCTCGAATAATATCTCTGTCATTTTCTCGGCCGAAGTAGGATCGAGCGCATTCGGCTGGAGGTGTCCCTTGCTGTACATGAACTCCATGACGGGAAAGTTATCCGTTTTCCAGGCCTATCTTCCACGGTCAGCTATAGGAGCGGCCGCATCATCAAACTCAAGAGCGAACTTGCCAGTGCTGCTCGGAGTATGAAGTATTCAGCGTCCAACTTTTTACATTCTTTCAAATCATCCGGTCCCAACATTTTGGCCTGTAGCTGACTTAATGTCGCGCTGTATCCCGCCCCCTTCTCGAATACAGTCTCGGCGAGCTTCAGAGCACTCGAGCTGGCACCGGCTTCATCTATACACCATGTAAGTAGCTTCCCTTTCGTCCCAAGGATTCCCGCTAAACTCCCGACTTACCAAGACACGTCTTCCCCGCCTTGAGCGCCAACTTCATCACATGCACCACATCCGCAAGCTGCGGCTCAGCGCCGCTCGGAACACCCCTCGCGATGCTAATCATAAAGAAAGCATACGTCCTACTCCGCAACAAAAGCTTCTTCCTCGCAGCCGGTGCTGCCGCCGTCCCGTCTACATTTTCACGACGTTGTCGGGTGCACAGATTCCAAAGCTCCGTCCCCGTCCTGTCAAGTTCCGCCCTCTGGGATTTCGCTCTTGGACTACCAGAGAAACGAATAATCGTCTCGAGCTGGGGGTTGAGCTCCACGAGCAGGGCGTCAATGGAGAGGGTATCGTTTGCGGAGGGGAGGCGCGTCGAGAGGGCCTGAGAGAATGCTTTCAGACTACAGGTCAGCTTGCAGACCACGAAAGCTTCATCTGCGGGATGCTACGGACTTGCGAAGGAGTTGATCTTGTCAACGCTGCTGTTGCTTTTGGGCGACTTTGCGCACCGTTGAGGGGGCATTGTGCTTGGCGAGGGCAGACCTGGGGGGTCGAGATCATGTAAACCAGGTGTTCACTTCGTGGAGAGCAAGTTGAGAGCGAATATTGGGCGACGGGTGCATGACAATGAAAGCTTTTCACTTCCTTCAGGAAAGAGCGAAGAGGTTGAAAAAGACCGAGAGGTGATACGATGCGAAAGTGGCAAGTGCCAAGTCATTCGCGACAGGCATAAATCTCGTATGCGCCTTCCTCGAAAGCACCTGTATCCGGACGCGGGGTTACTCCCCCTAGACAAGCTTCTGACCCGGATCGGAAAGAACAGGACCTGAAGGACATGATGGGAAGCGATTACTTGAGGCTTCAAACAAGAAAATAAGGCTATACTAGATGTGCCTGTTATGTACTGGCGGTGGACCGTTCCTCCCGCCTATGCAGAAGAACGTTCAAAAACGCAACCGAACCGGAGAATGCTCTGGTATCCAATAACGCCTGCCCCCTTTGATTTTGTGTTTCCAACCCCCCCTCCCCCAAACCAAAGTTTTCCAATAGGTCCCCCTGCAATGCAAACGATTACGGCCGGGCTGGATCGTTGGGCAAGAAGTTACCTACGATGAGTGTAGGGCTGTCTACTTGTCAGCTTCAAAAGGCGCGAGACTAGTGGGTGGGCAGATACCAACATTTTGTGGTTATCTCGTTGAATCATAAATGAGAAGCAGCAATGAACCACCGGGTCTGTCGCCTTGTCGTCTGGGTTCTTTAGTGTGCAGGCTGTAAGTAACGTATCGTGAGCGGGATCGAAGGCGATGGTTCCAAACTCTTCCCAGTATCGCACGAGAGACTCTTCCGTCAGAATCTCGTGGAGTGAGATCTTGCCCTATGATCTGGTTAGTTGCAACGTTGACTTGCTTGAAATGACCACAACACGTACATCGCGTAGGTTCTCCACAGGCACGTGGAGAAGTTCCGCCATCTCATTATTGCCTCTGAAGATCTCTCCAGTTCTCCGCCAACAACACGCTGGCACCGCCATACTGGCAAATACACGGTCGTACTCCATAAGCTGTTTCTCGAACCACATTTCCACGTAGAGCAGTTCCATATCCGTCAGAGCTTGCGCCTTTTCGCGGAACTTGGGTCGGAATCGATCAATCGTTCGCAGAATCTTTTGCTTCGATGATGCAGCGATGTGGCCATCCAGGTACGTGCCTAATCGCGCGTAGCCCTTGACGTAGTTGAAAGGCTTCAGCAGACCGGCCTCGTACTTGGCCTTTAATACACGGTCCATGCGCTCCTCGGGGGTGTCATTTCCTGACGGGTCGGCCGCCTGGAGGTAGTATTCACGCGCCTTGTCTTTGTCGCCCTGAACGATGCTGCCTGGCCGTGATATCGCCTTGCCCTGCTCCAGGTTCTGTGGAGGCAGCATCTGCGAAAGCGCATTATTGCCATTGCTAGCACCGGCCCGGTTATTCCCATTATGATTTCCAAACGTCGGCAGCATATCGTTGGCGCCCGCGGTCCTGCTGAAAGCGGGGCTGTTTTGGGACTCGTCGGAGACGATGCCGCCGTCATCCAGTAAGCTCGTCTGCAGAAAGTCATTCAACAGGTTGAACTCGTGCGTGACTTCGGGGGCGATCAAGTAGTTGTTGGGGTGATAGCTTTGCATGTCGTGGTAGTGGTTCTGGGCCGTCAACCAGGCATCGGAGAATCCAGCGACTGTTCGACCGGGGCGCATCACGTTAGCTTCCGAGTCTCTCTGAAGTTGAGGCTGCTTGTTGTCCTTCTGTACTCCCTAGAGAGCGCAGACGCGTGCAAAAAGAGCAAGGAGCCCCCAAGTACGAACAGCACGGCACTGTGGGAAAGGGGGAGAACAAGCCCGCGGGTGAAGACCTACATTGGTTCACATTGCTGCCGTTTCCCGCCATACCGGTGCCTGCCCCCGGTGACACGAGGTGCAGCGGGTTCCCCTGGCCCAGTACAGCGGCGCCAAAAGCAGACGCCTTGCGGTCGAAAGGGGGCGGCGGGCCCATGGACCCGGTCGCAGATTGGTCGATGGAGCTTCTCGTGAGCTCAGATTGCGTCGTCTCGGACTCGTCGACAGCAGATGGCGCGTGAGAGCTCTTGGCTTTTTTGGAATCGGCATCGCGGGGCTCATCGTGGCAGAGGTGGCCAATATTGCGCTTGATGCATCTTGTACATGGTCGTTCCTAGGCACAACATGTCAGCGGGTGTGGTACGAGCCAAAGAAACGGCATGCGCGCGCTCATCCCCGCGCAGGGCTTCCAGGAAGCCGAGTGGACAGCGGGAGAAGACAGAGATAAACGGACGCCGCAGCAAGGCAGCCCGTCATATGTCAAGGTTGTGTGAAGAAAGAGATCTTACATACGAGATCGCATGTCATATGCTATAGAGCAGGCAAGACACTATCCGTCAGCCATCTTTTCTCTTTCCCGCTTATTGTTTATTCAGGCCCTGTAGGTTTCCTTCTGCAGGGAGACGAAGTTGCGCGTATATGCAGGCAGGGGTTTCGTTGGTTGGCATAATCATCGCACGGCAGCAATCGCAGAGACATGATAGTGTCAACACCATGCGCGGAGCCAGGGAAGCAATGCCAGTTATGCTGTTTGGGTAAGGGCTATCTGACTTACAGATCGCCGGCAGTAGACGCAAGCTGGGAGGGCACATGACATTAGCTGGTGCTTCCGCATAACTTGCGGCACTGAGAGAGAGAGTCGCTGCAGCAGCTGCAATCGCAGCCTCAAGGGAGCCCGCGGACACAGCGCGCAGTTGTACGTGGGGTTCAACATACCGTGGTTGACCTTGCGGCGTTTTTTGGGGCTCTTGGCCGAGTGAGCATGGCCACCATTGTTCTCGGTCTTGTCACGCTTTTCCTTGTCGTCTTGCGCTTCGGACTTTACGTCTTTGCCGTTATCTGGCATGGCGAGAAACCCAGGACGGGTGACGGCAGCAGTTATGGGTGGTGGTGGTAGAGGTAGGAGTGGCGGCGGTGGAGGGCGGGCTCGGAATCAGTTCAATGGGGCAGCGGCTCCCATTGGACCTCAAAGGTTACGCAGTAGACGAGGGTTCGCAGATCATTTGACACCGGGGGTGAATAATGCTAATCGACCGTGGTGTACTCTCGAGTGTCTGCGCAAAAGATTGGGCGTGGCGGGTTTCTGCAGACAGAGTGGTAGGGAAAACGAGGTTGTCGCGTGCGGGTAGCCGGCGGGCTGAGTTCGGCTATGGTTGCTTTGCTTTGCTTGCTTTCGGATTTGTCCCGCCTTGCAGGTCTCGAGTTGGACACGGATTGCAAGGGATTCGTTGGAAACTGCCGATCCTCTTTTCCAAGTTCCTAGGTAGTCCTCGTCCTCCTGATACGTTCATTCGCCTCGGGTCCGGGGATCGCGGAATCGTGGGCGTTTTCGAGCGTGGTCGCAATTTGTGGTGTAGGTGTAGATGTTGGTGTTTTGGTCGTGGTGGCTTTGGACAGTCGCATGGAGAAGAAGAAAAAATGGGTGCGGGCTTTTGGCGCAATGAGCAAATGATGATCGGTCCCAAGGGAATGGGATTGGAGCTGAACCAGGCGAGCCAGGCGAGAGGGAACCAACCTGGTACCTTGGCTGAAAGCTTCGAAGAAAAGGAAAAGGAAAAAAACGACAACGGGCAGGCGGCGTATCCGTACCCAATTGCCATGGGAAGTGGGTTAGCTAATTGAGCACCCGGCATTCCTTCCCACCCACTTCGACACATTAGCCTTTGAGACGAGCCCAGGACAGGCAAGATCGATGTTGTTGTGTTCCTGGTAGTGGAAAGTACCTGACCCAAGCGGGGGATGCTACTTCGTCATTTCACTCAACCTTCACTCATTCAATACTGCGTACGATTTCACTCATCAACCTCAATCGTGAGAAACCACTTCAATAAACTCTGAGGCCTACAGCCACAAGCTTGTTAGTAAATCACGACTCACGGCACGGTATCCAAGGCTGGGCGCAGCTGGGCAGAAGTGGGTTACAACCAGTAATCGTCATGTAATGAGGTATCCCCCCTCACCTAGCTGGTCGGACGTCGCCCGATGAGACAAGCAAAACGAGAGCGAGAGAGTCGCAGAGAGAAGCGGTAGGGGAGAGAATGTGATTTGGTTTCCCCGCCTTCTCCTTCATCCCGACTTGTCACCTTTTACCTCGGTGAAGGTCTCATCACGCACATTTAAGACTCGGTGACATTTTACAAAAAGGTACCTCGGTCAATCATCTGCCAATTCAAAGCAATGATATCACACCAGCACGCATGGCACAGACATTGCTAGAGGAACCCACCCGTCAATGCAGCTTCCCTTCTGCCCTACGAGCTATCTTTAGTCGCTGTTCCCGAAATCCCCTGAGCAGCTCCATCACCACCGTCGCATCAAACCAAACGGTAAATTCTTGGCTTTCGAAAATGTCAAGGCAAGCCCGCAAACCAAGTGGTCCTTCGTCCCATCTTCTTCTGACTACAACGATTCAGCCAGTATCATTACTAGTGTACCTAGTCAATCTGCGCTCCAACGGCAGCGAAGCAGAATGGAAAAAGACCAACGGCTGAGAGCTAGTATTCTCCAGTCGCCTGCAGCATGCAATGTAATGTAAGCATGAAACCACAGCCCGCCATTCGGCCCAAGGTGGTTTTCTGCTTCGCTCTCTCGCACTCTCTTGCTTCCCCTCGGCCGCTCTGGTCCACGGCTTTCCAGCTGAGAGAAAATCACTACCGCTTCCAAGTTCGTGCTGCTTCATCCATCGCCCCGGCTACCCCGGCCTCAAAGTCTTCCCCCTCATCATCCCATCTCTCTGTGCTCACGGGACTTGGCGATTTGGGGGCGCATTCGAGATCGTGTGACGCATTGCTCTCCTGGGTACTTCGCAGTAATGGTTTTGCAATAGTATAAGGGGAGAATTGAATGAAGTGACACAATATATCGTAAAATCTTCGTCAAGTTCGCCAGACTCTCTACGAATTGAACACCAAAAAATCGACACTTGAGCACCTAACCCCTCCAAGAAAACAAGAAAAGAATCCCATGCAAACCGAAAAAGGTCTTGGCGCCCGTTGCTAAATGGCTACGAAAAAGCTCTTCTCCCCCTCCTTCGGCAGCACCCTGGCCCTCCTCATAATCGGATCCTCGCAGCTTAGCCGGATCCTCTCGGGTGTAGCCGGGCTCTCCAACCTGAGCAGGCCATCCCCCTCCCGGTCCTCCCCGACCGTCGCCGCCACCCCGTACTGTGCCCTCGACGCCTTGAGCGCGTCGCGGATTGCAAAGAACACCGCGCTGCCCATGAACAGCGGCGGCTCGCCCACGCCCCTCGATCGCTGAATCGTCCGCAGGTCCTTCCACTCCACGTTCTTGAGCAGAGTCACGTTGAACTCTTGCGGAATGTCGCGGAACCCGGGGATCTTGTACGCTCCCGGACCCCGCGTGAAGAGGTTACCCGCCATCGGCCCGTTGCGGAGCCAGAGCGACTCCTCCATCGTGAAGAGGCCTAACCCTTGGACAAAAGCGCCCTGGATCTGGCCGTAGTCGAGCGCCGGGTTGATGGACTGCCCGACGTCCATCTTGATGTCGGCCCGGAGGCACGTCCACGTGCCGGTGAGGGTGTCAATCTCCACCTCGGCCGCCGTGACGCCCTGCGTGAAGTAGAAGAACATCTTGCCCCTGTTCTCGCCCCACGTGTACCCGATCTCTGGTGTCTTGTAGAACCCTTGCGCGGAGAGGTTCACTCGGTCAAAGTACGCGGCGTGCGCCAGATCCTTCATCGTCGCGCCGGGTCCCAGCTTCTCCCTGTACGGCGCCAGGCGCTCGTTGAGCTGCGCGCACGCGTTGTAGATGGCGTAACCGTTGAGGTCTGACGAGGCCGACGCGGCCGTCGCTGAGGCGTTGGCCACCGTGTTGGTCGCCGTCTCGGAGATGAAGACGTTGTCCAACGGCACCTCGAGAGCTTGTGCGGCGATCTGCGTCATCTTCGTGTGCAGTCCCTGACCCATCTCCGTACCGCCGTGGGCCACCAGGACGGATCCGTCGTGGTAGATGTGTACGAGAGCGCCCGCCTGGTTTAGGAAGAGGGCAGTAAAGGAGATACCGAACTTTGTCGGGATGATGGCTAGGCCGCGCTTGCGCCACTTATTGCCATCGTTGAAGCGCCGGATAAGCTCTCTCCGCAGCTCGTACTTTGCCTCGTCCTGAACTTGCTTGTACATCAGTGGTACGTGCCAGTCAGTCAGGGGCTGGTTGAAATGCGTCGGCTCCAACGGCTTGTAGAAGTTGATCTCACGGAACCTCTCGACTTGCATGCCCAATCGATCCGCAACCTCCTCCATGTAAGTCTCGGCAATGAACATGCCCTGAGGTCCGCCAAATCCTCTAAAGGCCGTGTTCGACATGGTGTTGGTCTTACACAGCCGGCCGCGGATGAAGACGTTGGGAATCCTGTAGCAGCCGTCCGAATGGGACATTGCTCGCTCGCAGACGGCCGCGCTCAAGTCGAATGTCCAGCCGGCGTTATTGAAGACGTCGAGATCCAGCGCTTGTATCTTGCCGTCCTTGTTCACGCCGACCTTCCATCTGCCCAAGAACGGATGGCGCTGCCCTGAAGTGACCATGTCCTCTTCTCTCGTCAGCATGTAGCGACACGGCCGCCTGGTTTTCCTCGCTGCGAGCGCGAGCGGTGCGCTGAGTTGGATTGATCTCGTCTCCTTGCCTCCGAAGCCACCACCAAGTCGCTTGACGCGAACGACGATTTTGTTTGCTGCTACGCCCGTCATCCGAGCAACAAAGACTTGTCTGCAAGCTGTTAGTACAAAAACCACAGATTTAATGAAGCGTAAGCTTACGTCTCGTTGGCGTTTTGGGTGCTGGAAAACACCTCCATCTCGCCATCCTCGAGCTTGGGGACTACCAATGAAGCCTGCGTCTCGAGATAGAAGTGCTCCTGGCCACCCATTCGCGCCGTGCCGGTGAAGATGTGATCGCAGTTCTTGAATGCCTCTTCAGTGTCGCCGTTCTTGATCTCTCGGTAGTAGTTGTGGAAGCTGTCCTTTTCGATCGCTTCTTCGATTGTCAGGATTGATGGCAGGTCCTCATACTCGACCTTGACTGCATGTGCGGCCTCAGCTGCCCTCGACGCTGAAGTAGCCAAAATCATAGCGATGGGCTGACCAGCAGTATGGACCTCGCCTTCGGCAAAGAAGAGCTCGTCAAAGTGGGGAGCACCCCAGCGGTTCTGCTCAGGTGAATCAACGTCGCCCTTGTCGATGTAATCGACGACACCAGCCATGTCCAGTGCGGGAGAGTAGTCGATCGACTTGATCTTTGCGTGAGCTTTTGTCGACAGCACGAAGCAGCCATGCAGCTCGTTCTTCGCCACCGGTATGTCGTCGATGTATTGGGCCTCTCCAGTGACTTGCTTCAGAGCGGCAACATGGCTCTTGGACTTGCCCACGGTCTCCTGCTCGTACGCAGCAGCCGCGCCGTGGTCTTCGGTTCCGCCAGAGATGCCACGCTCAAGTTCGTCGACCGCCTCGATATCTATATGATCGCTCTTCCCACCGAGATTGGCGATGACGTCGTGGTAGAAACGGTAGAAGAAGCTGAAGGCGAGCGCCTTTCGGTACGAAGCCATGCCTCCCGGAACGCTGAATTGCAGGTCAAAGTCGGTTCCCAAGGCATTCATTGCTCCTTCGAGGGTCTCGAGCTCGGCAATGCGCTTGCCGACCAAGTACTCCATGGTGTTCTTCGCGGCTACTGTCATGGCCGCCATTCCACCGTAGATGAGGTTGCACTCGGTCACTACGCCATCGTCGTCCATCTTGATCCGTAGAGCACCGGTCACGATGGCAATGTCGTCGTCTTTCCTCTTGGCCTGCTTGTATGCTCTGAAGAACTCATTCTTGGCAGCCGTCACGGGTATCCTGATGGAAGCAATGATGGCGTCTTGAGGAAGTACTGTACGTCGGTATCCTGTGAAGAACTGTGACATGGGAATCTCGGTCTCTTCGCTCTGAGACTTGGCCACCAAGACGGCATTGGCTGCCCAGAGTACCGGGTTCAAGTCTGAGATGGGCGATGCAGTAACCAAGTTCCCGGCAGGGGTACCAACGTTGCGAATCTGTCTGCCAGCAAAGTACTTGAGTTGCTTGTAAATGCCCTCAAATACCTGGCCACGAGCGTCTCCATAGTGGCGCGTTGCCACTTTGCTAATGTGCTCCAAGTCTGTCAGGACGACGTTTCCTCCAATCTCTAGGTGGTCATCCTTAAATTCGTACTGTCGCAACTCGGCAATGTCCCCAACGAAAACGGAGACGGGGTATTGTGCCGCCTTGAACTTTACTTCAATCTGGGTTTCGGTGCTGCCACCGATAATCTTGGCTGCAGGGTGTACGCTCTTGATATCCAGCAGCTGCTGAAGGGTTACTGGCCTGTACCACTTCTTCCTCTTGTTGCCGAACGAAAGCGGCCTCATCTCGTCCTTCTTGAGGGCGGGTGGGAAGATGAGTTCGGTATCGGGGTTGTACTCGATGAAGCCGGGGGGCGTGAATCTCTTGATAGGTTGGTCATCAAGCTTTGCCTTGTCCATGCAGCATCCGCCCTCCTTCTTCTCGCCGTTGCCATTCTCCATGCAGCAGCCCGAACCACCGTTCGTCCTCGCCTTTCCACATCCCCTCTCGACGCTAAATGTCTGCGCGGCCTCGAGAATAGGCTTGTAGCCGGTACACCTGCACAAGTTGCCATCGAAGGCTTCCTCGATATCTTCTTCCGAGGGCGAGTCGTTGTTGCGTAGCAGAGCGTACAAGCTCATGACAATGCCGGGGGTGCAGAAACCACACTGACTGCCGTTGCTCTTCGCCACGCGCTCCTGGGTGGGGTGTGGCCTCTTTGTGTTTCCGATGCCCTCGATGGTGATTACATGCTTGCCGTCGACACTGACTAGGGGTGCCAGACAAGCGTTTACACTCGCATGGTAGATCTGCTTCGTCGTGGGATTGAACTGGGAGATGACGACGGTGCAGGCACCGCAACCGCCTTCGCCACATCCACTGATGGATGTTAGTGTGTGTCATGATTGTTTCAATCTCCTGCGGGCCAGAAAGCTAGGGCCTGGACATACAGCTTGGTTCCCGTCAAACCGATGCCTCGCAAGTACTCCAAAAGAGTTACCTCGGGGTCAATCTCGTCTAGCACGACCCGAGTGCCATTGAGGTAGAATCGAATGGTATCGTCAAAGTTGGTTGTGAGCGAGTTCAAAGGCCCGACATCCCGCTCGGGGGAGATGGCGATAGGCGCCATGTTGCCAGGAAGCTGCCGAGAACCAGTTCACAGTGAGATGTGATATCAGGTAAGTCCTTAGCACGCTTCGAAGGTCTTTGGGTAGGAGGAAGAGGAGGGAGTGTAAGGAGAGGGAAAGGAGAGAAAAGGAAAGGGGTGTAGGTGCGCTTAGGATGGTGGAAGAGAGACAACCCCGCAGCTTTATTGTAGAAAGAGAGGCGAAGACGATGCTAATTCAGGTTGAGCCAAGCCTCTACAGGTACCTAGGAGTAGTGCTTGCTGCAGAATGGGCCACTTGTCAGCCAGTCATACTTGCGTACGGAGTATATGTGTGTCTATTTACTGCATTCCGCTCGCCTATATCCGTGGGAACAAATGTTTGCAAATATTAACGGGCGGTATTCCCTCTGGTTTCTGATTCCATGTGCTCAGTGATTGCTGTGGCAAGACAAAACAAAAGCTGTCGGGCGTCGCTGACATGTTGGCTGCGGTTTGCGACGGGCGTCTGGCGAATCAGAGGGCCCAAGTTTGAGCTTATCAGCGGATCCCACCAATCTGCATCTGCGATTTTGGTGGGATGCGTTATCGTTATCGGCCCTCCCCCTCCTCCCCACTGAGGCCGGTGCTTCCCCGCCACTGAGACATCGTCTTTCAGTTGAAGCCATGAGCACAGAAAGATCCGTGCAGTCCCGCTGCGCTTCATGCCGTTCACCAGCGGCCCCTCTGTCGGCCGGCTCCGTTTCCCCTTGGTCGGCATCTTCCACCCTGCGTGCCTGCATCGCGAGAAGGTCCAGACATGCAATTCGTTCCATCTTGCACCGATTCCCATCTTGAACCCCTGCGTACGATGTACGATTGTACCTTATTCAACGAGTCGAATGCGCGCTATGCGACTCTGTAGCTTGTACTGTACGCATCAACGGGGATCGGTCGGCACGTGGCCCGTTATATGTATACAACGCTCAATCCACGCTCCGCAACCAAGTCTACCTTGCCTAGGTGAGGATGAAGCGATGCTCCCAGCCCAAAGCTCACCTCTACCCACCTCTGCTCACCGATACTCACCGGTATACACCGAAAATGATTAGATGACAGACGGGCATCCCAGCCCTCCGTCACCGAGAATGATTCATTAACACTCCGGCGCTGACAAACCCCCTCCACCAACCTCTGTCATCTATCCCCAGCCGTTCATACAACTCTTTTACCCCGATCCCTGGCAAATCCTTCCAAGGTTATATTGCTTACCCCAGAGGATGCGGGCTGAGGAACGGGGAGAGTTGCTTGTTGCAGGCCCCCCGCGGCTCCATCTTTGTCTATCTCAACTGCCGTCAAACCTAGAGTTTTGCTATCTGGGCAGTACTGTTTGGCTATCCGGGCAGTAATCCACTTTTTTAACCAATCAGAGCCTGCTATCTAAACTCTAAGCTTTTTACCTTACTATACTTACTTACGGGCTACTTAGTATATATACGCTGTAATTACGTAAAATAGTTATAACTTATAATTATAATTATAATTACTTACTTACTTATTTACTTACTTATTTATTTAATTACTTATTTAATTATCTATTTTAATAAGTAGTTATAATTATAAATAATTACGACTATACGTACTTATAGCTACCTTATATAACTACGCCGGGTAGCCCGTAGGCAGGTATAGCGAGTACGGGTATGGGGTCGTGGCCCGAGCTCTATAGCTATAAGCCCTTATTGGTCTAAAAAGTGGATTACTGCCCGGATAGCTAAACAATACTGCCCGGATAGCAAAACTCCAAACCTAAATCCTCCGCCGTGTCAGCAGCCCGGCACTAAATCCGGAACGCCTAAGGCCGATTGACATCGCCGACAGCTTGAACCCCTCCCTTCTCCGCAGGAACATGGAGCAGCGTGGCATTTCCGCTGCGTTCCAGCTACGCCGGCTGAGACAAGTTTTGGGCTCTTCGACGGTGCAATGACCGAGGTAGAGAGTAGATATAGCTTTGCCGACACGTCGATTCTTAAGCTGGCATATCTGCCTCTTCAGAACTCTCCGCAGCCATGGGATACCTGCTTGATTTGACAGCGGACAACATGAAGTTCTACAACGTCATCAACGGCGAGCGCCGTGGGAGCGATAACTACCACCAATGCACAGATCCCCGCACCGAGGAACCGCTCTGGGATGCCCCCCTTGCCACGACGCAGGATCTCGAGGAAGCCGTTGCAGCCGCTCAGAAGGCCCTCAAGACTTGGTCCAACACTACGATCGAAGAGAGATCCAATCTCTTGCGCAAGATTGTGGAGGTTTATACCACCCACAAGGATGAGCTGAAAGAAATCGTCATGAAAGAGACGGGGAAATCGGTAATACCATAACCTTTATCATGAAATCAATCCAATGATGAAGATACTGATGATTCGTGGCGTATAGAGTCTCATGGCCGACATTGAAATCACAAATACTTGCAATCAAACCTCGTACTATTGTATGCCTGCACTGTTCTCTTGAGTTGACTCGCTCATACTTACCATTAATAGCAAATGTTCACCTCGAAGATGAAGTCACTTTCGAGGACGACAACATCAAGATCGTCGCCACTCACCAACCACTGGGTATCGTGGGGGCTATCTGTCCTTGGAACTTCCCTCTCATCTTGTCAAACATCAAAGTGGCATCCTCGCTCATCACCGGCAACTGCATCATCGTCAAACCCTCGCCCTTCACTCCGTATTCTGTCATGAAATCCATCGAGCTGCTCATCGACGTCTTTCCTCCCGGTGTCGTACAGGTAGTCAACGGCGGCGTCGACCTGGGTATCGCAATGACCTTGCATCCAGGCATCGCCAAGATCAGCTTCACCGGGACAATTGCCACAGGAAAGAGCGTCATGGCAAGCTGCGCAAAGACGCTCAAGCGCTTGACCTTGGAGCTAGCGGGCAACGACGCGGCGATCGTGACTGACGACATTGACATTGCAAAGGTGGCAGGACAGGTCGCGCAAGGATGCTTCTTCAACGCCGGGCAGATGTGCGTCGCAACGAAGCGAGTTTACGTCCACGATTCGGTGTATGAAAAGTTCCTGGATGCCTTCAAGAGCGCAGTTGCCGAGAAATATGTCATCACCAAGGATGCCCACGCACCCAGTTTGTTCGGCCCCGTCTCGAACAAGAGGCAGTATAATGTTGTCAAGGATATTTATGACCACTACAAGAAGAATGGCTTCAATATGATTGCTGCGGACCATCCCGGAGACTCCAAAGGCTTCTGGATACCCCCGACCATTGTCACAAAGCCTCCTGATGACTCTATCTTGGTCAAGGAAGAACAATTTGGTGAGCTGGCTAATCTTTTCCCGAGTATCTTGAGCTAGATACCGCCTCTCTCTGCTCTTACGCACAAGCTAATCATGCTGACTATGCCACCAGGCCCGATAGTACCCATCTTATCCTGGACAGAGGAAGACGAGTTGTTCCAGCGAGTCAACCTGGCCAACGCTGGTCTCGGGTCGTCGGTCTACTGCCGCGATCTAGGCCGTGCCGAGAGCCTCGCCCGAAGGGTGGAGGCGGGAACAGTCGCTATCAACCTCCCTGAGATACCGCACCACGGAGGTTACTTCTCCGGCATGAAGGACAGCGGCCATGGGGGCGAGATGGGCAAACACGGCCTTCATTCATACTGTTACACGCAAAGTCTGCAATTTGGCAAGAGTTGATCAACCCGACAAGATGGCAAACAAGCGTTCCATAAAACTTATTACATGCTACTTTAAGCGTGTTACTGTAGCCAGAGACTTGTACCAATAGTCTAGTCTCGCTAAGACGTAGTACATACAAATGGACCCAATATTTTCAAACCACTCAAGCAGTCTTTGCGCGATTCTCAAGCTCGACGAATTGCACCGCAGTATCCCCAATGGTATCCTCCAACTTCCTATACTCCATCCCAAGAACCTTCTCCGCCAACGACGCATCAACCCCAAACATGCCCTCCGCCAGCGCCGCCTTGGCCGGGTCCCCCTTTGGTATCCGCCCTTCCCACTGCGGCAGCTTCTCCCTCAAAATGTTTGCCAGTCGCTGGTTCGACACGCCCCCGGGACTCACCAGGAACCTCTTCCCACCCGCCTCGGGCGTGGTCGCTGCCAGCAGGTGCGCGCGCGCGACGTCCCGCACGTCGACGTACAGGTGCAGCATCTCAGGCGGGACCGGCGTATCCTTGGTGAGTGACGGCCCGCAGAAGTTCTGGTAGAGCATGTGGTTGCTCTCGTTCAGGTTTTGCGGGGAGGCCGTCGCCGAGACGTCGTAGAGGGGTCCGTAGACGATGGGCGGGCAGATTGTGACGAGGTCGAAGGCGGGTTTCGGTTCGGAGGAGAGGAAGGCCCAGGCTGCCTTTTCTGCGAATTTCTTGCTGGCGACGTAGGGTATCGCGGGGTGCGTTGACGCCTCTGCGTCCTCCCTCGAGACGCCGAGCCAGTCCTTCTCGCTGTAAATCTTGGGCGGATCGGAGATGGGGGGCTTGGTGATGTCGATCACGGCGGCCATGGAGCTCGTGACGATGACTCTCTTCACGGTCGGCGCCTTGCGCACCACGCCCTGTAGGATCTCGGTCGTGCCCTTGACGGCTGGGTCGAGGAAGTCGGCGTTGGAGTTGCCCTTGCGGAAGTTGAAGGGCGAGGCCGTGTGGAGGACGGCGTCAAAGGGCGCATGGTCGGAGACGAGGACGTTATCAAAGGCACCCGGGGCGGCGATGTCGGGGACCAGAGCGAAGTCGAGCTGCGTGGAGGGGTAGGAGGCGAAGGTCTTGTGGAGCTGGTCGACGGAGGACTGGGAGCGGACGACGGCGCGAACGGAGTGGCCTGCTGCGAGAAACTGGGCGAGGATGTGTTGGGCTATGAAGCCGTTTGCGCCGGTAAGGAGGACGCGGAGAGGCATGTTGGGGAGGCTTGTTGTGATGATGACTATTTACTCTTGGTATTGGCGTTTGGGATCTAGCAACCACCCTCCGGCTTCAATGTGATTGTTGAGTTTCATTCTGAGCTTCTTTATAATACCGTTCGCAGCGCTGCCGGAACAGTTCCGACCCCTCCGATGACATGTGGAAACTTGCCATCACAGCAAGCATAGCTCCGTGACTCGCAGCAGCTTTCCACCTTCTTCCTCTCGTATCTTCCTTCCAAGGCCACCATACCTACCTTGCCTCGTACAAAAAGTGACCGAAAAGATTATGGAACTTTCCGACCAAAGCAACACCTTGGTCTTAACGTACCCGACCATCCGTACCAGTTGAAGAATTTGCCGCGGTACGGTCAGGCTCGTCGGAGAAGACGGTGTTTATTAAACTTTGGGATAAGAAGTGCGATTGCAACTTTGACCGGGGGTCCGGGGCATAGATAGGCGGCATAGGCCACAGCCTACGGTAAACAAGAGCTATCCGAAGACCGCGCCGGTGGGAGGGGGAATTGGTACACGAGGCAAGCTTTAACTGCCGAGGTGATGCAGACATCGCCGAGTGCTCCGTGAGTTTCACCGTCTCGGGTGTTTGAAGAAGCAGTACGTACGTCTTCCGAATTGACTGCCGGCTTGGGTTTTTAGAGTTCCAAGGAGCCTAAACCATCGGCCGTGGAAAGGCGTGCCGTATCTGGGAACGAATTGCACGTATCAACCAATGGTATCATCGCAACATCCCACTATCTGATTAGTATTTAGAAAAGGTCAAATTATTGCGTAAGTGGGTATCGTATGTAGGAGATACTTATCTGGTTAGATTCTACCTTAGGCAACTCATGGCAACTCCAGCGTCGATTGATCAGCATTACACAGGAGCCAGATTACATCCGACAGCTACTCTCTCGGCTCGGGGCATATTTGCACGAATGTATAAGACAAGGTAGGCCGGGACGTTTCCGGTCGCCCTTGCAAGTCGAACGGAACCCCCACGTTCCCTACCGACCGTACAACTGTGCCCCCGTAACCCCGGGCTCCGCACCCGGCCGATATACGGACTACTCCAGAAACTACCAGCCTATCCCGGCAAGAACCTTAACAATCTGCCCCGAAAAGGACCCACTTTGCCGGGCCCGCCGCCCGCGTCCACAAGCGCAAAAAAAAAAAACACAAAGACGGAAATGCCGCATTGAAAATCAAAAATATTGACCAGCCTGGGGGTCGAACCCAGAATCTCCTGATAACTGATGAATCGTAGTCAGACGCCTTGCCATTGGGCCAACCGGCCATGATTGATTGGATACTGCAGAGGATGTTGACAATATCAGCCGGAATTGTGTCAATAGTGTCTTCCACAATCATAGCCACTCCAACGGCGGCAACTTAAGCAGCGCAGCCGCATTGGAGGACACCGACCATCACAGTGACAGACGACTGTACGAGCTAGTGATTATGGCCCAGTGGGTCGTTGTGAGCACATCGAGACTTTCTCAATCAGCGGCTACAATTGAAAGAACCCAAGGACTTGGCCAATTGAGACTTTGACGCAGCTGGCTTATATTTATAGCACCCAGCGGTCCTCGAGCGTTTCAGCGGCCGAGTCCAACCTCGATGTCTTGATGTGCCCGTGGGTCATGGCCCTGAATCCTGAATCGATGAGGTACATAGCCACGCCAGAGTTACCGTCGGTGCAAGGTGCTTGTTCCTAAGCTCTAGATAACAAGTAAAAGTTGAGCTGCCGGACTTGTTGCTGAATCTCTTCCAGCCCAGGGTTTTCTCGGACGTCATCGAGATCAGCCATCAAGGCAGCGGAGGCCATCGGCAGTCATCGAAACATCATCACCCAAAAGAATTCAGGTAAAACTCAGTTATTCTGGGCTTACCTGTACCATATTCGTTCCCGGGTATGATTAGCGATTCGTTGACGATGGTATGAATGAGACTGCATTCTCATCAATCCCCGTCTTCGTAGCGACTTTCTAATCTTGGCTTCTCTCATTTCCATACTTGGCAGACTTGTTGCCGTAGAAAGGGATTTGCGCTGCAAATTACCTATTCTCTGTAGAAGCGGTAAGAAAACAACGAACTGTTGCACTTGAAGAAGCAGTTTCACAAGAGAGTCGTGCGACTTTAGCGAGAGCAATCGTTCTTTGTGGTTGGTTCAAGCTCCCTCGGTCATGTAGATCGTCATGCTCTTGATATATGTAAGTTTATGACTTAGTCTTGTCACTTCACGAGTGCGCTGCGAAATCCATTTGTAACTCGCCAAGGTAGTGGGGCTGATAATCAATCTGTGCCAGCGATCATGACTTCGCCATAGCTAAACGGCTATTTCGGGAATCTGGTAATTGGAGACCATCCCGCGTTCGGAAATAGGAACCCGTCAACTCTATATAATAGACAAGTTGTCAACTCCATTGATTGCCATTAGTCCATCCCATCGGCTTGTAACCTTACTATCTTACACTTTTACCAAGCAAAACGTTGTTTACACTTCACACTCTCCAGGCCTTGAACCTCTGAACGAATAACCTCAATTTGAGTTCATCCTTGTCACGCCTACACCTGGTCAAGAGCTAATTTAGTGAACAATAGATGGCTCGCTTCATCTTCGCTCTTGCTGCACTTTGCGCTGCGACGGTCCAAGCTCATCCCCAAGCTAAAGGCAATTGCGGATTTGCCTTCACCGCTTCTGGAGGAGGACAAGCTGGCGGATGTGTCGGCGCTGGCGACACTGGAGGTGTTTCGATTCCCCAGGGACCGTATGTGCAGTTCGCCATGGGTAGGGACTGTAAAGTCAGCGTCACCGATGGCCCCATCGAGGGTTTGTCTGTTCAGTCTACGGGAGCGTGTTGAGCAACATCAAACCGAAGTAAAACTCGTCGACGGTCTTCAGGCTTGCTAGGTATGCATCAAAACCAGTCGGGTTGAGTCGACTCAATTTCTTCAGGATGACGTAAGAAGATTTCTGGTTGCAATGAACAGTGTTGGGGTGGACATGGTAGGCTTGCGTAGTTGCGATATGCGAACATCGCATTTGTACAATAACAGCGAGATTCAGGGTGGCTTTTGCTCTTGGAAATGATATCCCGCGAAAAAGAAGATTGAAAGCACTGATGGCGGAGACTCAAGGTGACCAAGTCTTATACTGATCATGTGTTCAATACAAACATGCCAGCTTTACAGTTTTGATGCTTCCCAGTTCCAACTCAATCTAGTAGGCCCGCTCTAACTTATGCGATAGATCTGATGATTCCACAGAACTACATCATGATGTCTCCATGGGGTAATTATATCACCAACTAGGTGAATCTCTTTCTGATGCCGCCAGGTCAGTGAAGATATTATCTGTCCATCCTAGCTTGGCTGCTCTAAAAGTCGATCGAGATAGTATGCGTTCTCCAATCGGTACATACCTGGCTTATCAGTTACCACGGCCTCAGATTCATGATTACATATCACCTCGTTTGATCTCTCCTGTCGCGGTCCCTTTCCCGAGATACCATCCATATGAAAACATCAGATCTTCTCCCAAGATATGAATGACAGCCTAGCCTAAAGAGTAAATTGCTGCTTGGCAACTTTTAGGCTAACGCAGAGAAATTGGAGGCTCTCATATAGAAAAATAAACACAGTAGTGCTAGAAATTGCCTTTACTGTTGTTGTTAGTGGGTGGGTGGCTACGTAAAGAATCACAGGGTAGGAACATAGTCCTCGAGGCGTGGAGAAAAGCGTATTCCGCCCATGTGTAACAGACCTTTCGCTTGGCAGTTCCATGACAAATGGACTGCTCTTCGTTGGTATTTGAAAGAAGAAATGGCTCCATTTATACGGATGTGTCTTTTTTTTTCAAGTCCAGTAGTTTTCGGAGAGACAGGGAACTCCCGGCACGAACTAACATAAAAGGGAGCCAGTATACGCATTTGTTCCGCTACGGCAGTTTGAACCAGCCAGCAACTCGTTTCCACGCCCGTGACAACTATTCGGATAGAGAAACCCGTATTCTTTGGTGGTACTGGCCACTAGGGAGCGCCTTCACTTACAGCACGTTGCCCGATCGCTCATCGAAGAAGTCCCGCCCTTCAGGTCAACCGTCAAACTTTCAGGGATCCTTGTGGGGTTCGGTGTTTGGTAGGCGAGAAAATCTGCTCTTAGAACGACCCTAGCATGGGCATGTACGGCAGACTGCAAGAGGCACTCCGCCAAAACACTTTTTTCATATGTCAAAGTAAAATTCGTATTTTATAGTTACCCTATTACCTAGGATAGGGTCTAGATTAGTATAATAACTTATAAATAGGGATTATAAAGATTTATAGCTTAGGAAATACTTTAATTTCGTAATATATTAAACTATATAATAATATATTAAACTATATAATAATATATAAAATTATATAATATTGTACTCTAATATAAAAAGTTTTTTTATAACTTTATTATAAAAATAACTACTATTTTTTACTTTTTTATAAATAAAATTTACTTTTTACTTAAGTTATTAAACTAATAGCTCGCTTATAAATATTATAATATAGATTTATAATAACTTCTAATTTCTATATAAAACGTTATTAAACTAATTAACCTTATAACACTTCTTTATAAAACTATTTTAAAATAACTAATTAATAATAATACTCGTATACGCTCTGCCTTTTTTATATAATAAGAATATATAAACGTATAAACTTTAATATTAATAAAATCTCTTTTTATAAGCTTAAAAGAGCGGGAACGCAGTATTTAATAATTAAAAAAAGAGCTAAAGTAATTATTAATAATTAATATTTTTATTATATTATATAATATCTTTTTTTAAAAACGAACTTAACGGTTTCTAAGTAACGACTTATACTAACGTCTAACTTATTAAAAAGTTTATTAAAAAAGTTTGGTTTAATCGCTTCTTAATGTTTATTTTATATTTAAATATAATACGATTTATTATTTTATATTGTATAATAAACTAGTAAGTTTTTTTAATAAAGTAAATAGCATTTCTAATTAATATAAAAAATTCTTATAATATTTTAGAGTATTATAAAGTAGTGTATAAAGCTATAAGTTTAGAGAGATTCCTCTTTAAAACTACGATTTTATATTAAAAAATAATTATTAACTTTTTATTATTTTTTAAACTAAAATTAAGTTATTAATTATTAAACTATAGCTAGTAAAGAAGGGAAAAGGTCGTATAAAGCTAATTATAACTAAGACTTTAGGCAAAACGACGTATAAAAATGTTCTAAAAACACGGCTTTTAATAAGTATTAGTATTAAACTAATAATAAAGATTAAAAAGGAATTATTAGTTAAGTAAGAAAAGAAGATTGTTAAGAAGGAAGTAAAGGCTAAAAAAAAGGTTAAAAATAATAAAAACGATAGAAAAAACGAGATTATAGTAGTTTAATAAAAAAATGAGTTTATAATAATAAATAACTGAGTATATTATAAAAATAAAAACGAGTATTTTTATTAATAAATAGTTTAAAGTAAATTATAATTATAATTATAATTCCTCTTTATCCTTAGTATTGCTCATAATTACGAAACTATCTAATACTTTAAGATTAATTCTAGAGTTTTCTAATCTCTACTTAACTTATATAATACTACTTTATAGTTTACTAAGTAAAGTAACTTCTAGTTAGAGCTTATTACGTATATACTACTTTAAACGAATACGAAGATATTAATACGCTTTAAAATAAGAATAATTAGCCTTACTAAACTTCTATAATAGATTCGGGATGCGCTTAGTAATAGGATACTAATAACTTAGTACTTAATATACGGACCGTATTATAAAAGAACTTTTCCCCCCCGACGGAGCAATCCGCCGGGGCCGTACTATATATTACGTATTGAGAAAAACTAAGTATATTACGCTCTATACTTAATTACTAATTAAAACTCCTAATCTTTTGCTGCTTCTAGCTATTTATAAAGCGAGCTTTACTTATTTTAATACGTATAGAACCTCTTAATACTAGCTTATATAAATAACTAAGTCTATTATTATCTTTTTTTATATAAGTATTATTATTACCTAGAGGGTTTTATAAGAGCTATTTAAAGCGCTTATTTATTACCTTAACCTTATATACCTCTAGTTCACTTATTATAACTATTATAACTAAGTTAGGATTAATATATTAAATCTTAATATCCGTACTAGCTTAGTTATTTATAGTACTTATAATATTACTTAGTTAAATTTTATATTACTAAAAAGTACTTTATTACTTCTTAAGTATATTAATATTAGTTATAATAGCTATAGCGTTAAGTTAGCTAAAGAGAGCGCCTAGCCCGAAAAGGGTAAATTTATTAATAAGTATCTTTAGGTTCTTATTAAGGTAGTATTTTAATTAGCTAACCTCTTAACTAGTTATTTAACTAGTTATTTAAATAATAGTTTATATATTAATAAGTTTATTCAGTAAGTTTATTTAGTAAGTTTATTTAGTAAGTTTATTTAATAAGTTTATTTAATAAATTTATTTAGTTTAAATAGAGAGTAGCTTTAGGTAATATTAAAAATAAATAAAAAAAAAATCTTTATAAGCTTTAGTATAAAGAGTAGTAAATATTAGCCTATTTAACTCTTTTTTTTTAAAAACCTTTATATTATTATTAAAGTTTAGAACCTCTACGGTTAAGGGCCGCCACCGACTATTATAGCTAATTGTTATAACTAATTATTATGGCTAATTATTATAGTTAACTTTTATTATCGACCTTTTTAGCCGGCGCTACTATATAATAAAGAGGGTAGCTTGCCTATCCCGAATTAAATAGTAGTTTTTATATTAAAATTATTATATTATATTAAGTACGTACTTAGGATATATTATACGTATTATATAATTAAAAAGTATACTATATTATATAATTTCTTTTAAAAGCGTAATCCCGTTAAGGTCGATCTTTTATACTTATAAAGCTAGAAAAAAACTACTATATAAAAGAACTTTTTAAAGAATAGAGCTTATATAAAGGACTTTATAAGCTTTAGTTTTATAATATACTTTTATTTACATTATAACTTTACTAATTAAGTACCTATAGCCTAATCTTTTATAATTCTAACGCTTTTATATTTATAAAATAATTAATATAAATAATAATGAATTATAATATAAATAAAATATTCAAAAAGCGACGACTAGTTATTAATAAAAAGCCGTTAATATGAACGAGCTATAGCTATCTAGAATTAATTATTTAACCCTATTTTATTTAGAATAACGAGCCTATTATAAAACGAGTTTTATTTAAATATCAATATTAATAAAAGAGCTAAATAAAAAAAGAAATAATTAAAGTAGGTTATTTTTATAAACTAGTTATTTTATTAATACCCCGAGGACTTTGTTTATTATAAACGGGGCGTTTATTAAATATTAATTACTAAACGTACGAGGTTTAAGTATATATAAAGGCGTAAGTAATACTAAGATAGCTAGTTAAATAGACCTTATAAACTTAATAATAACTTATTTTTATAAAATAATAGAAATAATAGTTAAAAACTCTAGTACGTATAGCTATAATAAAGTAATACGGGATATTCTTATAAAAGAATATAAAAAGTAAATATTTATATAGAAGTAAGAATATATAAATATAGGGGTAATAAGCGTATATAAAAGAGGTTTTTATAGTAAAGAGAGTAATATAGTTAAATTACTATATGAGAAGTTACTTACTTAATATTGATAATAAAGCGAATAATAAGGTAAACAAATTTACCTTCGTAATAAAGACCGAAACTAAGAACGGCGTTAATATAAAGAGCTCGTTTAATAGCTTACTAAGTAGCTAGTAACGCGCCTAGGTTAATAAGAATATAAAAAGCCTCCTTTTTATAATTATAGACCGATTAAAAAGAGTTTATAAATACCTAAGTAATAAACTAGATTATTATTATAAAAATAAGCAATAATTTTTATATAAAAAGTATTACAAAATAATATACTAAATAGGCTCTATTTAATTTATTTTTATTATTATAAATATAATAATATAATTATAAAAAAAGCTTTTAAAACCCTTTTTTTAAAAACGACTTTTTAACGTTCGTTTATTAATAATACGTAAACCCTAAGACTTAAGAACGGGAGGATTATAAAAAGTTAAGAATAAAGAGGTTAAAAAAGGGCTAAACTTTTACTCAGTTTTTTACTAAGTAATTAGCGATTTATTATAACTTAAGTATAAAAATATAGAGAATTTAAAAATAGAAATATATTAATTCTTTTTTAAATGATTCTCTTAGTTATAGAACGACTTAATTTATTATAAAGTTTTAATTAAAAAAGTATATAATATAATATATAAAGTTAATAAATTACAGTTATTAAATTACTAAAAAAGTAATAATTAGTTATAAAAAGATAGTAAAAAAAGGTTATATTCTTTATTTAAGTAATTATATTAAATATCCTCTTTTTATAAAAAGAAACAAGAAAAGTTCTAAAGGACTAAGTTTTAGAAGCTTATTAAGAATAGTATTATAAAAGCTATATAATAAGAGTACCCACACTAAGCTATTATAGAAGCGTTATAATAGTAGTATTAAGTACTTTATATATAATAAAATAGGTTATATATTTAATAAGTACTAAAGGAATAAGTTAAAAAGTAAGGGTAATAATTAGTTAACGTATCCCTAATTAAAGATAATATTAATAACTATTTAATAAGTTATTACTAAGCTAAGAGTTATAGAGGTTAACTTATTAAAAACGAATAAGTATAAATAATATACTTAATATACTTATACTAAGTATAAAAAGAGTATTAATAAAAATAATTACAAAGGGTAGGGTAATAGTTTTATAAAGAGTTACTAAAAAGGTAATAAAAATTAATATAAATATATACTCTTAGATAGATATTATTTATACTAAGCTCGTAGCCTACTTAGGGTTAACCTTAGTTACTATTTTAACTCCTTTATTAAGGAGCTTTTAAAATAAAACTTTAAATTAAAAACAAAGCTTATTAATTAACGTTTTTCCTTATTAATTACTATAAGTAGTTAAAAAAGATTTAATAATTACTTACCGTAATTAATAAAAATAAAAGAATAGTAAACCTTATATTATGTTAATTATTAATAAACTAAGAGGGTATTTATATTAATATTATAACGAATATGTAGTGATATAAACTTATTTTTATTACCGAACTAGAGGTAATAGCTCGCAATATTATTAAGAATTATAAGAGGGTATACGTATTATATATTATTATTATAAAAGTATTATAAACTTAATAAAGACCGAACTATATAAAGGTCTATTACTAAAGCTTTAATTTAAAATAAAAACGTTTGATAAATAGTTAATAAAAGGACCGTAGTTATATAGTGGGGTAAAATACTTAGTTAACTTAGTTCTAAGTACTAAATTATTATATAGCCCTATTTATTTATTAAGTAAAAAATAATTTAATAAGCTTTATATATATATATATTATTAAAAACTTAGTAAATAGTTATATTATATTTTTAGTTAATAAGGCTAAAGTACTAATCCTTTTTATATTAAAAAAATAATATATTACGCCTTTATATAAATTATTATAAGCTAAATAAAGTAATTATAAAAAATCGATACTTATTATTACTTATTAACGAGCTCTTAAATAAGCTTTATAAAGCGAAATAAATCTTAAAAATAAATATTAAAAATACTTACTACCGTATTCGAATTAAAAAAAAAGAACTAATAAAGAATAGCGTTTTAGAACTAATATAGCTATTTTAAATATATTATTATACCTTTTAAGCTAATAAACGTACTTACGACGTTCTAAGTATATATTTATTAAATACTTATTAACTTATTAAATACTTACTATATAGTATATATAAACGATTTAATAATTTATTTAATAAAAAGGGAGTAGTATATAGAGGACATTAAAATGGTTCTTTAACGTTTATAATTACTTAGGATTTTTACTAAACTATTAAACTACTCGTTTTATTAAAAAAGGGTCGAATTCTTAAGCTATATTATTATTTTAAAAAAATCGAGAGTAACTTATCATAAGTACGAACGATTATTAACTAAAAAGTACTAAAGTTTATTAAAAGTATTTAAGTATTTTTAGGGTTTTATAACTTTTATTAAAAATTTATTATTAAATACTTAGGTATTTATATATTAATAATAGTATTAAAAAAAGGTAAATAAAGGAATTTTAGTAAATTAAAGAAGTAAATAAGGCGTTTAATTAGTTAAAGGCCGCTTTTACTTTAATAACCGTACTTACGTATTAGAACTAATAACGTATTATATAAGTAAGAACTAACGCTTTAATTAAAACTATTATGATAATTTTATTATAATAAGCTAATAAGAAATAGTAACTTATAATTCAGTAATTATAAAAGTTTTTAAATATTAAGTAATAATAGGTTGTAGGTTGATAAGAACTACTTATTATTATAAAAAAGTTAAAGTACTAAGTTTATTATTTCTAGGGCCTTTTATAAAAATTTATAGTTCTAACGGATTACTAAATACCTAAAGGAGTAATGAGCATATTAATACTAAACTTTTGGAAAAAGTTTGTAAAATAAGTATATAAACTATTCATATTTAACTTTAATTTAGAATACTAATTAAGGAAAATAAACTTAGTAAACGGTCTATTTAAGAAGCTAAATTATATAAAGGGGGAAGTACTTTATAAAAACGTTTTCTTTGCGTTAACTTAAAAGTTACGTTTTATTAGCGAACTATTACTTAACGTTTAATAAAAGATAATTAGCTTAAAAAATAATATTAGTAAAGTATATATTTAAGTAGTTAAGGCCTCTTTTTATAATCCAAACTAAATATTAGCTAGTTTTAAAAATAGGGAATCCTCTTTTTTATATTAATAGCATATTATAGGGCGTATTAATAAAGTAATAATAGTTATTATTATAATAACTTAAAATAAAAAAGTAAGAGAGTTATTAGTAAATGCTTAATAATAGTTTAGTATAAATAAAAAAGAGTTAAATAGAGCTAGGGTTATTATATTAAAATAGTATATTTTATATTCTTTTATAAAAGAGTTTATAAAAAGTAAAATAGTATTTACTTCTTATTTTTTATTAAAAATTAAGGAACTTATTAAAAACTATAAATTAAAAATAAGTTTTATATATTATAATAAGTAAGAGTTCGTATTATAATTAGTAACCTAAGAATATATTCACTTAATAAATAAAGTATACTATTTTTTAAGAAAAGACTTATAATTCTTTAAGTAGAGTTTTTTTAAATAGAGAATTTTTATTAATATTACGATAATTATAAAGTAAGTTATATAGGAGCTATAAAAACTCTTAAGCTAATTTAAAAAAGATTGATTAAGAAGATATTTAATAAGATATTTAAAAATATATTAAAAATTATAAGTATTATTTAGGAGTTATAACCTTAAGATATAAGCCGTACGGGTAGTTATAGTTATTACTATTATTCTTATATTTGTGTTAAAAAATATTTATAAATTTCATTATAAAACTATTACTAAACGCTTATAATAATAGCGCTATATACGACTATATCTTAGTTATTATTTATTATATAATAAAGTTTATAAAGTTTTTATTTATTATTAAAATACTTAACGTAATATAAATAGTAAATACTTTATATAAAAAGGTTAAGTATAAGTTCGGTGTATTAAAAAGTATTATTATAAACAAAAATAAACTTTCTATAAGCGTATTTTAAGAAGAGTTTATAAAAGAACGGACGATATATTGCTAACTATTTACAATTTATTATTTATAAATAAATAGCTAAAAATAATAGACTTATAAAAATTAAAAAAGTATTTAAAATCTATACTAAGGGCTCGCTAAATAAGTAAGTAATATAATTAAAAAAGGCTAGGGTTATATATAATAATATCTAATATCTTATTATAAAAATATCCCCGTATATAGTATTATATAATTATTTTTTTAAGTATATTAAATATATATTAAATTATAAAATTATATTTTAAAGAGTTTAAAAAAGAGTTTAAAAATTAAAGAAATTAGGGCCTAGGCTACATAAGCTTAGGTATAAGTTTCTAAGAGCTAAGTAGCTTATTATAATATAAAATATATTTTAAAAGAGTTTAATTATAAAAAGGTCGTTAGCTTATTAATAAAAAATGTATAATTTAAAAATCCCTTTAGGATCCGGTCCGCCTTATTAAGGACTATCTTTGCTTTTATAAACAAGCTAGTTTATTAAGGTTAATATTAAGTATTTTTATTACGTACTTTAATAAGACTTTATAACTAACTATAACTAGCTATAATTATTACTAATTATTAATACTAACTAAACTTGAAATATTAATAACCCTGTTACTATAGTATATTAATCGCCTTTTTAATAGCTAAATATTACCCCTTATTTTCTCTTTTTATTTCATTTAATAATAACCTCTCTTTATTAATATTCCTATTTAATATACTTACTTATACTCTTTTTAAGTTCTTAATTATGTTATTAAGTTTAAGTTTATTTATATTACTTTATTATATTAAAAGGGCGTTAAAAGAATAATACTTATTATAATATATTTATCCGTTTTTTATAAGTTAATATTATAAATATAGTATTTATTAAAACGGTCTCTCTATAGCTCGGGGCCCTTTAGTATAATATTTATAAGATCAAACTTCTAGCTATTAAGGAAACCCTAAAAGTTAATAAGCTATTAGTAATATCTTAGCATTTTAATAAAGTATATTTAAAATAGATAGTTAAATAGTAATAATAATAATAATATCGTAATAGTAATAAATAGTAAGAAAAACGTTTTTAACTTTAATTAAAAAACGAAATAACGAATATATATTTATATATATATATATATATATATATAAGTTAAAGTTAAAAGTATATATTAGTAAAGTTAGTATCATTCTTAATAATAATAACGAGGGTATTTCTAATACTATACTATTACAAGCTATTATTACTTAAATTAGTAGCTAATTTAGCTAGGTACGTAATAAGCTTATAAAGTAGTAGCGTCGGGCGCTTAATATCGCTATTAATACTCCGTAGTTATAAACTTTATAAGAGCGAAAGTTAAAAAGGTAAAAAGTCTAAAATAATAGTTTAATAAGATAGTATAAGTATTTGTTAATACCGTATATTAATACTATATAAATAATACAAAGACCCGCTCGAGTAACTAATAAAAATAAAATATAAAATTAAATATAATTTAAAAATAATAAATTAGTAATCAAATATATTAAAATAGTAATGATTAAAGGTAAATAAGTAGACTTATTGAATATATTTATTAAAATAATATTAGAAAATATATAATATTTTCTTAGTTTTTTAATTTAAATCGTAAGGAAATTATTAAATTATTAATAATTAAATAGTAAATCTCCCGGAGTTAAAGAACGAGTAAAACGTTTAGGAAGTTAAAAAGATTATTATAAAATAGAGTAAAAAGAAAACTTATAATATCTCGTTAACTAAGCTAGATAGCTTATTAAATATAATATATAAGAGCTTATTAAATACCTTAATAAAGTAATAAGAATAGTTAAAGAATTCGAATATTATAAAAAAAGAATATATATAAAATAGAATAATAAACGTTAAGTTCGTAGTAAGAGGTTATTAAAAGTAAGTTAATTAATAATATTTTATAAAACCCTTGTATTTAGCTTAGCATAACTTTTTAAAAAAAGATATAGTATTAAAACTATTAGTAATACGTTACTAAGAGATCGCTAAGATCTAGCTATATTAAATAAGTAACTTACGTAATACTAATAGTAATAATAATAGCTTTAGTAAGTATTTTTAAAATATAATAATTAATGATCCGTGGTTGTGAACTTTATAGGAGGGAAAGTTAAAAAGGTAGAAAATCTAAAAAAATAGTCTATCGAGATAGTAGGAGTATCTATTAATACTATATATTAATCTTATATAAATAATACTGCGAACCGCCCGAGTAGCTAGTAAAGGTAGAATAAGAAAAATAAATAATAATTAATAATAATAGTCTATTTAAAAAAAGTAAAGCGGGTAGGCTTTATATAAGTACTTAGCTTACTACTTAAAATAAGACCGTTAGCTTTATTAATACTACGACGGGCTATAGGGAGGTAGTTAAAGTTAAGTAGAGTATTATATAATAGTTTTTTTTTTCCGGCTTTATAAGCACAAAAGATCGACCTTAACGGGATTACGCTTTTAAGGGAAATCACACGATATAGTACACTTTTTAACTATATAATACGCGTAATATATCCTAAGTACGCGCTTAACGTAATATAGTAATTTCGATACAAAAGCCGCTATTTAATTCGGGATAAATAAGGCTACTTATTAATAATAAGCTAAGTAATATATTTACGTAGTAGCGCTAGCCGGAAAGGTCGATAATAGAGGTTAATAATAAAAGTCGGCCACAATAATTAGCTATAATAGTTAGAGGCAGCCCTTAACCGCAGAGGTTCTAAACTTTAATAATAATATAGAAGTTTTTTAAAAAAGGGCTAAATAGGCTAATATTTACTACTTTTTATACTAGAGCTTATAAAAATTCTTTTTATCCTTATCGTTTTTAATATTACTTAAAGCTACTCTCTATTTAAACTAAATAAATTTACTAAACAAATCTATTAAATAAATCTACTAAACAAATCTACTAAAGAAACCTATTAATACATAAACTACTACCTCGATAAGAACCCAAAGATGCTTATTAATAAGTCTACCCCTCTCGGGCTAGGCGCCCCCCTCGGCTAGCTCGACGCTATAGCTATCGTAGCTAACGTGGGTACGCCCGAGGAGTAGTAAAGTACTTTTTAATAGTACGGAATTTAGCTAAGTAATATTATAAGTACTATAAATAGCTAGGCTAATATAAATACTAAGATCTAGTATATTAACGCTAACTTAGTTATAATAATTATAATAAACGGGCTAGAGGTATATATAATTAGAGTAATAAGTTAGTACTTTAAATAGCTCTTATAAAACCCCCCGGGTAGTAATAATACTTATATAAAAAAAGGGATTATATTAAACCTAACTACTTATATAGGCTAGTATTAAGAGGTCCTATGCGCGTTAGAGTAGGTAAAGCTCGCCCTATAGGCGGCTAGAACTTAGGAGGACTTTATGCAGCGGAAGGTTAGGAGCTATTAATAAAAGGGAGATAATAGTCGAGTTAGTTAAATATTAATAACTTATATACTTATTTTACGAGCCTTTTTTAAAAGTCCTATATTAGTACGCTAATTACTTTTTTAAACACTTAATAATTTATTAAAACTATAAACTTTTATAAAAAGCTTTAAAAATAATAAACTTAGTACTCTAACCTTTTTATTATAATGAATAGTTCTTATTAACTTATAACTTATTAATACTCTATATTTAAAAACTTTTATAATTAATAAGTAACGGGTTACTATTTTTTATTAGCTTATTGTAATAAAATTATTATAATAATTTTAATTAAAGCGTTTATTTTTACTTATATAATACGTTAGAAGTTTTAATACGTAAGTACGGTTATTAAAATAAAAGCGACTTTGAACTAATTAAATATTTTATTTACTTCCTTATTTTATTAAAATTCCCTTACTTACCCCTTTTCTATCTTTAATAATACTATTATCAATATAATAATATCTAAGTATTTAATAATAAACTTCTAATAAAAGTTATAAAACCCTAAAAATACTTAGATATCTTTAATAAACTCTAGTACTTTTTAGTTAGTAATCGTTTATACTTATAATAAGTTAATCTTAATCTTTTTTAATATAATAATATAGCTTAAGAATTTAACCTTCTTTTAGTAAAATAAGTATTTTAATAGTTTAGTAAAAAGCCTATATAGTTATAAATATTAGAGGACTTTTTTAATTTTTCTATATACTACTCCCTTATTAATAAGTAAATTATTAAATCATTTTTATATATTATTGAATAAGTATTTATAGGTTAGCGAGCGTTTAGTGAATATATATTTAGAATATTATAAATACTTTTAATAATCCAAAAAGTATAATAATATATTTAAAATAGCCGTATTAATTTTAAAATACGATTTTTTATTAGTCTTTTATTTTAATTTAAATACGGTAATAAGCGTTCTTAATATCTATTTTAAGATCTATTTTACTTTATAAAACCTATTTAAAAACTCGCTAATAAATAATAATAAGTATTAATTCTTTATAATTACTTTCTTTAGCCTGTAATAATCTATATAAAAATATAATATACTATTCTTTTTAAGTACGAAAAAGATTAGTACCTTGGCCTTATTAATTAAAAATATAATATAACCGTTCGCTAAGTTTTTAATAGTATATATATAAAGCTTATTAACTTATTTCTTATTTAATATATAAATAGAGCTATATAGTAGTTTAGTACCTAGAATTAAGTTAATTAAGTATTTTATTTTATTATATAACTATAGTCCTTTTACTAATTATTTATTAAACGTTTTTATTTTAGATTAAAGCTTAAGTAGTAAGCTTTTATATAGTTTAACTTCTATTATTTTTATAATACTTCTCATAATAAAAATATATAATATATATACCCTCTCGTAATTCTTAATAATATTACGAGCTATTACCTTTAGTTTAGTAATAGAAATAGGTTCGTATAACTATATATTTATTATAATATTAATATAAATAATTTCTTAGCTTATTAAAAAGTATAATAATAAAAAGTTTACTATTTTTTATCTTTATTAACCATAGTAAATAGTTACTAAATTTTCCTTAGCTACTTATAATAATTAATAAAAAAGAGTATTAATTAATAAGCTTTTTATTAGCTTATAGTTTTATTTTAAAAGTCCCTCAATAAAGAAGCTAAAATAGTCACTAAAGTTAACTCTAAATAAGTTACGAACCTAGTACTAATAATAATTATTCTAGCATATATATTTATATTAACTTTTATAAACTTTTTAATAACCCCTCGTAAAATAATCATTTTATCTTTTATAATTATTCTTATTCATACTCTTTTTATACTTAATATAAATATATTAAGTATATTACTTATACTTATTTATTTCTTAATAAATTAACTTTTATAACTTTTAACTTAATAATAACCTATTAAATAGTTATTAACGCTATTTTTAATTAGAGGTACGTTAGCTTATTATTATCCTTATTTTCTAACTTATTCCTTTAGTACTTACTAAATATATAGCCCGTTTTATTATATATAAAGTACTTAATGTTATTATTATAACACTTTTATAATAGCTTAATATAAATACTCTTGTTATGTAGCTTTTATAACGCTTTTTAAATTAAGTTTTTAAAACTTAGTTTCTTAGAGCTCTCCTTACTTTTTTTTCTATAAAAAGGAGGTATTTAATACGGTTACTTAGATAATAAGTATAACTTCTTTTTACTATCTTTTTATAACTAGTTATTACTTTTTTATTAACTTAGTAACTATAATTTATTAACTTTATATATTATATTACGTACTCTTTTAATTAAGACTTTATAATAAATTAAATCGTTATATAGTTAAAATAATATTTTAAAAATAAATTAGTATATTTTTATTTTCGAATTCTTTATATTTTTTATACTCAAGTTATAATAAATTATTTATTAGTTAGTAAAAAATTAAATAAGAATTTAGCGCTTTTTTAACTTTTTTGTTCTTAGCTCTTTGTAATACTCCCGTTTTTAAGTCTTAAGGTTTATATATTATTAATAAATAAATATTAAAAAGTCGCTATAAAAAAGGGGGTTTTAAAAGCTCTTTTTATAATTATACTATTATATTTAGAGTAATAAAAATAACTTAAATAGAGCCTATTTAATATACTACTTGAAAGTATTTTGTATATAATAACTATTATCTATTTTTATAATAGTAACCTAGTTTATTATTTAAGTACTTATAAACTCTTTTTTAATTAGTTTATAGTTATAAAAAAGAGGTTTTTTATATTTTTATTAATTTAAATACGTTAATAACTACTTAGTAAGCTATTGAATAAGCTCTTTATATTAACGCCGTTCTTAGTTTTAATTTTTAATTATTACTTTTATTATTTTATAAAAATAGCTTATTATTAAGCTTATAGGGTTTTTTAAACTAGCTATTTTAATATTATTTACGCCCTTATACGTACCTAAACCTCGTATATTTAATAATTATTTATTAATAAACGCCCTATTTATTATAAATAAGGTCCTCGGAGTATTAATAAAATAACTAGTTTATAAAGGTAATCTACTCTAATTATTTTTTTTATTTAGCTTTTTTATAAATATTAGTATTTAAATAGGGCTTATTTTATAATAAGCCCGTTATTCTAAATAAAAAGAGGTTAAGTCGTTAATTTCGGATAGTTATAGCTCGTTAATATTAATAGTTTTTTATTAATAACTAAGCGTTACTTTATTAACGTTTTATTTATTTTTGTAATTTATTATTACTTATACTAATTACTTTATAAAAATAAAAGCTTGAGAATTATAAAGAATTAAGTTATAAGTACTTAATTAGCGAGATTATAATATAAATATAAGTATATTATAAAACTTAAGCTTATAAAGTCCTTTATATGGGCTCTATTTTATAAAAAGTTCTTTCTAATATAATCCGTATCCTAGTTACTAATTTATTGGCAACCTATTATCGTACGTATCCCGAATTTATTATAGGGTTATAAACTTTCTTTACCTCTACTACCTTTTTAAATAACTTATTTAACTATAAGGCCGTTATTTACTATATAAAGTAGTTAAATTAATACTAAATAAATAAAGCTATATTACTAACTAAAGTATAAAATAAGGGAATATTACAGTCTATCGAGACAGTGGGGGTATCCATTGATACTGTGTATTAATACTGTGTAATCGATATCGAGAACCGCCCGAGCAACCAGCAAAGGCAGAACATAAAAACAAATAAGGGAATATTACTTACCTTTTTTAAGCTCGTTAAGGGGGCTAAGGGAGCCGCCGCTCTCCCCTAAGGCTATAATTTTAAACTTCTACTTCTTAACCTCTTATACTATAATAATACGAGCGTAGTTTCTAGTTATATGTTTATAAATTAATATTTAAATAAATAATACCCTTAGTTTAAATCCTTTTTTAATAATACGTATATATAAGAACGTAAGTAAAAAGCGAAAGGTAAGGATATATACGTATAGTAAAATTATAAATATAAGTTAAAGAGAAAAGGAAAGTTTATACTGTAAGTAGCAATAAGAAAATTATATATTTACTACCCTTAACCTATAAGTTAATTATTTAATCATAAGAGGCCGTCCCTTAGTCGTACTTTATATTAATAATATAGCTTTAAAATTACTTATAATAATAAATACGGAACTTAATTTATAGCTAATTTACCCCTCGCTTATAACTCTATATATAAACCGATTTACTTTATAATTCTCTTTATAAATAGATTTTTATATATTAATAAATGGTTTTTATTTTAGATAGACCTTTTTATAACAATATAGCCCCCCGATAGAGCAATCCGCCGGGGCCGTACTATATATTACATATTAAGAAAAACTAAGTATATTACGCTCTATACTTAATTACTAACTAAAACTCTTAACTTTTTATTACTTATTTATAGAGCGAGCTTTACTTACTCTAATACGTATAAAACCTCTTAGTACTAGCTTACGTAAGTAATTAAGTTTATTATTATCTCTTCTTTTATATAAGTATTATTATTACTTAGGGGGTCCTATAAGAGCTATTTAAAGCGCTTATTTATTACCCTAATTTTACGTACCTCTAGCCTACTTATTAGAGTTATTATAACTAAGCTAGTATTAATATACTAAATCTTAATATCCGTACTAACCTAGCTATTTATAGCGTTTATAATATTACTTAGCTAAATTCCGTACTATTAAAAAGTACTTTACTATTTCTTAAGTATATTTATATTAGTTATAATAGTTATAATATCGAGCTAGTTAAAGAGGGTACTTAGTTTAAGAGGAGTAAACTTATTAATAAGTATTTTTAAAATAAGTTCTTGTTAAAGTAGTATTTTAACTAGCTAACTTCTTAACTAGTTATCTAATTAGTTATTTAAGTAGTAGTATATATATTAATAAGTTTATTTAGTAAGTTTATTTAGTAAATCTATTTAGTTTAAATAGAGAATAGCTTTAAGTAATATTAAAAGTAATAAGAATAAAAGAAATCTTTACGAGCTCTAGTATAATAAAATAATAAATCTTAGCTTATTCAGCCCTTTTTTTAAGAAGTCTTTATAATATTATTAAAATTTAGAACCTCTACGTTTAAGGGCCGCCCCTTACCATTATAGCTAACTATTATAGTCGACCTTTATTTTTAACCTTTTTAGCCGGTGCCGCTACGTAATAAAGAAAGTAACTTACTTATTCCGAATTAAATAGTAGTTTTCGTATTAAAATTACTATTTTACGTTAAGCGCGTACTTAGGATATATTGCGCGTATTATATAGTTAAAAAGTGTACTATATTATATAATTTCTTTTAAAAGCGTAATCCCGTTAAGGTCGATCTTTTATACTTATAAAGCTAGAAAAAAGTATTATATAACGATATAAGTACTTAAGTACGGTTTTTTTAAACGTAAATTCGTTTAGGGGGGTATATTATAATAGCTTTAACTATTTATAGCTTTATTATACGTTCCGTAACCTCGGTTATATAATTACCGAGGCCTATTTTATTTAGAATAAAAAGAGCGGGATATTAGCTTAGTTAAGATCTGAAACTATATATCTAAGGGCTAGGATAGGCTCGTTTATAAAAAAAAGAATATTATACATAAAAGTTAATAAGTCGTTAATAATAAAATAATAATACTTATTATAATACTAACTAAGAAAATCCTCTATATTATTACTAAGTACTTTAAACTTAACTACTTTAAACTGAGACTTTTTAAATATAGTATTAGAAAGGTTCGCCTCGTTATTATTAATAAGAATGTAATTAATAATAAGAGTATACTTTTTAATAAGGGTTTAAGTTATAGGACTATAAGTAATGGGGGGCGCGCTAAATAATAATAATATAAGTAAGTATATTGCTTACTAAGTATTTAGTAACGCGCTTATAAAAAATAAAAAAAGCTAAGAAACTTTAGAATGTGTATAATAGTAACGCCCTAAGGAGTTATTTTATAATACTAAAGTAGAGTATTAAGATTATTTTATAAAGTAGTTATATAGTTATTATTATAAAAATAAGCTAGCTAAAAGTAATTAAGGTAGAAAATAATCTTAGCCTTATTATTAATATTAAAAATACTAATTTAATAAGAGAAACTTAAGTTAGTAAGAGGAAATAATTATTAAATAATTATTAATAACTTATTATAATCGAGATTAATAAGTTGAAATACTCGTAATTAGCAACGAGCTCTTGGAGAGTATTATATTAAAAATAGACCTTTTTACTACTTATTAATAAGTTAGTAATATAAGTACCGACCTCTTTTTATATAACGTATATAATAAGCGAGTAAAATAGACAAGCAAGTAAAATATAAAATCGTAACGGTAACGTAAATACGATTAAAAAGTCCCGCTAATAATTTTATATTAATTTAAACTACTTAGTATCCTCCTTTTTAAATATTCTTTTAATAATTTAATATATTTATATATTATAACCAGTATTTCTATAAACGCTATATCGTTATTAACTCGTCTTAGTCCTTAGTTAACGACTATTATTCTAACGTAGTTTTTTTTCGAATTTAAGTTATTACCTCTCTCTATAACTAAAGATCTTCTATATTAATTATTATAAGACTTCTTCCTTATTTAAAACGTATTTTTTAGCCCTCTTATAGTAATTAAGTAAGTTATTTTCTTTTTAAAAAATCTAGTTCTCTAATTTTAATAAAGTAATTTAGTATATAAATCCTTATACTCCTTTTAATAAATACTTAATTACTTCAATAATCAAAGTTAAGGAGCTATTTTAATAATAAGTAATTTAACTTTTAATAATTTATACTTATAAAAATGTTTTTATAAGGTTATTTAGTATTTAAGAAGTCTAAGTTAGGAGTATTATTAAAAAGGATTTTAAAAGCGTTAGAGTATATAATTTTATATTAAGCTTAGATAGTATACTCTCCGTACTTAAAAGTATAAGCCTAGCTCTTCTAAATCCTCTTTAAATATTCTTTTCTATAATTACTTATATAAAGGCCCTATAAAACATAAGGAAAAAGTCTTTTTTATAATATAAGTATTACTTTATTATATTTCTTTTTAATTTCTTAGCTATATACCGTTTTTAAAAGCTTAAAATATTTAATATCTAAGGGCTATAGTAAGATAAATAAATAAGCTAGTATATAAAAAATAATAATATTATTCTTTTTATAGCGTAGTTGATAAGCGAGCTAGATAGATAAGCGAGCTAGACACGTCCTTATCGTACGTTAAAGGTCGGTTTTTTAACTATTTATTAGAATTCGAATATAAAACTAAAATATATAAGACTTCTTATATAGATATCGATAAGAAATATATAAATAAAACAATATTTTTAATATTATTTATATCATTTAATTTCATATTCTACTTTTACTAACTACTCGGGCAGTTCTTAGTATTATTTATATATATTAATACACAGTATTAGTAAATACTTATACTATCTTACTAAATTATTTTTTTAGATTTTCTAACTTTTTAACTTTTACTCTTATAAAGTTTATAACTACGGATTATTAACGGCAATACTAAGCGCTTAACGCTACTACTTTATAAGCTTATTATATACCTAGCTAAGTTAGTTACTTTTTTAAATAATAATAGCTTATAATAGTATAGTATTAAAAATACCCTCGTTATTATTATTAAAAATAATACCGACCTTACTAATATATGCTTTTAACTTTAACTTATATATATATATATATATTCGTTACCTCGTTTTTTTATCAAAGTTAAAAAAGCTTCCCTTATTATTTATTATTATTATCATGTTATTATTATTATTATTACTATCTAACTATTTACTTATTTTTAAATATACTTTATTAAAATACCGAGACGCTACTAATAGCTCGTTAACCCTTAGTGCTTTTTTAATAATGAAAAGTTCGATTTTATAAGTATTATACTAAAGGACCCCGAGCTATAAAGAGACCGCTTTAATAAATACTATATCCGTAATATTGATTTATAAAAAATCAATAATATATTATAATAAGCGTCGTTTTTATTAGCGCTCTTTTAATATAATAAAATAGTACAAATAAGCCTAGACTTAATAATATAATTAAGAACTTAAAAAGAGTATAAACGAGCGTATTAAATAAGAATATAAATAAAAAGAGGTTATTATTAAATAAAATAAAAAAAGAAAATAAAAGGTAGTATTTAGTTATAAAAAAGATATTTAATATATTATAATAATAGGGTTATTAATATTTTAAGTTTAGTTAGTATTAATAATTAATAATAGTTATAGCTAGTTATAGTTAGGTATAAAGTTTTATTAAAGTACGTAATAAAAATATTTAATATTAACTTTAATAAACTAGCTTACTTATAAAGGCAAAGATGGCCCCTAATGAGGCGTACCGGACCCCAAAGGGATTATTTATATTATATTTAACTAGATCTCGAACTTATACCTTATTTAAGCCCCACTTCTTAAATTTTCTTCAATCTAAGCTTTAATACTTAAATTAGAATTTTAAAGAATATTTTATATAATCCTTTAAAAAATAATAAAATTAGATTTAGAATTTGGTTTTTTTTTAAAATTAAAGTTTAGAGTTTTAATAAATAGTTATAAAACTGACTTTTAATGTACGATAAGGACGTTTCTAGCTCGCTTATTTATCTAGCTCGCTTATTATATACGTTAATTTGTTTTTTTTGTTCTACCTTTGCTAGTTACTCGGGCGGTTCTTAGTATTATTTACACAGTATTAATATACAGTATCAATAGATACTCCTACTGTCTCGATAGACTACTAGGGCTAGATTATATAGGTTAGTATAGCGATATTAGATAATATAGGGTAGTATATACTAACTTATTTAATACTAAAGTTATAGATCTTATAAAAAGTCTTTTCTTTTTAGGGTCCGGTCCGCTTTATTAAGGGCTATCTTCGCCTTTATAAATAAGTTAGTTTATTAAAGTTAATATCGAGTATCTTTGTTACGTACTTTAATAAAACTTTATAACTAACTATAGCCGGCTATAGCCGTTATTAACTATTAATACTAACTAAACTTAAGATATTAACGATCTTATTATAATATATTAATCGCCCTTTTAATAATAAAATACTATCCCTTACTTTCTCTTTTTAAGCTCTTAATTATATTATTAAGTTTAGGCTTATTAATACTACTCTATTATATTAAAAGAGCGCTAATAAGGGTAACGCGTATTATAATATATTTATCCGTTTTTTATAAGTTAATATTATAAACATAATATTTATTAAAGCGGTCTCTCTATAGCTTAAAGTCGTTTAGTATAATATTTATAAAATCGAACCTCTAGTTATTAAAAAAGCCCTAAGGGTTAACGAGCTATTAGTAACGTCTTAGTATTTTAATAAAGTATACTTAAGGTAGACGGTTAAATAGTAATAATAATAATAATAATAGCGTAATAGTAATAGCGTAATAATAATAAACAGTAAGGGAAGTATTTTTAACTTTAATAAAAGAAATAGGGTAATAAATATATATATATATACGAGTTAAAGTTAAAAGTATAGTAAATATTGTGATTACAAAGGTTAATATTATTCTTAATAACGGTAATAAGGGCATCTCTAATACTACTGTTATAAGCTATTATACTTAAAAAGGTAGCTAACTTAGCTAAGTACGTAGTAGGCTCATAACGTAGTAGCGTCGGGCGCCTAATATTACTATCAATAATCCGTGGTTATGAACTTTGTAAGAGGGAAAGTTAAGGAAAATTTAAAAGAATAGTCTAATAAGATAGTATAAGTATTTACTAATACTATGTATTAATACTATATAAATAATACTAAGAACCGCCCGAGTAGCTAGTAGAAGTAAAATAAAAAATTAAATAACAAGTCTTTAAAAGAAAATAAAAAGCTTATAAATAATATAAAAGTCCGTATAATAAAGAACCTATTATATAGAGGTATACGTATTAATAAAGAGGTAAGAGGTTATTTTATAAGACGTAAGGTTATTAGGGTATATTATAAGCTAGTATACGGGGGCTATTCGGAGTTATATACCCTTAATACGGTCCAGAACGCTATATTAAGTACTTATTATAAGTATTATATGTAGTAGTTTTTTTCCGGACTTATAGGTATAAAAGATCGACCTTAACGGGATTACGCTTTTAAGGGAAATTATACGATATAGTATACTTTTTAACTATATAATATACATAATATATCCTAAGTACGTACTTAACGTAAGATAGTAATTTTAATACGAAAGCCGCTATTTAATTCGGGATAGGTAAGCTGCCCTACTACTTATTAATAATAAATTAAGTAATATACTTACGCAGCGGCGCCGGCCGGAAAGGTTAATAATAGAGGTTAATAATAAAAGTCGGCCGTAATAATTAGCTATAATAGTTAGAGGCGGCCCTTAACTATAAAAGTTCTAAACTTTAATAGTAACGTAGAGGTTTTTAAAAAAAGGGCTAAATAGGTTAATATTTACTATTTTTCGTACTAGAGCTCGTAAAAATTCTTTTTATTCTTATCGTTTTTAATATTACTCAAAGCTACTCTCTATTTAAACTAGATAAATTTACTAAACAAATCTATTAAATAAATCTACTAAATAAATTTACTAAATAAACTTATTAATATATAAACTACTACTCTCCTAGTATATAGTTAGTAATTAGTGGGCTAGAACTTTCTAAAGATACCCGTCGATAAGTCTACCCCTCTCGGGCTGGGCGCCCTCTTTAACTAGTTCGACGCTATAGCTATCGTAGCTAATGTAAGTACGCCCGAGGAGTAATAAAGTACTTTTTAGTAGTACGGAATTTAGCTAAGTAATATTATAAATATTATAAATAGCTAGGCTAGTACGAATATTAAAATTTAATATATTAATACTAGCCTAGTTATAATAGCTATAATAAATGGGCTAAAAGTATATATAGTTAAGTTAATAAGTTAGTATTTTAAATAGCTCTTATAGGACCCCCTAGGTAATAATAATACTTATATAAAAAAAAGGATTATACTAAACCTAGCTACTTACGTAGGCTAGTACTAAGAGGTCCTGTGCGCGTTAAAATAGGTAAAGCTCGTCCTATAGGCGGGTAGCGGAAGGTTAGGAGCTATTAATAAAAGGGAGATAATAGTCGAGTCGGTTAACTACTATTTTATTTAGTAGTTAGGTATAGAGCGTATTATACCTAGTTTTCCCTAATACGTAATACACAGTATAGCCCTAGCGGATTGCTCCGTCGGGGGGTATAAGTATTATATAGCGTACGTAATTAATAAAAAAGGGAGTATCCTATATAAAAATATTAATATATATACGTAAATAGTCGATACTAAAGAAAAAAGTAAATAAAAAATAGTAAATTATAAATAAGTAAGTACGCATAATTATACTTATAATTACGCGTACATTAGCCTAGGAAAAAGCATAATTACTAATTAACAAAAGTTATACTAGTAGTTGTATAAAAAATTACTTAATTACTAATTAGGAAAAATTATACTAGTAATTACGAAAGAATATTGCCTAATTATACCTGATTAATATTTATAATAAGTAGATTATAAATATTATACTTATATTTACGTATATAGTTAGGTAATAGTAAGAAAAGTAAAGTAGAAAAGGGTATAAAATATAATAAGGCGAAATATAGTTACTATCGAATTAGAAGCTTAATTCGACCTCGGCATCCGGCCGAGGCTACGTAGGGGCTAATTAAGGGCCCTATTTATAATTATTATAGATTACTTAACTTACGGTTAGAACCTCTTTTTCATACTTTACGTAGTATATTAAAATAGTTTAATCAACCTACTTTGTTAACCTATAGTTCGAACTAATTGTTTACTATCCCTATAATAATAATACTAATACTAATTAGTAGTTAACTTTTATTATTATAAATTAATAAGGTATTTTATATAAAAAGAACGACCTTTTTAAATAGAACGCGATAAAAGAATCGTACTACTTAACTTTATAAAAAGTAAGTAATAGGACGTAAAATCTTTATAATAAAATAAAATAGAGGAGTTATAGCCCTTAATTACTTGTAAAAGGCCGACGTTTACTACGTTAAAATAACCCCTAATAATTAAGAAAAGTATCGAAGTAACCGAGCTACTATTATTACCCTTATGTAAGCTTTTTTTATTAATTAACTTTTCTATGGCCGGCCTGCGATTAAAAGTTTATTGATTAATTAATTAGTAAAAGGGACTATTTACGTAACTATTTACTTAATGTATTAGTATAATAAACGAGCTTGAAAAATATAATGTAAAAAAGTACTATACGATTAAAAAAAGGACTTTTAAGTATAGTATTCTTAGTAAATATAATAAGAAGTATAAGAACTATAAAGCTAAGGGATCTATAGTATATAAAAAAAAACCCTTATAAGGGTCTTATAAATACGACCTCGAGGACCTAAATAACCTCTTTATAAACCTCTCAACTACCCCCCAGATATTACTTAGGAATATAGTATAAAGGATAGTATAATAAAAAAAGAGAAAATTTAGAGATTATAATAGCTATAGTCTATAAGTTATAAGTATTATAAATACTAAAGGTTAACTTAATAAAGAAACTACTACCCCTAAAAAGATCCTCTTATAACTTCTTATTAAAATTACGATTATTATAATAAAAAAAGAACCCTTTAGAAAACCGCTAAAAAGTTCTTTTATACATTACGAACCCCCAATATAAATTACTATTTTCAAAAAAATAGGACGTAAATTATTAATTAGTAATAATATATTTAATAAACGTATATACCTCTCGGGTTTTAATTTAAAAAAAAACGCTACGTAATCGAGACGTTGTTAAGCTACTTATAAACTTACTTTTAATATTAATCGATTAAAATAAAAAAGAATTATTAAAGAATAGTAACTAACTAAAAAGACTAAGAATAAATAGTAATAAAGCTTAATATAAAGAGATAAAAAAAGCGGGAAACTCTTAGATTTTAATAAATCTAATAAATATTAATAGCGCGTTACTAACGAGGCTAGTAAGTAGTATTAAAATAACCTTATTAAAGTTAAATACGCTAGTTATTATAAATAAAAGTACGAGTTAGGGAATAATAAAGAGTAAGGTAGTATATAGTTAGAAAAGAGGGACTTTTATATTATATAACTAAATAAAGCTTAAGCTAGAATACTAAGGAAAATAGGTACATAAAACTTTAAAAACCTTAATAACGAGTAAATTAATATAGTATTAATATATTTTATAAAAATATACGTTTAAAAAGGGCTTAAAGAGTAACCCTTATTCTATAAGATTACTAATAACTTTAGTAATTAAAAAAACGAGGAGTTCGCTAGTACTAATCTAAACGTTATAAAGAGGTTTATTAAATTCTTTTATTATTGAGGCGTTTTATTAGCTTAAATAGTAAAATAAAAAGCTTATAAAATACTTATTATAATAGTCGCTACTAACGAATTTATATTATAAAACTAGAATCAGGTTAATTAAGTAATGTTAAAATATAATAAATTTAGTAAAAGGGTAAACTAACCGGACTCTTTATTAAAAGTCATTAATATTAATATATTAATACTTATTATAATAAGGGCTACGGAGACTATATAAGAGGGGCGACTATTAGTAACTTTACTAATTTTAATTACTAGCTTAGTAACGCTACTATTCCGTAGCTTACTCCTTTTTAACTAAGGAGGTATATAAATAACTACGTAAAGTTAATATAATTATTATAATATATAAGAGATACGTAAGGAGACGGACCTAACAGTCGTTATTATAAAGTAATTTACTAACTTTATAAAAGTCTTTTTAAAAAAGAAATTATACTTAAAAAGGAAATATAAGGTTTTATAAAAAGCCCTTATAATATTTTATAATTATTATAAAAAAGTAAAAGTCTAAATATAATAATATTACTTAGTAATTAACGTCGTATTAATTAATAAAGCTATAAATTATTATTATTAAATAATGCATACTATAGATCGAACCAATTTCCTAAGTATAATTAACGTAATTTAAAATTATTTTAAAACTTAAAATAAGAATCTAGAGCTCTTTTTAAGCTAAAAGTATTATTATTCGGGTTTATAACTAGGATAATAAAAAGAAAGTCGAGGCTAAAGATTTTTGAAGAACTTATTAATTATATTAATAAGCTAATAAAAACGTAGCTAAATAAGAGTATAAATAAGTAAAAGGTTAGATATTTTTATATTATTATATAAAGAGTTTTAAAAGCGAGAGTAACTTTATATTAACTATTTAAGTATTATAAAACCCTTTACTTAGGACTAAGGTTTAGTTTTAATATTAAAACTAAAATACTTTATTAAACGTGCTTATAATTTAATAATAGCCCTTATTAATAATACTAAGTTAACTATATATATAAAAATAAAAAGAGAAATACTAAGTATAATAGTTACTAAGCTAGAGGAATAGACTCCTTAACTAGCTACTAATTCGATTTAAAATAAATATAATAAAAAAGAAAGTATTTTATATATAAAGAAAACGGTTATTAATTAAGTAATTACTCCGAAAAAGAACGTACTAAATCGTACGAATAATATAGAAAATTAAGAGTAATAAATAGTAAAACTAGCCCTTATTAATTTAACTAATTCTTTATTATATATAAAAGTAGATTTAAAAATATAGAACTTAATAAAAGTAACTAAATTAGCGGCTTAGAGTATCTATAAATAATAAGGAATTCGGAAAATAAAAAGAACCTTACCCCCTATACTAACGAACTAGATTATAATAAAATCGACGATATTAACTACTCCTTTTTACCCCGTTAGCCTTAGGAAAATACACGAGGCTAAATAAATAAAAAGTAATAGAGGCTCTTAATAAATAAGCTTTTAAATATAAATAGTAAAAGAAGGTCCCTTAAATAACGAATATAAATATATAAACAAACCTAGTAGTACTAAATTCTATTCTCTTAATATTTAATAAAAATTAGTACTTTTTTTAATATTTAAAAGAAATATAGTACTAAGTAATTCTAAAAGTATTTAGAGGGGTCCCTTTTATATTACTTAAATTACTTAAAAAGTAAGCTCGTATAAGTATTTTATACTAGCGAACGGTACGGCCTAAATATTTTCTAAGGGATTATTTTAAATATCGGGGTATTATAATAATTAAATAGAAATAAGAGGTAATTCTACGTACTTTAAAAAATATCTTAAGTTATATTAAATACGTTAATAATAGGTATTATAAAGATTAGTTTTAGCCTAAGTAAAGAAATATACGCCCTAAGTATACTACGGTTGAGGAAGGCCGCCTCCGACCATTGCGGCCGACCATTGCGGCTAACTATTACGGCCGACCTCTACTGTCGACCTTTCCGGCCGGTGCTGCCGCGGCAGCTTGCCCATCCCGAATAGAATAGCAGCTTTCGTATCGAAATTACTATATTACTGTTACGAGCAGGTCAGGGCAACCAACTGTGGCACAAAGTAAAAGCTTCGATAATGATAACTCCGGCATTATTATCCCCTATTCTGCACTATATAGGTACGCCGGCTAGTACCTAACTAGTTAGGCCGTAACACTATGTCTCCCCTCTAAGAGGTATATCCCTATGCCGAGGACTAATCGGACATATCGTAAGTATAAGTAGAGAAACTCTAGTAGTAGTACGAGGTAACTAGTTTTATACGTACTACTTACGGTCGGGACGCCCTATATAGTATAAGAAGTATAATTATATTATTAACGCAGCGTGCGGGAATTAAACCTATAACCTCTCTATGTAGAGTAGAGTTATTATTATATTATAAATAAGTTAGGGTAACTAACTATAGTATAAAGTAAAAGCTTCGATAATAATAACTCCGGCATCATTGTCCCCTGTTCTGTACTATATAGGTACGCCGGCCAGCACCTAACTAGTTAGGCCGTAATAATTACGTTAAGCGCGTGCTTAGGATATATTATGCGTATTATATAGTTAAAAAGTGTACTATATCGTGTGATTTCCCTTAAAAGCGTGATCCCGTTAAGGTCGATCTTTTGTACTTATAAAGCCGGAAAAAACCCACTATATATACTTTTAAATTACGTATAGTTCGAGAAATAAAAAAGAAGAGTATACTATAACTATATAAAAAATTAAAGTACGTTATATAAAAGTACGGTAATATTAAAAAAGTAACGCTACTTATTTAGTTACTTATAGTTTAATAATATAATTAGCGCTTTATAATAGTATTTATAATACTATTATAATAAAAAGGGTACTAGATCTAGATTCGTAATATTATATAAGCGTATACTTAATTAATAACTAGGCTTACGAAGAAGATCCTTATGTACTTCCTAAAAGAAATAACTGATAAGTACTTAAAAAGTATAATTATTAAAGTACTTAAGTTATTATATAGCCTTAGTAAGTCTAGTACTTATTAATAAATAATATACTACGACTTTTATATTAATTAACTATTAATAGTTACGTTAACTGATGATTTTTATTTCTTAATTTAAATATATATATAAACGACCACTTTAGTATTATAAGAATATAAATAAATAATACCTTAGGTTTATTAAATATTAAGTTTATAAAAATATTAAGTTTATAAAAAGGAAGGATAAGGAGCTTTATAAAGCTGAATTATAGCTAAATTAAAAAAGATCCTTGTATTAAAGTCCTTATTAGTATTTAATAAAGGGATTTTAATAATTAAAAAGAATAATATAGTATTTTAATAAAATGGATAAGGCGAAAAGATTACCCTTATTAACCTAAAATCTCCTAACTATAAAAGGTATTATAGGGCTAAACTTACCTAAGGGGCTTATATTATAAGTATTTATTAACCTAAAGCTATTTTTAATTATATTAAAATAATATAAGTTATAAAGCTTATAGAGAGCGATTTTAACGCCCTTGATTAATAATTATAATAATAATAAGAGAACTAAAACCTAGGTCTCGTTTACTAACTTATTAAAATTACTTTAGCAAGGCTCTATATATTTATTAACGGATTATTCATAAATAATAACGACCTAATTTTATAATTAAAATATATTATTATTCTTATTAATAAGAACCTTAGTAAGGACGAATTCACGATTTAAAGTAATATAATTTATTATTTATTGATAAAAAATAAGTAAGTTATATATAATATACTCGCGTTTAAAGTTTATAATATAGTTAATAACGTTAACCTTACTTACGCAATTTTAACTATACTTAAGAGAATCGTAAACTAACTTAACTCTTTTACGATTTTTATAATTATTTATACTAATTCGTACTCGTTATATAAATACTATATTAAACTCAGTATTATAAAAGAAAAGAGGTTTATAATAAATATTATAGCCCTTAGGTAATTATATAAACGACGAGAAATCTTTAAAATCCGTTAGATTAATAGTAATAATAACCTTATTAACGCTTTTATAAAAGTAGCCTCTAATAAAAGGTTAGAGTAGTTTATTAATAAAAAAAGAATAATAATATAAATAAAAGGGTAGGTTATATAAAAAGAGTAAAGAAAAGGAGTAAAAAGAAACGACTTCATAAACGGGACCGAGGTCGAATTAAACCTTTAATTATAATAATAATAATAAGAATTAAATTAATAAAAAAAGAAAGTTAGTATTAAATTAAAAGTCTAATTTAACCTCGGTATTTAACTAAGGCTACGTAGGGGCTAATTAAGGGCCCTATTTATAATTATTATAAACTACTTAATTTATAGTTAGAACCTCCTTTTTATACCTTATGTAGTATATTAAAATAGTTTAATTAACTTACTTCGTTAACTTATAATTCGAACTAATCGACTATTATCCTTATAATAGTAATACTGATAATTATTAATAAGTAATTATAGGGGTATAAGCGGATTACTTACCTTACTTAAGGAATAATAAGTTAGTTAAAAAAGAGGGAAATTAATTAGTAATAAAAAGTAGTTTAAAAAATATGCCCCTAGCTACCCTATTTTTACTAAGCGGCATAACTACCCTTATATAACCCCTACTTCCTATGGTCGTAAGTAATTCCTTATAATAATATACGGGATTTATTATAATATTTATTTATTTATTTATTCATATATTCTACCTTTACTAACTACTCGGGTAGTTCTCGGTATTATTCATATAATATTAATACGTAGTATTAATAAATACTTATACTATCTTGCGAAACTATTTTTTTTAAATTTTGTCACTTTCCCTTTTATAAAGTTTATAATTATAAATTATTAACGGTAATATTAAGTACCTAACGCGACTACTTTATGAGCTACTTACTTAGCTAAGTTTGCCGCCCTCTAAGTAATAGTAGCTTATAATAATAGTATCGAAGATACCCTCGTTACTGTTGTTAAAAATAATATTAACCTCTATAAGTTCTAATATATACTTTTAACTTTGATTTATATATATATATATATATATTCGTTACCTCGTTTTTTTATTAAAGTTAAAAACGCTACTTCCCTCGCTATTCATTATTATTATATTATTATTATTGTTATTACTATTTAACCGTCTATTTATAATAGATTCGGGACGCGCCCGGCGATAGGACGCCGATAACTTGGCGACTAGTATACGGACCACGTTATAAAAGAACTTTTTATTATATAGAGCCCGTACGAAGGACTCTATAAGCTTTAGTTTTATAATATACCTATACCTATATTATAATCTTACTAATTAAGTATTTATAGCCTAATCTTTTTATAATTCTAAAGCTTTTATTTTCATAAAATAATTAGTATAAGTAATAATAAATTATAAAAACGGACGAAACGTTAACGAAGTAATACTTAGTTATTAATAAAGGGCTATTAGTACTAATAAGCTATAGCTATTTAGAGTTAATTACTCGACTCTATTTTATCCGAGATAACGAGCTTATTATAGGGTAAATTTTACCTAAATACTAACGTCCGTAAAGGAGCTAAATACAGAAAATAATTAAAGTAAATTACCCTTACGGGCGAGCCGCCCTATTAATAACCCGAGGACCCTATTTATTATAAATAGAGCGTTTATTAATAACTAATTACTAAACGTATACGGTCTAAACGTATATAAAAGCGTAGATAATACTAAAATAGCTAGGTTAGTAAACCCTATAAGCTTAATAATAACCTATTTTTATAAAATAATAGAGATAATAGTTAAAGACCGAAACTAAGAATAGTATTAATATAAGGAGCTTATTTAATAACTTACTAAGTAATTAATAACGTATCTAAGTTAATAAAAATATAAAAAACCTCTTTTTTATAACTATAAACCGATTAAAAAAGAGTTTACGAGTACTTAAGTAGTAAACTAAATTATTATTATAGAAATAAGTAATAATTTTTATATAAGAAATATTATAAAGTAATATATAAAATAAGCCCTGTTTAAAATATCCTTATTATTATAAATATAATAACGTAATTATAAAAAGAGCTTCTAGGGCCCCCTTTTTTAAAATAACTTCTTAACGTTTGTTTATTAATAATATATAAACCCCGAGACTTAAGAATAGAAATATTATAAAGAGCTAAGGATAAAAAAGTTAAAAAAGGGCTAAACTCCTACCTAGTTCCTTACTAAGTAATTAGCTATTTATTATAACCTAAGTATAAAAAATATAAAAAACTCGAAAATAGAAATATATTAATTCTTTTTTAAACTACTATCTTAGTTATAAGATAACTTACTTCGTTATAAAGTTTTAATTAAAAAAGTACGTAATATAACTTATAAAACTAACTAATTATAATTATTAAATTCATAAAAGGGCGGCGATTTATTATAAAAAGATAGTAAAAAGAGGCTATACTTATTATCTAAGTAACTACGTTAAATATCCCTTTTTTAGAAAAAAAGGAGTAGGGAGAGCTCTAAGGGGCTAGGCTCTAAAAACTTACTTAGAGTAGTATTATAAAAGCTATATAATAAGGCTACCCGTACTAAGCTATTATAAAAGTATTATAATAATAATATTAAGTACTTTACGTATAATAAAACGGGCTATATATTTAGTAAGTACTAGAGGAATAAGTTAGGAAATAAGGGTAATAATAAGCTAACGTACCCCCGATTAAAGCTAATGTTAGTAACTATTTAATAAGTTATTACTAAACCGAGAGTTTTAGAAATTAACTTATTAAAAAACGAATAAATGTAGGCAATATACCCGACACGCTTGCGCTAAGTATTAAGAGGGTACCTAAGGTAGTAATTAGCGTACTAGCGCAGGACCTTTAAAAAAAGCTCGCGAAGTAGGTATATAAGCTATTAATATTTAACTTTAACTTAGAATACTAACTAAGGAAAATAAACCTAGCGGACGGCCTATTTAAGAAGCTAGACTATATAAAAAGGGAAGTACTTTATAAGGACGTCCTCTCTATACTAGCTTAGAAACTATATTTTATTAATAAACTACTACCTAACGTTTAGTAAAGGATAATTAGCTTAAAAAAATAATATTACTAAAATATATATTTAAATAGTCGAGGCCTCCCTTCGTAATCCCGGCTAGATATTAACTAGCTTTAAGAATAGAGAATCCTCTCCCCTATATTAGTAACGTACTATAGAGCGCACTAATAAAGTAATAATAATTACTATTATAATAACTTAAAATAAAAAAGTAAAAGAGTTATTAGCGAATACTTATTAATAGTTTAGTATAAATAAAGAGAAGTTAGATAAAGCTAGGGTTATTATATTAAAATAGTATATTTTATATCTTATTATAAAAGAGCTTATAAAGAGTAAAACGGAATTCGCTTCCCATCTCTTATTAAAAATTAAAGAGCTTATTAAAGGATTATAAGCTAAAAACGAGTTTTATATATTATAATTAGTAAGAGTTCGTACTATGGCTAGCGAGCTAAAAGCATATTCGCTTAATAAATAAAGTATACTATTTTTTAAAAAAAAAACTCGTTATTCCTTAAGTAGAGTCCCTTTAAATAGAGATCTTTTACTAATATTATAACGACTATAAAGTAAATTATATAGGAGTTATAAAAACTCTCGAGCTAATTTAAGAAAAGTTCTATTAAAAAATTATTTAATAAAATATCTAAAAATACGTTAAGAACTATAAATACTATTTAAGAGTTATAACCCTAAGATATAAGCCGTACGGGTAGTTATAGTTATTACTATTACTCTCGTACTTATTTTAAAAAATATTTATAAACTTTATTATAGGGCTATTACTAAGCGCTCGTAATAATAGTGCTAAGTATAATTATATTTTAGTTATTATTTATAATAAAGTTTATAAAGTTCCTATCGATTATTAAAATACTTAACGTAATATAAATAATAAGTATCTTATATAGGGAGGTTAAGTATAAGTTTAGTATATTAAAAAATATTATTATAAATAAAAATAAGCTTTTTATAAGCGTATTTTAAGAAGAGTTTACTAAAGATGGGTAATACGTTACTAACTATTTATTATATATTATTTATAAATAGATAGCTAAACGGAGCGGACTTATTAAATATTAAAAAAGTATTTAAGGATCTATACTAAGGGCTCGCTAAGTAAATAAGTAGCGTAGCTAAAAGAGGCCGAGTTTATATATAATAATAACTAATACTCTATTATAAAAGTATCTTTATATATAGCGTTATATAATTACTATTTTAAGTATATTAAATATATATTTAATTAAAAAGCTATTATTTAGGGGGTTCGGGAAAAGGTTTAGAAAATTAAAAAAATTAGGGTCTAAGCTACGCGAGCCTAAGTATAAGCCTTTAAGAACTAAGTAGCTTATTATAATAAAAAACATACCCTAAAGGAGTTTAATTACGGAGAGGTCGTTAGCTTATTAATAAAAAATATACGATTTAAAAATAATAAATTAGTACCGAGATATATTAAAGTAATAATAGCTAAAAAGGTAAATAAATAAGCTTACTAAGTCTATTTAGTAAAGTAATATTAGAGACTATATAACGTTTTTTTAGTTTTTTAGGTCGAGCTATTAAAAAATTATAAAACGATTAGTAACTAAATAATAAATTTTTAAAACTAAAAAATAAATAAAACGTTTAAAAAGTTAAAAGAATCGTTATAAAATAAAATAAAAAAGAAAGACTTAAAATACCTCGTTAAATAGGCTAGGTAGTTTACTAAATATAATATATAAAAACTTTTTAAGTATTTTAATAATATAATAAAAATAGTTTAAAAGTTCGAACGTTATAAAAAAAGAATATATATAAAATAGGACGATAAGCGTTGAGTTCGTAGTAAAAGGTCGCTAAAGATAAGTTAATTAATAATACTTTATAAAACCTTTTTATTTAGCTTAGCGCAATTTTTAAAAAAGAAATATAGTATTTTAACCCTCAGTAATACGTTATTAAGAGATCGCTAAGATCTAGCTATATTAAAAAATAACTTATATAATATAAATAGTAATAGTAATAGTTCTAATATATATTTTTAAAGTACGATAGTTAGTAACGGTATTATACTTAGTAAAAAAAAGGCGAGCGGGCTTAGTATACGTATTTAGTTAACTACCCCTAGTAAAGCTATTAACTTTATTAATATTATAACGAGCGAGAGAGAGGTAATTAAAGTCGTACAAAGTATTATATATAATAATAATAATAGTTCGTAAAGCGTTCGCTACAGGGTCGTTACTAAGAACTATAATAAAAACTATAATAAAAACTATAATAAAAACTACAATAAGAACTATAATAAGAACTATAATAAGAACTACGATAAGAAGTGGGGTAAAAAGTAGAACTTTATTATTATTACAAACTAGTTAGAGAAGTAGAACGTTACTTAAAGCGGCGCCCTAATTATCGTTATTAGCCTAAGGGGACTCAGTAACGTTAATTATTATAAAGAACTTATTAATATTAAAACGCTTATTATATTTTTTAGTTTTAGTTTTAGTTAAAGTAATAGTATTATTAAGCCGTTATAAAGCCTCTATTTAAAATAAGAAGAGCGGGATACTAGCTATATTAAGATTTAAAATAATACGACTAAGGGCTAGAAAAAACTAGTTTATAAAAAAAAAAATCGCGGGTAGGCGTTAGTAAGTTATTAATAATAAAGTAATAATACTTATTACGACCCTAGTTAAGAAAATCGTTTATATTATTACGGGGCTCCTCGGACTTAATATTCTCGGACTAGGACTTTTTAAACTTAGTATTAAAATAGTTCTCTTTATTTTTATTATTAAGAATATAGTTAGTAATAAGAGCATGTTTTTTAATAAAAGTCCGAGTCTTAGGACTATAAGAAATAAGGGTAGTATTATAAATAATAATAATATAAATAAGTATATTATTCGCTAAGTACTTAATAACGTGTTTATAAAAAATAAAAAAACGAGGAAACTCGGTAATATACGTAATAATTACGCCCTAAGAAGTTATTTTATAATATTAAAATAGATTATCGAAGTTAGTTTATAAAGTAACTACGCGGCTATTATTATAAAAATAAGCTAGCTAAAAGTAGTTAAAATAAAAAATAATCTTAGCCTTATTATTAATATTAAAAATACTAGCTTAAAAAGAGAAAATTACGTTAATAAAAAGAGATAATTACTAAACGATTACTAATAACTTACTATAATTAAGATTAATAAGCTTAAATACTTATAATTAGTAATAAGCTCTTAAAAAGTAACTTACTCGAGGTTAACTTTTTAACTACTTATTAACGGGTTAGTAATATAAATAGTAACCTTTTCTTATATATTAATAATATAAATAAAAGTATAAAGAACGCGGCCGTGCTTATAAGAGTTAAGGTTACCCTACTCCTTAGTATAGTAGAACTCTATAAGGGTGTTCTAAGTAAGCTAGGTAGCGCTATATAGCTTCTTAAGAACTTAAAACGATATTATTAACTTAATATTTAGTAACGGATTAATAAGGACTTAATAACTTATAATAGAACACTTCTTCTTATTAATCTAATAAATAATATACTTAGTAACGTAAATACTAATAATATAAACGAGCTTATTAATATTATAATATATACTAAATAAATAGTATATATAGGGAGCACTACTATAGAGACCGCAGAAGCCTTTCTTAGGATCGTACTTAATATTAAGTATATCCTAAATACGCGAAATAGTAGATATTTTAGTAAATACTTAGTAATAGTATAGTAAAAAGATCGTAATTAAGAAACGATAAAGAAATTAGAATATTATAAAAAAAAAAAAAGTATAGTTATAAAAAAAAGAATTTATAAAACGGTCGCTAAATAGAGGGGGGAAGAAAAAGTAAATATGCGACTAGTAATAAAAAAAATCTTTTACTTTACTTAATAACTTAATAATAATAATAACTACGAGGTTAGGCAGGCTCTTATATATTATAACGTTTAGAATACTTTACTATAAATACGCACTATTAACCTAGTAATAAGTTAGTACGCTATTACTAAATAATAACAATAAGGCACCCGTTAAATAATAAGATAGGAGCAATACCTTATTCCTAAATAAGAAAGGATATTATTAACGCTTTAAAAAAGATATTATAAATAACGACGTTAATAGCTTTATTATTAATATTAAAAAAGGATATTATGTAATAACTTTAGGGACTAAAGTTACGTGACGGGGGAGTAATTATAATAGATTTGGGACGCGCCCGATAATAGGACGCCGATAACTTAGCTATTACGGCTAGCTAGTCGTAATAAATATATTAATAGAAGTTGAGGCTGCGAGTACTAAGTAAATAGTATCGTAGTCGTAAATAGCTTTTCTAAAGCTATGTCTATAAGTCGTAAGGTAAATAAGGCTCTAATAATTAATTATAGTCTTATTAAAAAAAGTTTTTTAATAAAAATAGCTAAAAGTAATTATAAAATCTAATACTAAGTTAATTACTAAAAAAGCTATAAGAAATCTATCCTTAAGCCCAGTTTAAGTTTATACTATATATAAGTCCGACCGTAAATATACCCTTTATTAATAATTACTCTTATTTATTAAGTAATTACTTAGTAAATACTAATAAGCGCTTATTTAGAGTAATTATAATAATTACCTTATTATATAATTACTATCCCTTATTTATATATAACTTATTCTATAGTTCTTTTATTTTATAAAAGTTACTTTATATTCTCGTACTCTTATATATATAGTATACTATAGCTACTACGAGCCTACGGGGCAGGCCCTAGTCTTAGTTATATATATTAAGTCGTAATATTAGGTCTCCCTTTTAAAGGTCTTATCTTTATAGACTTATAAGTAAGTTATTATAGCCTAAGTTAGGGCTCGTTAAGTAGTTTTTTTAAAAATACTAAGATATTCACTAGATTTTTAATATATGATTATTTAAAGCTTATTTTTAAAATTAAAGAGTAAGGATTTAAAATTATAATACTTTACTTATTTTATTACTTATTAAGTCGAAAATATAAGATATTAGAAGGTAAATTAAGGTATTATAAGTATATATATCGCGGTCGTTCTTACGATACGACTATTAATACTATATATAATTATAAGTTTTTTCCTTTTTTATTAATATTTTTATATTAGTTATACTTATAATAGATCGTTTTTTATTTAAAGTCGATAGGTTAGAACGTAAAAAAGAAATAAAAAAGCTTCTTTTTTAAAGATAAATAGAGGTTTTACGCTATATATAGGCTAAAATAAATAAGTTCTTATTAAAATTAGATCGTTTTTTTTTAAAAAAAAAGAATAGTATTTAAAAGGGGGAAAGTAATCCCTAATCTTTTTAATATTATTAACGAGAATAAGTTAGCTATTATACGGGAGGCGTAGTCTAGTAGTACTTTTAGAGTAATTAATTAAGACGCTATAATAGCTAGGAGTTCTAGTTTTAATTTTAACTTTAGTATTTTAAAAGGGATTCTTAAGAGTTCTAAAGGTTTATAAAAAGTCCTTAGGTATTTTCTTTTAATATTTATAGCCCTTCTATTTAATAAGGAATTCTTATATTCTATTCCTAATTTTATAATTAATAATTCGTTCGATTTTATATTCTAGTTAGTTTAGTTCGATAATAATATAGTTTTTTATATATAAATCTTTTAGTAAAAGTTCGAGTAATAAAATATAAAAAACGGGATAATATCGTATCGTATTTAGTAATCTTAATTTATAATTAATTAATAAGACTTTCTTAATAATTTCGAAAAGTCTAAGTTTTTTATAATCTAATTTATTACTTAGTTATTTCGTTTTAATATTATAATAAAAGAGATAGGTACTATTCTCTTTTTTTAAAAATAGTCCTCTAATCCTTAATCTATTTATATTTATTTTTATATATTATTATATAAACTTAAGGTTTAATAAGGCTTATTTATAGATCTCTTTAAGTTCATTTACGTTTATTATAGTTTTTATAGCTTATAGTCTTTATTATACTTCTTTATATACTATTAACTAGAATCCGTAATTAAGATAAAATAGAGATTCTCTTATACTTTTATTAACTATATTATTATATACGAACTAAGTTATTAATAAGAGTACTACTTAATTATCCTAGTTATAGTTTATATAATAACGAAAGTATATTTCGAGGATCTAGTTAATGCTTTTTCTTTATTTATTAATTTATAAATAAAATAATATCAATAGTTTATAGTTTATACCGAGTTATAAAATTAGGGATTTTTAAAACTTCGAAGTAAATAGCTTATCTCTATTTAAAATAATTTCTTTTAATAAACCGTAGTTTAAAATTATAACTTTAGTAAATACATATAGTAAGTCCTTTACTATACTAGATTCTTTATAAAGAATAAAATACGTAAACTTAGTAAGTCGGTCAATTATAACTAAGATATTATTATCTTATATTCTAATAAATAGTTTTCTAAACTTTAGTAATTTAATAATAAAGTCCTATATAATTAATTACTATACTTTTATTAGTAGTTATAATAGTTATAGCTTATTATAAGGCTTATACAGGCTATTCTTATTTCTTTTATACATTACGTAGTCCTTAATTATTTTTATAATTTTAGTACGTATAGCGGATTTATTATAGTATTAATAAATCCGTTTTTACGTTTTAATTACTCCTTAATAACCGTGTATTAGTACGCTATAAATTTCTATAATAAGCTTAGAGGTTATTTCTTTAGTTAGGCTAATATTAATTCTTTTAGTTATTATAAAAAGTTTCGTAATTAGTATAAAACTACCGTCCTTCTCTTACTTAAGGATAACTTATATTTCTTTAGGGACCGTAACTTCGTAATTAGGCCTTTTATTAAGAGCGTCTACCTTACTATTTTCTAAATCATTTTAATAAATAATTTAAAAATTAAATTTAAGTAGGAATTCGCTCTATTTAACTTATCGTTTATTTAAGTTTTTATTTATTATAAAGTTTATAAAGTTTTTATAGTTTATATAAACTATAACTTCGTACTTAGTTCTAAATAACTATAATCTCTATTTTTAAAATACTTTAATAATTATGATTAGTTCTTTATTATAGATTTACTAATTTAATTCTACTCTATAAAATACTTTAAAATAGAAGTAATATAGATAAAGCTTTTTTTATTTACCTTATTATCCTCAAACCGCTCTTATAGCAAAGTTTAAAACGTTAGTCTCGATTTTAAAAGGTTTTTAGGGGTTTAAGATTATTATCGGATTGGAAGTCCAATTCGACCGCGGCATACAGCCAACTGCGCAGGGGCCAATTAGGGGCCCTACTTACGATTATCGCGGCCTGCCCAACCTATAGTTAGAACCTCTTTTTTATACCTACGTAGAGATTTATATAGTTTAATCAATTTCTTCGTTAACCTACGGTTCGAACTAATTACCCTATAATAAGAATACTAATACTAATTAATAATTAAATTCTATTATTATAAATTAGTAAAGTATCTTATTACGTAAAAAAACGACCTCTTAATACTATATAGGATAGGAGATTCGTACTAATTAACCTTACGGAAGTAGATAAAAAAAAAGCGATTTTTAAATATTATATAGAATTAAGTAATCGTAGCCCTTTACTACTTATAAGAGGTCGACGTTTATTATATTAAACTACGTTAATTAATAGAACTACTTAAGTAACTAGCCTTTTATTATTACCTCGAGTAGCTTTTTTACTAAATAACTTTTTTATAGCCGGCCCGCGATTAGAAATTAACTAAGTAATAAAAGGGACCGCTAGTAAGTAATAATTACTTAACTATAATTAGGCTACGAAAAAGATTATTAAAAAAGATATAAAATAGGGTACTAAGAAGTTATAAAAAGAAAATCTCTAAAATATCTACTCCTACTAAGTACGAGTAATAAATAGTATTTTTAATAAGTCCTTAAGGCCCGTAATCTTATAAAAAAGAGGGGGCTTAACTTTACTAACCGTACTTAATAACCTATCCGGCTCCTTTATAAACTACTTAGTATTTATATTTAACTATTTTTATAAAATACTATTTTAAAAGAGATAGATTAAGAAAAGAAGCTATTTAAAGATTATAAAGAGTACGAGGCTTAAGAGGCTAGAAGTATATAGAATAGTAAAAATTAGTAATTAGTAAAGATCCTAAGACTAATTACTATATCTTCTTATAATAATATTAACGTCTATTATTATTATTAAAAAAAGGGGCTATTAAAACCTACTCTTTTATATTAAATAAAAAGGAGGTCTTAGTAAGTATAATAGCTAGCTATTTAAAAAGGTAGTAGTAGTTATTAAAAATAGTAAAAACGAGAGTAGTAGCGAGACGGCGAGAGGAAGTAAGAATCTTTTAAACTTTAATAAATTCGTTAGGTAGTAAAAGCACGGGTTTATTATAACTAACGCGCAGATTAGATATATCCCTATTAAAATTAAATATACTAATAACTGCTAATATAAGTATAAGCTAGAGTATAACCCTTAGTAAGTTAAAGTAAAAAAAAAAAAAAAAAACCCGATCTTAAATAAAATCCCGATCCTTTATAAGTAAGTAAATATTAACCTAGACTATTAGGGAACGTAGATATATAAGATTATAAATTAACCTAACGATAAGTAAATTAACGTAGTATTAATTTATTTAACTAAGGTCTATAAGAAAAAGGGGCTATAGGGGTAACCCCTGTTTTATAAAATCGTAAACGACCTTAGTTACTAGCTAGATAAATAGTTTATAAGTATAAGCCTAAGAATTATAAAAGTAATTAATAAATTCCTCTATAAGCGAGGAGTATTACTAATATAATTATAATTATAAGAACTATATAAAATCTTAGTAATAACGATTGTAAAAGAGGAATTTATACTATAGAACTAAGTATAAGTTAATAAGGTATATAATCGCTTTAACGAATTTAAAAAAAGGGTAAACGACGCAGATTTCCTTCTTATAATTACTAATAATAATTTGTTATTATAGAAAGATATATAGAAATAAAATATAGTATTAAATATATAATAATTAATAATTCTACCTATTTCGATCTATAGCTCGTTACTACTATTAATATAAAATTCGGTATTAATCGGTTAATAAGAAAGGAAGTAAACGACCCGAAGTTACTAATAGTACGTAGTAATATAGGGATCGTATATAAATACTAAAAATCTAGTAATAAATATAAAGTAATTTATAGACCTTAAAAAGATCTTTTTAAAAGAGAAATTATACTCTAGGGGGAAGTATGAGGTCTTATAAAAAACCCTAACGATATTTTACGATTATTATAAAAAAGTTAGGATTAGGAAATACTAGTACTATTTAGTAATTAATATTATACTCATAAGCAAAGCCTCTAATTACTATTATAAAATAGTACGTAATTTTAATTAAAACGACTTTTTTAGTATTATTAACGTAATTTAAAACCGCTTCGAGACCTACGATAGAAATTTAGAACTCCTATCCGAGCTACGGGTAATTTCTTTCGTATCTATAGCTAGGATAATAGAGGGTAAATTATAAGTAAAAATCCTCGAAGAGCTTATCGATCGAATTAATAAGCTAATAAAAACCTAGCTAAATAAGGGAATAAACGAGCGGAAAGTTAAATATTTCTATATAGTAGTCTAATACGTACTAAAAATAAAAATAACCCTATACTAAGTACTTAAAAACTACGAGACGCTCTACTTAAAACTAAGATCTAGCTTTAATATTAAAATAAGAATACCGTACTAAACCTACCTCTAGGTATATAACGGCCCTTATTAATAATATTAGGTCGATCGAATATATAATAAAAAAAAAAGAGGCTAAATACGGTAATTACTAGTAAAGAAGCCTAGATTCGTTAAATAGGCCGAGATTTAACTCGCGAACAGGGTAATAAAAAAAGTAATACTATATTTATAAAAAGAATAGATATTAATTAAGTAACTACTCTAAGGAAGAGCGTACTAAATCGTACGAATAGTATAAAAAGTCGAGGGCAGTAAATAGCAAAACTAGCCCTCGTTAATTTAACTAATTCCTTATTATATATAAGGGTAAATCTGAGGGCATAGAACCTAGTAAAAGTAACTAATTTAGTAGCCTAAAGTATCTATACTCTATAAAAAATTCGGAAAATAAAGAAGATCTTACCCCCTATATTAATAAATTAGATTATAACGAAATTAATAATATTAACTACTCTTTCTTTGCACCGTTAGCCTCGGGAGGATATACGAGGCTAAATAGATAAACGGTAATAAAAGTTCTTAATAAATAAGCTTTTATTTATAAATAGTAAGGGAAGGTTCTTTAAATAATAGATATAGAAGTAGTTAAAAAAGTAAATTTAACAGGGCCGAAGTCTATTTTCTTAATACTTAAAGAGAAGACGCTACTTCTTTTAATACTTAAAAAGAAGAAATAAAATACTAAGTAAATCTAGGGGTAGCTAGAGGGGTCCTTTTTATACTACTTAGATTACTTAAATACTAAGCTTATATAAGTATTCTATACGAGCAAAAGGTATAGCCTAGATAATTTCTAAGGGATTATTTTAAATACTAGGGTATTATAATAGTTAATAAGAGGAAAAGGGTAATTCTAAGTACTATAAAAGATCGCACTAATAACGCTTAATATATTAACGGCGAGTATTATAAGAATTAGCTTCGGCCTAAGTAAGAAAATCGTTACCCTAGATATAATAGAAATAGAGACGCACTTTAGAACGATAACTTTTTATATTTTACTTATTAATACCCTATTTATCTTATATTTAAAAAATATAAATTAATTAAGTATTATATTTAATAATACGAGGAATAGAATCTCTAGTAGTAAGCATTTTAAGATAGTTAAATAATAATAGGAGTATACGTTTATAAGGCTTATTAATAATACGAAGTTAATTAATTACCTAACGAAAAATAAGCTTAGATAATTATACTAGAGATTTAGGTACCCGTTAGTCGCGAGGCTATATAACTTCTTAAAGTAATTAAGTAATAATAATATTAAAATAGGGGCGCTAAAGTAGTTAATAAAAGTGTACTACTAATACTAAATAAATACGTAGAGCCTACATAAGTTTAAATTTAAATTACGTAATAAGCTTAACTTTAATTAGGAAATCGTTATTAATATCTTTTACTTAAATAGTTAGCTAGTCTTATATATAATCGACGTAGCTATATCTTTTTAAATAGGGTAATTCCTCCGGGATTTATAAATAAAGATAGTATAGGTAGCCCTATAAAAAAGCTAGATTAATATATACTAAAGACTACTAAATAGTATTAGAACCGACGCTAGTACTAGCTTTAAATTAGTAGAATTTAAAGAGAATACGACGGCTTACGATATATAGCTAAAAATTGTGCCCGTTAAAGCGTACTATAGTATTAGAAAAGTAAAAAGGCATACTAGTAGCTAAAAAGGGTATTTAGAATTATTAAAAAAGAAAATCTAGATTTTATTAATAATAAATACCTCTAGATAGTACTTAAATACTATAATAATACTATAGGGCCTAACGGGCTTATACTAATACTATTAGTATTTAGAGCATATTTAAGAACGACCTTAGCCTTACTATTATTACTAAATATAAACTAACGAGCCTAAGTAATTAAAAAAATAATATAAGTACTACGCGAGGTAAGTATAAGAAAGTAAGTTAACGAGGTAATTACTATATATAATAAGCCTAATATAGGGGGTAATTTAAATATACTACTAAATTCGGATATATAAATATAGTACGAAATTACTTAATAATAGGCTGGGCTATATAAATTAATCTCCGTTAATAAGCGCTCTTACGTAGTTATAAAGGATCGTAACTAACCCCTCGAAGTATTAATTATAATAGTAAGACTATATTATATAGATTTTAGCGAGGTAATTTCTAATTTATAAAAAAAAAAAGAGCTAGGAGAAACTATATAACCCGCGGTAGAGGCATAGGAAATTATCCTTAATAAAATCGTTATAGTAGTATTAATAAACGACGAGGAAAAGGAAATTACTAAAAGGGTACTAATATTACTAATAAGACGTTGCAGAAGACTACGATAATAAGTACTAATACGGTAATTTATTACTAATAATAAGGTAATTAATACTTTTTATATAATAAAAGAGAAAGCCGATTTCGAGCTAGTAATTAAACTACGTAAGGAAAGTATAATTATAACTACTAAAAAGCCGTATAAGGGATTAGATCTTATTAAAATAAATACTCTTCGTAATTAAGGGGTCTATCGATTTATCTTCTATAACCTAAAAAAGTATATAAACCTCTGTATATTTAAATCGTAAATAGTTCGTAAAATTAAAAAAAGAAAGAACACCCTAACTATACGAGAAATCTAAGTATATAATTTAGAAGTACGGCGACGTTAAGAAAGCGACGCTACTTACACAATCGCCCACAGTATAGCGCTATAGCCAACGATTAATAATAAAAAATCCTAGCCTACTTAGCAAAAGAAATAGCCAGCAAGTACCTAGAAGGCACGATTATTAAAATGCTTAAACTACTATATAGGCTCACAGAATCGGGCACCTATTAATAAACTACATTTTACGATTTTTATATTAATTAATTATTAATAGTTATATTTACGTACGACCCGTACTTACTAATCTCTAAGTACGTAAGTAACTAATTTAGAATCGTCGGAATATAGACTAATAATATATTAAGCCTATCCGATATTAACTTTATAAAAAAGGAGGATAAAGAGCTTTAGAAAATAGGCTTCGTAATAAAGCTAAAAAAGGTCCTTATAATAAATACCTTATTAGCGTTTAATAGCGGAATTCTTATAATCGAAAAGAAAACTATTATCTTTTAATAAAAGGGGTAGGATAAGAAAATTAACCTCGTTAATCTAAATATAACCGACGTTAAAAAGTAGTACAAAGCTAAGCTTATATAAGGGGTATATATTACGAGTATTTATTAGCTTAAGGTAACTTTTAATTATACTAGGGTAGTATAGGTTATAAATCTAACTAAATAAGACGTTAAGGTACTTAATAAGCGGCTTAAGTAGTAGTAATTAAATCTCGATCGAGGTCTTATTTATTACCCGATCGACCTCGTAGCTAGTAAGCTCTACGTGTTTATTAATAAATTATTTACGAATAATAATAACCTTATTTCGTAATTAGGGTATATTATTATCCTAGTTAACGAGAGTATAGGCGAGAGTAAATTTACTATATATAATAATATAATTTACTACTTATTAATTAAAAATAAGTAGGTAATGAGAAATATATTAGTATCGGAGGTTTATAGTATAGTTAACGGCGTTAACCTCTCTTATATAATTTTAATAACACTAAAAAAGATTACTAATCGAATTAGCTTTTTACTTATCTTAATAGTTATTTATACTAATTCTTATTTACTATACGAATACTTTATTAAATTAGAGATAATAAAAGAAAAGAGGCTTATAATCGATATTATAGCTTTTAAATAATCGTATAAAAGGCATAAGATCCTCGAGATCCGTTAGATTAATAATAATAATAACCTCGCCGACGTTTTTATAAAAATAATATTTAATAAGGGGTTAAAGTAATTCGTAAGTAATAGAAAAGTTAACGTATAAATAAAAAGATAGGTTATATAAAAAAAATAGAGAAAAGGGGGAAAAAGAGACGACCTAGTAAACGGGCCCGAGGTTAAATTATACCTCTAACCGTAGTAATTAAATCGATAAAAAAAAGAGAAAGTTAGTATTAAATTAAAAGTCTAATTTAACCGTAGTATATAGCTAACTATATAGGGGCTAATTAGGGGCCCTATTTACGATTATCGCGGCCTACCTAACCTATAGTTAGAACCTCCTTTTTATACCTACGCAGAAATTTATATAGTTTAATTAATCTCTTTGTTAACCCACGGTTCGAACTAATTACCCTATAATAAGAATACTAATAATTATAATAACTAGTTTAAAACGACTATATTCTTAATTTTAATAAATACTTCTTTATACTTAAGATCTTAAACAAATGGGGTATCTTTTTATATTAAGTTATTAAAAAGTTTAATTATATTAATATAATCCTTAAAAAATCGTTAGTAAAAGTTAACGAATCCTAAGAATCCTTATACGTCCTTAACGTTTTATAATATAGGTTAATCCTTAACTACTTCTATTTTTGATACTTATGTATAAATTTATCCTAGTATAATAATATATCTTAAAAAATCTACTTTTTATATATAGAATTCGTATTTAGAGAGTTTAGTATATAATGTAATATCTTAGAGCTTTTAAAATACTATATAAATATATTTTCTATATATTTCGAAGTTAGAGGCGAAAATAAGAACGTTATTAATATAGATAATAATAAAAATATCAACGTACTCCCGGAGTACGTAGTTAACTATTATTTAGAAAGTTATTAAAGTATTAGTAAGTCCGAAGAGTATAATAAAATACTTAAAGAGTCTTCTACGAGTTCGGAATACTGTTTTCTTTTATCTCTTTTTTTAATTTAAATTTAGTTAAATACTTTTTTAAGATCTATAGTAATAAACTAGTTAGTTTTATAAAATAGATCTCTAAGCTTAGTAATACGTAATAAAGAATAGTAATTCTTTTTTATAATTTTATTAAGTTTTTTATAGTTAGTTATAAGTTTTAATTTCTACTTTTTTTAGTATAAAGAATAAAGGGAATCTTACGAGAGAATTTAATAATTAAATATATCCTTTCTTAAGCTTTTTATCAATATATTCGTTAAAATACTCTTATTCTTCTTAATTTATTAAGTATATTAAGTAGAACCTAGGTTATGTTCCTTTTTTAAATTCGATTTTTATATTTTAATTATTATATTTTAATAATCTTATTTCTTTAGGTTTTATAAATAGCTTTATATATATTTAGTACTCCTTAAGTATAGTTTAGAATTATTATAATTCTTAATTATTATTACTATATATAAACTTCCTAGAGCTTTTTATTATTTTAATAAAAGTTATATATTATATTTATTCTCGTTCTTTAAGAGTTATTAAAAATCCGTTTAAATCCTTTTTCTTTTTAAGTCGTTTAATAACTAGATTCTCTTAGAGGACCTAGCTAGTAGTCTAATTTATTTATAAGTTATACTTCTATAACTACGAGATCTCTAGGATAACGTAGATATTTCCGATTTTTATAATATTATACTATAGTTATTTTTATTAATTATTAATATATATCGAGAGGTATACGGTTTTTTAATTAATATATCTATAGTTATAATTAACTCGTTCTCCTGTTACTATTTATAGTTAATATAAGTTATTTTTTTATACTTATAGTAAATTAAGTTTATTAACTATTCTTAGTAAAATATAAGTTTTTATACGCTATTATTAATAATAGCGTTTAGTCCTTGTCCGTAGATATTAAAGTTAATTTATAAATATACGTCGTTACGTTATTTAGTTATATATAAGAACTTTTTTTTTATTTTTACTTCTTATCGTTCCTTTATAATTAGCTTTCTTAGTTTTTTAATATACGCTTTTTTTATTAAGTACCTTGTTTATATAGTTCTTATTATTCTCTCTAGGCCTTAGCTTTTTTAATATAATAAACTTAGTATTAGTTATATTTATAGTCTTCTTATTTTATATATTTGCTATTAAGGTACTTTATAAGAAAGTTAGGGTCTAGATTGAATATTACTTTATTATTATTATTAAAACTTAGTAATATTTAGCTAGGTAGTTAATTTTTTATATAAATATTCTCAATAAGTTTATTATTACGTCTTCGTAAATAAAAATAGCTATTTGATTTATACATAAAGTACTAAAAACACTTATTATTTAGATACTCTACCTAAAACAATTCCTTATAAAAGGGGTCTTTGGGGTCGAGTAGAGAGTAGTTTTTATATATATAAGGGGTTATTATAACTTTTTTATATTCTCTAGTTCTATAGAACTAAATAGTTTAGTTATTTTCAAATAAATAAATATATTTATACTATAGTTTGTTATTATCCTCTTTAGAACTAGTATTATTAATACTAAGTAGTACTCTATAACTAATCTTTATTTAAGTATATTATTAAGTAATATTACGAGGTTTATCTAAATTATAGGGTAATTTTCTTTTATTAAAATAAAAAGAACTAGTTTTTATTTTAATATCTTCTTCCTTAAGGTTAAAGTCGATTTTTCCTTTATAATTCTAAAGTTAAGAGTCGGTCCCTTAAGTACTTCGATCTTATTTTTATATACGAGGTTTTTAAGTTATTCTTTAACTTTATAAATAAATCTTTCATTAATATCTACCTATCTTATTATATAAATAGACTTAGTTAGGATTTTATTTAAGTTAACTTTTAATTTAGTAAATAGTTTCTAATTTATATAGTTTTATTATATTATATAAACGAGGCTATTTATAAGTTTAGTATTAGGTCCTCTTTTTTTAAAACTAAAGAGTTACTCCTTTATACTAACTAGGAGCCTTTACTTAATTCGTTTTTTAAAAAGATAAAGTATACTTTTTATAATAGGGTCCGTTTTAGCTTTTTCTTTGATATTCTTATAAATCTAAGAAAGTATAGTAATATATTCGATATTACTTCTTTTTAAAATATAAGGTTAGTAAGTGCGTATTCTTTTTTTTTATTACTATTACTAGGGTCTTAATAAAAAGTAATATAGTATCGTATCCGGATCGTCCCTTACTCTTAGGTTGCTTTAGGTACTATCCTATTTATTCCTTATTATTTTAATAAGTAAGATAGCTATTATTATAATAAGCTATTTATAAAAGTTATTCATAAAGGACTTTTTATTTATAATATTAGCTCGTTTTTTTAAAATAGGTTAGTATTAAATACGCTTAGGTTATTAATAATTTCTAACTATATATCCTAACTTATTATAGTTATAATATTTAAAGTCCTTTTTTTATTATAATTCTTTACGTTTAGTAATACTAAGGTTTATAGGTCCTTTATATTATTTATAAAACGTACTTTATTATTATTAGTTTTTTAGGTTGTTTTAGTAATTATTTAGTAGTTTATTATAGTTTTAGTATTTTTTATTAGAGTTAGCTTAAGGGCGTCGTACTTCTCTTTTTTCTTTACGTTATTTATATAATTAAGGATTAATCTTAATAATAAGCTCGACGTACTATAAAAATTCTATTAATATCTTTATTTTACTAAGTTCGTTTTTAACTTTATTTTTTAATTTTTAATAAAACGAAAAAATATAAGTTTTTTTTAATAAAATCGAGTCGTACTACGAGTTTTTTAAACTCGGTAGTATAATATAAAGTAAACTTAGTTTATTAAAAATTAGCTAGGTCTCTTTTAGCTTATTACTTTTTATTACGGTCCTAGAATAGGGATTTAAAAGTACTTTAAAATCCTATTATATTATTAAAAATACTCGTAGTTTCTTTTTTATAATATAATAAATAACCGTTATTACTAAGGAATTCTTTTTAAAAGGGTTCGAACTACTCTAAGGCTCGTCCCCTAAAAAAAGTTATTGCGTAAATAACTTATTTAATCTTATTATAAAAATTAGTAATATAAAACGTTTAATAAGTTCTAATTTAAATTAGGAATCTTTTAAAACGTTTAGTAATTTTATTAAAAATAATAAGTATATTAAACTTAAGTTTTTCTTATCTATTTATAATAGTTTTAATAATATTAGTAGCGGCTTAGAGGGTTCTTACTTCTCGCCATTTTCGTTATTCTTAATTAAAATTACGGCTATTTAAATAGAGTTATTATTAAAAAGCTCCGTAAGTTCTTTATTCTACTTACTACTTTTTTTAATAATATACTATATTCTTTTATAATTTACTTTTTTAAAAACTATATTATTATTAAAGTTATAAATAACGTTAAGTATCTCGTTATCCTTAGCCTTAGTTAGCTTACTAATTAAGTTAATAAGTCGCTTAAAGTTAAATAAAGGGGTACTTAAAGTCCTAGAAAATATCGTCGTTTATTTTATTACTTAGTAAGTTTCGTAAGGTTAACTTACTAAATAAGAGTAATTAAAGTATTATAACTAGTTAGTTATAATAAATATATTAATAAAAGTTAAGGTTATAAGTACTAAGTAAATAGTATCGTAGTCGTAAATAGCTTTTTTAAAACTATATTTATAAGTTATAAAGTAAGTAAGGCTTTAGTGATTAATCATAGTCTTATTAAAAGAAGTTTTTTAATAAAAATAGCTAAAAGCGATTATAAAATCTAATACTAAGTTAATTATTAAAAAAGCTATAAAAAATCTATTTTTAAGCCCGGCTTAAGTTTATACTATATATAAATCTAATTATAAATATACCCTTTATTAGTAATTACTCTTATTTATTAAATAATCGCTTAGTAAATATTAATAAGTACTTATTTAGAGTAATCATAGTAATTACCTTATTATATAATTACTATTTCTTATCTATTTATAACTTATTTTATAGTTCTTCTATTCCGTAAAAGTTACCTTATGTTCTTATACTCTTATATATATAGTATACCGTAGCCGCTACGAGCCTATAGGGCAGGCCCTAGTCTTGGTTATGTATATTAGGTCGTAACATTAGTAACCAGTATATAGACCGCGTTACGAAAGAACTTTCTACGACGCAGAGCCCGTACAAAGGACTCTACAAGCTTTAGTCTTATAATATACCTATACCTATATTATAGTCTTACTAGTTAAGTGCTCATAGCCCAATCCTTTTATACTATTTTAAGCATACTTTATTAAAATACTAAAATACTAACTCGTGAACCCTTAGGGCTTCTTTAATAGCTAGAAGTTTAATCTTATAAGTATTATACTAAATAACCCCGAGCTATAAAAAAACCGCCTTAATAAATACTATATTTATAATATTAACTTATAAAAAACGGATAGGTATATTATAATAAGCGTCGCCCTTATTAATACCTTTTTAATATAATAAAGTAATATAAATAAGCTTAGATTTAATAATATAATTAAGAGTTTAAAAAGAGCGTAAGTAAGCGTATTAAATAAGAATATTAATAAGGAGAGGTTATTATTAAATAAGATAAGAGGAGAAAGTAAGGGGTAGTATTTAGCTATTAAAAAGGCGATTAATATACTATAGTAATAAGGTTATTAATATCTTAAGTTTAGTTAGTATTAATAGCTATTAATAACGGCTATAGCCGGCTATAGTTAGTTATAAAGTTTTATTAAAGTATGTAATAAAGATACTCGATATTGACCCTAATAGACCAGCTTGCCCGTGAAGGCGAAGATGGCCCCCAATGAGGCGGACCGGACCCCAAAGGGTAATATTCATTTATATATACGAAAAAGTCGCGCTATTAATACCTGGCCGTAGGCCTATCGGAAGGAAAGGTTTTGGCGGAGTGCCTCTTGCAGTCTGCCGTATCATGGCTTGTTGGTTCTCCCGGCTCCCACCCAAAACCAGACGAAAGCCATTATTTCCGATGTCTGACCCCAGACAGTTTGACAGGCGTCATGTGGAGATGGCCACCAACAGAGAGAGGACCGCGATTCATTCGCGAACGATCTGGGGACATGAACGGTTCATGGTGGCGCGATGGGACTTTCGGGCCGTTACGATCGAGAATGTCTTCAGATGGCACAAAAGCTGGCATTTCCTTGCCTCAACGCGGCCAGCTAGGTTAGTGACTCGCCAGTTCGCCAAGTCTCCTTGACACTGTTGCTCCATCCAACCACGGGGCAGACACCACTGTGCCCGCTGTCGAAGTCGCGTCGCAAATAAAACAGGCCCACTGAAGGGATTTGACAGCGTTACATCAATTCTTTGGAGGTATTATTCGAATTACTTGGCTCATTTAGATCTGCGCCTTTCCGCACGCCGCTACGCCGCTATCACGAAACCCCAAAACTTTCCGTTTCATATCTCGACGCGCCGCGGCACTTAGTTGCCCGGGTACCATCTGCTGAGGATAGAAGTCACGTTTGCCGGCCTGCTAAGGTGAGCACAGTGACCGCTAGGCTCGGTATCCGTCTTGGAGCCGGCAGGCAGGACGGCGGACATGCCCTGCTGGTAGCTGAGAGGTAATGCGTTGTCAAGAGTGGCATAGAGGTAGGCGCAGTCGATGCCATTGCTCCAGGGCTCGTAGCCGGAGGTGTTGGTGAAGGCACCGAGAGCGGTCCAGGTCATCTCGGACGCCCACTTCTCCTGCTCAGAGGCAGGAAGGTCGTTGAAGCCGACCTCGGGAAGCAAAGTGGCGTTGCCAACAACACGGTCCCCCTATAATGCATGTTAGTATGACTACCGTTTCGTAACCGACGGGAACTAGGGTATTGGGTTACATACCTCGACAATCATCCAAGGAAGAGGCTCGCCGCCGAGAAGGTCGAGCAAACTGGAACCCTTGGGGAGCATGAAAGCACTGGCGTAGACGATGCTCACAACACCACCAGAAGCACCAGCAGCGGAGCGAGTGGCAACGTCGTAGCCCTCAACAGCGTTGCTGGCCACGACACCACCGTAGGAGTGGGAGTAGATGACGACCTCCTTGCCATCGGCAACAAGCTTGTCCAGCTCGGTGCGCACCGCGGCAACATCGTCGGAGAGAGATGCCAGGGGCGTGGTGGTACCGCCGACGGTGGGGAGAGCTACGATGGAGGCGTTGAAGTCGGAGCCGGCCAGCTCGGTAGCGAAAGGCTGGAAAGCGGAGGGCAGCTGCCAAGCGCCGGGGACAATAAGAATTGAGGGCTTCATTGTGTAATGGGAATGTGACGTGACAACTGGAGAACCACGAGTGATGCGATCTTGGATCTGTCAGAGATTGACGAGATTGACGAGATGAGAATAAGAGCAGAGATGGGCGAGGGATGCGTGCAGACTTGGATCGAGGGGGACTCTAAAAAGGAATGTGTAGCCTGCCTGGTAGCAACAACAAGAGGCAAGTGATGAGCTGAGGCAGGTGGCCTTTCTAAAGTACTACTTCGTATCTGTTATAGATATCAAGGCATGAATATACATCCTCAGCAAGCAATATCCCCGAAATGACAGCGGCCAAAAGCGATGAACGACGCGTGACAGCGGGATGAGCGCCGGGTAGTCTTTTGGATATTGCCAAGAGGTCTTGAGTCCTTGAGGTCCGTCAGAGAGGTTTACGCGGTCCTCCGAAGTTATCCACAAAGGGCCCAACGTTGGCGGTGGGTTGCTCCAGTTGTGAAAAGGGGTCGAAGGGGGGGCAACTTGAGGGGGTCATGACGGAACAGGTTATGGCGCAAAGTGAACACCCGGTTCGATCGAGCGGAGACAAAAGGACGAGAGGGGCTCGGTACCTTACAGGCTTGCAGCTTGAAGAATACATGTGGCAGGATCTTCTTTTGTGTACGGAGTAGCTTGTGCTGCGACGTCGTTCTGGATTGTTCTGCATTTCTTTTCCTTTGAGGTTCAGGCATCTCGCTAAGTAGTTTGCTTTAGTCTCCGAGGCCTTTTGCAACCATCTTCTCCATGTTACTTCGGCAGTCGAGGACTCGGGGGCTTGAGCAAGCTTCGTATTATATCTCTTGTCGTTTTCAACTTGCCCCTCATACCCACAGAAAAGCAATCCCTCATGTCAATATTCCACTTAGTATGTGACGATAATGACGCACAGGAAGGAATCGTGGTCCACCGCGAGAAGTTGAGTACAGATTACAGGGTTGTTGACTCAATGTGGCCCCCATCCGCGTCTTCAACAGCTCTCTTCCGGGAGCTGTACAGAGGCCACAATTGCCGTGGTTTTGGCGTTGATCTGTCGATGTCAACCCTGTTCATGCATGGATGCGCCCGGACGTCAAGGGGCGTGGCATGCGGGCCCTGGTTGCTAGAGGCGGGTCTAGAAGATGGGATCTCCCCCGAACTAGTCGACTAGCGTGGGATCAGTTCCAACGGTTTTTCGAGTTTGGATGCGAGACCCCGGAACGAGAGCCGTGCGCCGGAAGCACTCTTCCTAATCCGAGTCTATCGGACGTCGGCAGCGATGATTCCTAGTGTCTGTAGCGTGCTGCAGGCCGGCTTGTGTAGGTCCAAGACGGAGAAAAGAAGAAAGACGAGACTAGGACTAGAACAAATTATACTCCTAGCCTCCTTACGACATCACACCCTGTCCATAGTCCACAGATGTCTGGACAACCCTCATGGGGTTCCCCCTCGAAACTGACAAAGATAGACAAACCCGACAGCTCCTCGGGACTTGGCCGGGTGCTCGCTCCCCTTTTCGTTGCTTCTTTCGGTTGCAGTTCCACCTATTGTCTCTCTCTGGGCCCCTACCCGAGGTAGCAGTTGCAATGGGGGCAGATTGACAAGTCAAACATGACAAGTCAAAACAGAAGTAATTGACAGTTTGGGAATGCAACAGTGGTTCGGGAAAAACAAACGGGTCCAAGAGCCCGAAACCTACGGCCGTGATAGACGACGACGGGGTTGTCGCACGTGTTTTTGCTTTTTCTCTCCTGCTAGATTTTGTGTAAGCAAAGCCTGCGGCAACGAAGGCATCTGGCTTTCCCCCAAAAATGTTCAGAATAAAATGATTCCCCATCCCCACGTGGTGTGGCCGGTGTCGTCGACCCCCCTTGCGTCCGTTTACTCGGTAACCCCCCTCCACTTACCATCGACGACGACCCGTTTTCTATAGACCGCTGTTCAACGAGAGCCCGCGTGGCCATCAAGCCACTCGCCATGGCAGCCACTATGGTAACATACCCGTACAACGATCCGACTATCGATCAACCCCAGAGGGACTATCTGAAGAAGCTGGCCGACTTCGCTGAAGATCAAAACCTGTCCGAGGATCTCCGTCCATATGTACGAGCGATTACGATCGCCTTCACTGTCTTTGCTGCGTTTGTGGTTGGGTTAAGGTTCATGGCTCGTCACCTGCAGGGTGCGAGATACCTCAAAGATGACTACACGATGTTGTTCGCTCTAGTGATATTGATTGGAAACATGATCATGAATCTCATCCGTAAGTGGCATTGGAAGATGAGAGTACGAAGACATGCTAACATTCTCGCCAAGTGGTTGATGCTGGTATTGGACTGCATTCAGGTCGCCTCACACTAGAACAGCTGCAATTTCTCGACAAGGTACGCATCAGCGTTCTCTAGCGCTGTGCAGTTTCGCTTTACTATCCAGCCCATGAGGACTAAGCTAACATTATTTCTGTAGACCATGATCGGTGCCGAGATTCTGTACGTCAATGGAGTCAACGTATACAAAATAGCGCTGCTGTTGCTGTACCTACGCATCTTTCCAATGCGAGAAGTCCGCAAGGGAGCATGGATATGTGGCAGTTTGACATCGCTCTGGACGCTTGCTTGCGTCGTTGCCGCCTCAATACAGTGTCTTCCCCTGAACACGCTATGGGAACCGTGGAAGCCCGGTACTTGCATCAACCTCTTCTTGACGCAACTTGCCATCGCTGTGCCGAGCATCATTGTCGACATTGCGATTCTCTATCTTCCGATACCCCACGTGTTGAAGCTCCAAATGAATAGAGCTCAACGGATCCTGGTCCTCTTTACTTTCCTGCTGGGAAGCTATGTCGTGTTCTGTAGTGTCTACCGCTTCAGAATTTTCTTGCTATACACGAAAAACGATGTTCCTTGTAAGTCTCTTGATGCGGATGAACTCTCTGACTATTTCGTGCTAACTCAACAATAATAGACTCATTGGCTCAAGGCCTGGCCTGGAACATCATTGAAATCAGCAGTGGTATCGTGTCTGCATGCTTGCCGACTCTTGTAAGTCTAGCAATGAAAACGTTGATGATAACATGACTGATTAAGTGCACAGGGTCCAATCGTACGTGTACTCTGGAAGGGTCTCCTTGAATCCGCTCAACGAAGTGGTCTGGATAAGTACGCCCAGTCGTCCTCCAACAAGAAGTCGACAGGAAGGTCAGCAGGCATGACCATCGGCGGCGGACGATCCGGAAACGCCTCTCATGCAAGGGATGGCTCGAAAGACTGGTCCAAGCTTCCCGAAGCCAACGCCAAACCGAACTTTCGGGAGGAGTCCAAGTACGGCATAGGCCTTCGCACAATGGGTGGAGGCGACGATGACCGTAGCTCTCGTAGCTCAAATGACGTCGAGCTGATGCCTCAGAGCACGGTCAGCGTAACCGTGCGGAGCCCAGCCAGGGACAACTTTCCCGAGCATGAAGCGGGTGTGAGTGCGCGAGAGCACTACCACGGGAAGAAGATCTCCAAAGAAAGCAACTCTGGGTATCCTCACTCAGATAACAGGATATGGCAGCATCGCGAGGTTGAGATAACGACGGAGCCGGTAGAACCGGAGTCTGTCTTGCCGGATTTTAACAGGAAAAGGAAGTCGGGGATATGACGAGACGGATGCTGGCGGAATACCCATATGAATGAACATCGTCTGTAAATAACCTGTAATAGTATCTAGTATTTATTTATATATTCTGCCTTTGCTGGCTGCTCGGGCGGTTCTCGGTATCATTTACACAGTATTAATACACGGTATCAGTGGATACTCACACTGTCTCGCTAGACTATTTTTTTTTAGATTTTCCAACTTTTCAACTTTCCCTCCTGCAAAGTTCACAACCACGGATCATTGACGGCATAGTATCTAGTATAATTATGCTAAAGAAGCATGAGCTTCAAATCTTTCAGATCAAGGCCTCGAAGAGATGTCCAAAGTGGTTCGGTTGTGGAAATGCATGTGAGTGAGCCACGAATAGGGTTCTTCATGATATACAGAATTTCAAGTGTTGCCTCAAAGAGCAGCTTCTGTTTTGACTTCTCTGCGCATATGATTCTACGATAAGCAGAATGCTGCAAAGATACATCAACATGAAGTTAGTACCGTAACGTAGTCTATCTAAGATGACTCAGCCTGCTCTTGTTCCCTGGCCTTCTTCAAATCCTCCGGCCCATAGAGGTTCCTCACGGCGAAAATCAGCCCAGCTGCGAGTGCAACCATCAGAACCCAGATTGCGTAACCGCCTAGTGCCTGAGTGTTAGCACCTATGGCAAATAGGGTGGTGAATGAGGCCGGAGAAAATGCCCTGATGACGCTCGCTCCGGTAAGAGCCAAAGCATTCAGCGTTCCCAGAACACGAGGGCTGGGCGAGATATCGTTCAACGACAATTGTATGGCAGTGAAGCTCATGCTCACGCCGCAGCCGATAGTGAGAGCAATGGGCATGAAGACCCAGAAGAACGTGACCCAGGCCGGATTGTGTACACCGAGCTTGAGAACGACGTTGCCAAGAGGGCAGATGAGGAAGAACCAAGGGTACGCATAGGCGCAGGCACGCAGCACACCGTTCGTGCCTATGCGATGCTGCAGTGGCGGGAAGATGATGAGAAGCCACGAGACTTGGGCGATACCGTTGACGGACATCATAACGGAGATTTGCAGAGGGGTGAAGCCGTAGCCACCAAGCTCGACTGGGGTGAACCAAAAGACGGGGACGACGGCCGTGTAGGACAATGCGAGGAGCATGAGGTAACCGTACACGAAGAGGACATTGGAAGCGCCTGGCGACTTGACGATCTGTTTGATGGAGCCCTTGTTCTTCTTGGGCGGTGCTGCCGCATCGTCGTTGCTGCTGTGCTTCTCCTTGACCAGTGTTTCCTCGACAAATAGTATGCTAGTGATGGTCGCCGTCAAACCAATGAAGCCCACGCAGAAGCTGGATAGTGCGTAAGGGTAGTCGAAAAAGAATTGAGCTTTGAAAACGCTCGGGTACTGATGCGCCGGATCGGCGAGGGCTCCGCCGAGAAGGGGCCCGAAGAAGATGCCAAGGTTACCGCTCAGAGCGAACCAACTAAAGGCCCTGGCTTGCGTCTTTTGGGTGACGTGCTCAGCAATCATGGTGCGCATCGTGACAAGGGATCCGCCAAACACGCCTGCCAGGCACCGGAAGAGGATCATTTGCCAAATGGTTTGTGCCATGCCGAAGATGGATGTGGCGATGGTAACACCGCAGAGGGAGAAGACAAGAACGGGCTTGCGGCCGATCCGATCAGAGAGTCTGCCCCAAAAGATCATGACGACGGCCGGGGTCAGCGAGAAGAGTGACTCGATGAGACCGCTGTAGAACCCGACGTCCGCTTTGGCGAGGTGGCCGTTCTCTTCGGCCATCTGGCTGATATACGGAAAGATGCAGAAGAAGGCCATGGGCTCTACAAGTCGCGCGTAGCATAGCCAAAAGACTTGCCATACCGGCAATGGCTTATCGTCGTCGTCCAGAGTCTCATTCTCTTGGGATGGCTCATTGAGTGTTGTGGCCTTGGAGACATCGGGATCAGCGGTCGGAGCGATATCGCCGGCGATGAGCAATGGAGTTGTCTCCGTCGCGTCGTGACTGAAGGTGTCGCCGGTTGCCGGCTTCTGGTTCGGCGCCATCTTGATGGCGTAATAATGTGCGGTTGTGTTCGTATGAGCAACACAACTGCCTACCCTAGAGGATGATGGTTCCCCGGTTTGGTCGGCCCTTTCTCAGAGCTTGTGTTCCAGGCACAGGCGACGTGACGAAGTCGCTTGTTGAGTAATTAAGTGTAGGTAAGCAAAGTGAGATGAAACACAATTGACATTGTTAATAATTTGAGAGCGCGTCACCTCGGTCTTATGTCAGACCGCCGCAATTTTTAGCCTTCCTAATCAGGTTAGGCTACATCACCAAAGTACCGTCCCAACTCTCAACAAACAATTCAATGGCTGTATTTAAGCATACTGAAGGATGGATTTTTTGTGTCGCATAATTGCACTTGTGCAACGAGACGCCAATTCTTTCGCTTGTCATTAATACAAAGAAGACTGAACAGCTCACCTGTTCGTCTACGGCTTTCGTCCGCTACATCCTCGGGTTCACTCATTTTCTCCTCTCATCATAATACACATGGCTGTGACAACTTTGATTATATCCAGAGTGCCGCCTTTCGCTGGCTGGAAATGATAACTTCAGAGCACTGATCTGTTCTTAAAAACTCGCGAAAATTCCAATCGTCAAATAGATCCATTCTGTGCAGCTCAGTCTTGCAGGTTTATTTTCTTTTCGCCAGTCCATGTCACCCTTGTCTGCGGAAACAAACGCACCGAGGACTAAAGTCATCCGGTAAATCCTCTGCCGCTGAGATATGCATCTACTAGCAATTACACTCTCTTATCACCTCCAAAGTCTTTCAGGTTTTTTGGCTCACAGGCTGGGTGGCCACAATCTCTTCCCCTTTGCCTGTATACTGAGTAGCCGGGCTATCTCCGTCAGGCCTGTCGGAATCAGATCCAATGACCGAGGAGCCTTCCGCGCCAGCTCCTTCGGTCGCAAGCCTCATCTCCAGGTCAGGATGCTTGTGCTTCCATCTCTTCATGTACCATGTGCCGAACATGAGAAAAGCCCACATTGCGACTTCGAATACTGTAGCTGCGGGATATCCGTGGGGATAGCGCGGGGCTTCGACGGTTGGGAAGGTGAATAGAGGGATCCAAATCTGTCCACAGAATCCGAGGGTCATCATCGAAGAGATGATGAGACCTCTTTCACCATAATTCTCTTTGAGCGTAGAGTTCAACCATGAATACTAAAACGCTTTTGTTAGATGAGAAAGTCGAGCATGGCGTACAGGGTGACTTACCAAGATCGGAGATGCCATTCCAGAGAAACCTCCGAAATAGAATGCAAGGAATTTGAGTATGTCAGGAACATTCCATATAGACAGGACTATGCAAGAGAAGAGCACAAATGACTACGAGTAATTAGCGCTGATCGTTGTGTCAATGTTGATAAGATGGATTCTTACCGCCTGGAAAGACCAAAGGCCCCTCAAACTCAAACAACCTGCTAACGTAGTTCCTAGCCAAGAGGACAATGCCCGGAGAAGGTCGATGAAAGTCGGCAAAATATTCACCAATTCAACCGAGTATCCAGCAGCCTTTAGCCACAAAGCCATGTAGCCTGTCCAGTAGTGCGCTTGGCACAAGAAGCTGTAATGTGTCAGAGAAACAATCGCTTTCTAGGAGGCTCAGGGGCACGAACATGTAGCAAGGAACGCAAATCCACCACATTGGTCTGGAGAGCGTATACTTGAACGTCTTCCACGTAATGCCCTCCTGTTCGACTGTTGGCATCCGCTTGACCGCGAGGGCGTGCTCCTCCGCGGAGAAGTACCACCTCTTGGGTGAAGTTGGAAGGCCAGGCCAAAACGCAAAACCTAAGAAGGATATGGGAAGGGTGATAATACCCTGGACGATGAAGAGCCATCGCCAACCCGCACGTCCAAAAACGCCGTTGAGGTTTCGATACGCCGCGGCCTGCAAGTAGCCGGAGAACATAGAGCCTAGAGAGTTACCCATGAACCATACTCCAGCTCGCTTGAAGAGCTCTTCGTTCTTGAACCAACTGCCCACTACTTTTGGTCAGTACTTCGGCGAGGAGACATTGGGTTTCAACAAGCATCCTTACGAATGAGATGAGTACCACCGAACGATGAAGCTTCGAGGAACCCTGTAATAGCGCGAAGGATGTACAGATGCCAGCTGTGCTTGATAGTGGACTGAGAAAAAGCGATCACTGCCCAGATGATCTGCAGGGAAGGTAGCAAGAAAGGTGCACTGCATAATCTTGATCAGCAACTTGTTAAATCGCCTGAATAAGCATCTAATTTTTAGACTTACATCTTTGCCTTCGTTTGTAGAGTCATGAGCGGGATTTGGCCAATGACGTATGCGGTGTTGTCTGAAAATGTCAGTTGAGCATGTAACATGAGTGTCTGAACATTTGCTTACAAGCGACGACATAGTAGTTCAACTCGTTGCCGTGAGAATCAAGATCCTCACGCATGCCTGATACATATGCGTTGGTGACATTTTGCTGCCCAAGGAACTACTGCCGGTCAGCTCATAACTCTGGGAGTTGTGAGTAAAAGATTCCCTTACTCTGCAAAAGACTAAGAGTAGTAAAGATAACAATTAGTTTGGTTTGCCTTCGATCAAATGAAGAGACCTTGACTTACAAGACAAACTTCCGAAGACCAGAATCGCAAGATCGAGTTTTCGCAAAAGCTTTCGCTCTTCTGCAGGATAGTGTGAGGCTGTTCAATGACCGTGAGTGACTTCCTTGTGTAAGATAAACGGTCGAATACTTACGGTACCAGTCAAATACTGACAATATCACCGCCCCTATCTTGTTGCCCTTCACTTTTTGACCGAAAGACCCCATCTTCAGCTGGTCCTGCCGGATTTCCGTCTGCGATGCACGTACAAGAGTCAGAATCGGCACTGCGCTGTCGGCAGTGGTTTACATATAATGTCACCGGAGCAAGGAGGATTCCTCGTCCCCCTGTCGACGTCCCTTTCGCCTTCTTGGTCTTATGTCGAGCCTTCACTTAATGCTTGCCACCCCCAAGACGTGCTTCTGCTATGAACACCCAACCACCGCGGCGTCTTGTCTGCGATAAGCTCAACTCCCAGTCTCTCATGCAACATAACACCCGCCGAGACCCGACTAAGTGCATCGCACAAGAGCCTCGCCCACTATTCGCCATAGTGGCAGGAATGACGAGTGTCCATGCTTACCGGGGAAAGATGCGGGATAGCGGGTAAAGTACCTTAAACAAGGACCAATAATCTCCGATGCGGCAACGAGATCGTGAGTCCGGACAAATCCTCACCCACCACTTCCGCCGAACTCGGTGGTTTACCGAACGTCCAAGACCGGAGAAATACTACCGGGTGGGATACCTAGACTGACTTGAACCCGTTTCCTGCGGCGCAGACGTCGGTTTGGCGGCGGGAAAAGCCCGACGACGTGTGACGGGGGTGGGGATTGCGCCATCCGTTATCAGATGATGACATGCGGCGATCTCGCATCTCCAAGTGCCTCGACCAAGTAGATTTATTGTGCTGCTTGGTAAGTGCCGCGGGGTAAAATGCGAGTGTGACACCATGGAGAAAGATGAAACCAAATCAGCTTGCTATTATTGGTCTCTTGATGGTTGAGGATTTGGTGGGGGTTAAGTCCTGCGGAGACGTCGCCGTGGCGTGTTGGCTCGACTAATACAGGCAGCGAGATCCGGCGTGAAGCCGTCCGTAGTCGCAGTCAAGGTTCATAGTTAAAATGGCGAGCTTGGAACCCGGCCTCTGGATGTATTGGAGAAAACCTAGACCAACCAGCCTCTGAAGAAAAGATACCCCGCCTCACCGCCCAAAATGCCGTCTGCTGTGTCCGAATTGTACCAATACACCCACGTCCCAGAGACGGAGGAGAACCTTGATTGGGCTGACCGTAAGTCTTGGCTCACCGTGCTTTCACGCAAGACTGTATAGGACTTCCAAGCTGACAGGCACCCGAAGTTCCCACCATTGACCTTGCAAAGTATGGGACACCAGAGGGTAACAAGGAACTTGCCGAGACCTTGATCGAGGCCATTCGGACCAAGGGCTTCTTCTATGTTATCAACTATGGCATCTCGCAAGAAGCGGTCGACGCACAATTTGCTCTTGGCCAGAAATTTTACGAGCTACCGTTGGACGAGAAACTTAAATATGAGCCGGATTTGGATTCTGGAGACTACAATGGGTACCGTCCCGCTGGTAGGCGGTTTTTGAGCGGTGGCCTCAAGGATAAGACCGAAGTATGGAACATGGCCAGTGAGTGTTTCTTCAATTTGCTTCGAATCAAGGAAGCGTTGCTGACAGATGCAATCCAGCACGCGCTGGACACATCACACAACCTTTGCCCAAGCTTTTGGAGGATCGCAAGGAAGAGATTGAAGGATTCGCAAAGGTACTATACTTTTGATCGTACGTAGGACAACGTGACTAACGCCAGACTTAGAACCTCCATGATAAGGTGCTGGACCCCCTGAACCACCTCATTGCTCTGGCTTTGGAGCTGCCCGAGGACTTCTTTACACGCGTACACAAGTGGGAGACTCACGATGAGTCTCACCTGCGCTATATGAAGTATTCCAAGTTCACTCCGGAAGAGATCAAGCAACTCGATGATGGCCTGTGGTCCCGCGGCCACACGGATCTGGGGACGCTCACCCTGCTTTTCCGTCAACCCGTTGCCGCCCTGCAAATCAGGGATCATGAGACCGGCGACTGGAAATGGGCTAAGCCTCTTGATGGCAGTCTTACTGTCAACACTTGCGATGCCCTGAGCTTCTTGACGGGTGGATACGTCAAGTCCACGGTTCACCGAGTGAGTGAAACTTCATCCCTATAATTTGGCTTACCCTCTACGATTTTCTAATCCGGAAACCAGGTATCTGTGCCGCCTAAGGACCAGCGCCATGTCGACCGCCTGGGTTTGTTGTACTTTGCGCGTCCTCAGAACGACCTCGTACTGAAGACGATTGACTCGCCAGTGTTGAAGCGCGAAGGCTTCACTCAGAATGAGTTCGAGGCTGGCGGCCATCCGGTGCCGACTATGGGAGAATTTACTACCCTCAAGCAGACTTGGCAACAAAGGAAGGGGGTCAGCTACCAGAACTCAGAAGGACAGGAGATCCTCCCGGGATTCAAGGGTCAATACTTCAAGTAGGACAGACTGGCTGCCCTAGCCGCCACACTTCTTGGAAACTCAAGTTTTGAAAAAATGTGTCTGAATGGAAAGAGAATTCACGATCGTGGCGGTCACAAAACGGGCGCGCTACGTATTGTGGTGGTCACTACGAAGGTATTTTTTGGTAAATCATCACCCGCTTAATCATTACTACACCGACTGGTCAAAGAATGCTTGAAATAAATCCACCTAGTTATCTAGATACGATGTCAGCTGCGATTCTAACCTGTCTCATTCCCAGTATTGCTCGCGGGTATCTTCGACTGCCCGTTCGATCCAATCGAAAGAGCGATCCCCCTCTTGCGTAATTCCTTTGACTTGAATTTCTTTACACCCCCAGTAGATGTTCAGTCAGATGGACTGGCAGGGTCCGAAGAAGAACAAAGCCAACATGCTACCGCCGGCTTCTGTGCCACACAAACATGGGCCTTTCACGAGTGAACAATTACGCCCCATCACATCTGCATCAAGTCTCGACGGGGTGCACAATTGCGGATTAAGTGTTGTATTAAATTCTCTCAATTTCTTCTCACGAGGGATTCCGTCAGCCTTTTCACTCTCAACCTTGGTCTCATTGCCCGACATCCTTCAATACAATTGAAATCAACAGCGAAAGTAAAAGAAAAACGATCTATTTGACGTCTTCAACAAATCTCAGCTCTCATCATGTCTTCTATGCCTTCTTCACCACCTTTCGATTGGAGCTCAGAGAATTCGAGCGGAGAAAACTCCAGATCCCAACCACCTGGAGGTGGCGCCAGCTTGCATGTTGGCGCAGCGGATGTCCCTCTCATTCCTGGTCACGTTACTGGCCAAGACCCTGGTCACATCGCTAGTTACATCGCTGAGCCCTTTGAAACCTCGAATAAGGACTTCTACCGATTTGATAACGATCTTGTCGGATTGGAAGTCCAATTCGACCTCGGCATACGGCCGAGGCTGCGCAGGGGCCAATAAGGGGCCCTATTTACGATTACCACAGACTGCCTAACCTACGGTTAGAACCTCCTTTTTATACCTTACGTAGTAGTATAAATTTATAATTAATTAACCTACTTTATTAACCTATAGTTCGAACTAATCGACCACTATCCCTATAATAGTAATACTAATACTAATTAGTAGTTAATTTCTATTATTATAAATTAGTAAGGTATTTTATATAAAAGAGATAACCTCCTCGAATAGAATATAATAAAAAAGTTATACTACTTAACCTTACGGAAAGTAAGTAATAAAACGCGGAATTTCTATAATAGAACGAAGTAAAAGAATCGTAGCCCTTAATTACTTATAAAAGGCCGACGTTTATTATATTAAAATATAATAATTAATAGAAATATAGAGGCGACCGAGCTACTATTATTAACTTTATATAATCCTTTCTTATTACTTAACTTACTTACGGCCGGCCCGCGATTAAAAAATCGATTAATTAATTAATAATAAGAACTAACTATATAATTACCTACTTAACCGATTAGCGCTATGAACGAGCTCGAGAAGTATAATATAAAAAAGCACCGCGCGATTAAGGAAAAAGATCTTTAAGTATAGTATAGTACTCTTAGTAAGCGTAATAGGAAGTATAAGAACTATAAAGCTAAGAGATCTATAGCTTATAAAAAAAAAAACCCCTACGAGGGTCTTACGAATACGACCTCAAGGACCTAAATAATCTCCTCATAGCCCTCTTAACTACCCCCCGGATATTACTTAAGAGTATAGTATAGAGGATAGTATAAAAAAAAAAAAGAGATTTAAAAATTATAATAGTAGCAATCCGTAAGTTATAAGTATTATAAGTACTAGAGGTTAACTAAAAAGCTACTACTTTTAAAAAGATCCTCTCGTAGCCTCTTATTAAAATTACGATTATTATAATAAAAATAGAACTTTTTAAAGGACTACTAAAAAGCTCCTTTATATATTATTAACTCCCGATATAAATTACTATTTTTAAAAAAGTAAAAAGTAAACTACTAATTAGTAGTAATTTATTTAACGAACGTATACGCCTCTCGGGTTTTAATTTAAAAAAAAAAACGCTACGTAATTAAGACGTTATTAAGTTACTTACGAACCTATTTCTAATATTAATTAATTAAGTAACTAGAGAAGGCTATTAAAATAGTATCTAATTAAGAAAACTAAGAGTAAATAGTAACGAGGCTTAGTACGAAAAAGTAAAAAGAAATAGAAAGATCTTAGACCTTAATAAATCTAATAACTAACGATAGTAAACTATTACTAAGGCTAATAAGTAGCTCTAAAACGACTCTATTGAAATTAAATATACTAGTTATTATAAATCGAAGTACGAATTAAGGAATAACGAGGAGTAAGTTAATATATAGTTAAAAGGAAAGAATTCTTATATTATATAAATAAATAGAAATTAAACTAGAACATTAAGGAAAGTAAGTATATAGAGATTTTTAATAATCTTAATAATAAGTAAATCGATATAGTATTAGTCTATTTTATAAAAATCTATACTTAAAAGGAGCTCGAGGAGTAACCCTTATTTTACGAGATTATTAATAACCTCGGTAACTAGAATAATAAGTAGTTCGCTAGTATTAATCCGAATGTTATAAAAAGGGTTATTAAGTTCCTTTATTATCGAGGTATTTTACTAGCCTAGGTAATAGGATAAAAAGCTTATAAAACGCTTACTATAATAGTTATTATTAACGAATTTATATTATAAGATTAAAATTAAGTTAACTAAGTAGTATCGAAATATAATAACTTTAGTAAAAAAGTAAACTAACTAGACTTTTTATTAAAAATCACTAATAGTAATATATTAGTACTTATTATAATAAGGGCTACGGAGATTATATATAAGGAGTAGTTATTAATAATCTTACTAATCTTAATAGCTAGCTTAATAACGCTATTAGTACGTAGCCCACTACTTATTAACTATAGAGGTATATAATTAACTACGTAGAGTTAATATAATTATTTTAATATATAAAAGATACGTAAAGAGACCGACCTAACGGTCGTTATTATAAAGTAATTTATTAACTTTATAAAAATCTTTCCTAAGGAGAGATTATACTTAAGAAGGAAATACGAGGTTTAATAGAAAACCTTTATAATATTTTATAACTATTATAAAAAAGTCGGAATCTAAGAATAATAATACTATTTAATAATTAACGTCGTACTAATTAATAAAGCTATAGATTATTATTACTAAGTAATACGTATTATTAATCGAACTAATTTCTTAAGTATTATTAACGTAATTTTAAGTCGCTTTAAAACCTAAAATAGGAGTTTAGAGCTCTTATTAAAGCTAAGGGTACTATTATTCGGGTTTATAACTAGGATAATAAAAAAAAAGACGAGGCTAGAGATTTTTAAAGAACTTATTAATCGTATTACTAAACTAATAAAAACGTAGCTAAATAAGGGGATAAATAAGTAAAAAAGTTAGATATTCTTATATTATTATATAGAGAGTCTTAAAAATAAGAGTAACTTTATATTAACTACTTAAATATTATAAAACCCTCTATTTAAAACTAAGGTTTAGTTTTAATATCGAAGTAAAGATGCCCCGCTAAACGTACTTATAATCTTATAATAGCCCTTATTAATAGTACTAAGTTAATTATATATATAGAGGTAAGGGGAGAGACGCTAAGTATAATAGCTACTAAGTTAAAAAAATAAACTCCTTAGTTAGTTACTAGTTCGATTTAAAATAAAAGTAATAAAAAGGGAAGTGTTTTATATATAAAAAGAACGGCTATTAGTTAGGTAATTACTTTAAAAAAGAACGTACTAAATTATATAAGTAATATAAAAAATTAAGAGTAGTAAATAGTAAAACTAGCCCTTATAGATTTAATTAATTCCTTATTATATATAAGGGTAGGTTTAGAGGTATAGAACTTAGTAGAGGTATAATTAATAGCCTAGAGGATTTATATACGATAAAAAACTTAGAAAATAAAGAAGATCTTACCCCTTATACTAACGAATTAGATTTTAACGAAATTAATAATATTAATTACTCTTTTTTTACCTCGTTAGTCTCTAGAGGATATACGGGGCTAAACGAATAAAAAGTAGTAAAAGCTTTTAATAAATAAGCTTTTATTTATAAATAGTAAAAAAAAGTCCCTTAGACGTCGGATACGGAGAAGGGCAAAAGAACGAATCTAATAGTACTAAATTCTATTCTATTAACGTTTAAAAAAAAAACATAGTACTACTTAATTTTAAAAGTAGTTAAAAAGGTCCTTTTTATACTCCCTAAATTACTTAAACACTAAGCTTATATAGGTATTTTATACTAACGAATAATACGGCCTAGATATTTTCTAAGGGATTATCTTAGATATAGGGGTATTATAATAGTTAACTAAGAATAAGAGGTAACTTTATATATTTTAAAAAATATCCTTAGTTACGTTAAATACGTTAATAATAGGTATTATAAGGATTAGCTTTAGCCTAAGTAAAGAGATATGCGGCCTAAGTATAATAAAAGATAATATATACTTAGGTATAATAGTCTTCTATATTCTACTCGTTAATATACTATTTTTATTATATTTAAAGGATATAGGCTAGTTAAGTTCCCCTAACGGAGCAATCCGCCGGGGCCGTACTATGTATTATATATTAAGGAAAATTGGGTATAATACGCTCTATACTTAACTACTAACTAAAATAATAGTTAACCGACTCGATTATTATCTCTTTTTTATTAATAGCTCCTAACCTTTTACCACAGTCCTCCTAAGTTCTAACTACTTATAGGGCAAGCTTTACTTATTTTAATACGTATAGGACCTCTTAGTACTAGCCTATATAAGTAGCTAAGTCTAATATAATCCCTTTTTTATACGAGTATTATTACTACCCAGGGGGTCCTATAAGAGCTATTTAAAATACTAAGTTATTATTTTAACTATATATACCTCCGGCCCGTTTATTATAACTATTATAACTAAGTTAATATTAATATATTAGATCTTAATATCTATATTAACCTAGCTATTTATAGTACTTATAATACTACTTAGCTAAATTCTGTACTATTAAAAAGTACTTTACTACTCCTCGGGCGTACTTACGTTAGTTATAATAGCTATAGCGTTAAGCTAGCTAAAGAGGGCGCCTAGCCTAAGAGGGGTAGATTTATTAATAAGTATTTTTAGAGTAGGTTCTTATCGAGGTAGTATTTTAACTAGCTAACCTCTTAACTAATTATCTAACTAGCTATCTAAGTAGTAGTTTATATATTAATAAGTTTATTTAGTAAATCTATTTAGTTTAAATAGAGAGTAGCTTTAGGTAATATTAAAAGTAATAAGGATAAAAAAATCTTTACGAGCTCTAGTACGAAGAGTAATAAATATTAACCTATTTAGCCCTTTTTTTAAAAACCTCTACGTCGCTATTAAAGTTTAGAACCTCTATAGCTAAGGGCCGTTTCTAACTATTATAGCCGACTATTACGGCTAATTATTATAGCCGACCTTTACTATCGACCTTTACTATCGACCTTTACTATCGACCTTTCTAGCTAGTACTACTGCGTAATAAAGAGGGTAGCTTACTTATTTTAAATTAAATAGCGGCTTTTATATCAAAATCACTATATTACGTTAAGCGCGTACTTAGGATATATTGCGCATATTATATAATTAAAAAGTATACTATATCGTATAACTTCTAAAAGTGTAATCCCGTTAAGGTCGATCTTTTATACCTATAAAACTAAAAAAAAACTACTATATAAACTAGTTAAGTATTGTATTTAATAATATAAAAAATAAATTATTAAATAGTAAATAGTTTATACTTATTAAAAAGTAATAGGGGTATACGTTTATAAAGCTTAAATTAGATATTAAATCTATTAACTATTTTATAAAAGGCGAGCTTAAGTAATTATATAAGTACTTTAGCTATTTATTAATTATAAAACTATATAACTTTTTTAAATCATTAAGGAACGATATAAAAATAAGAGCTCTAAAGTACTTAATAAAAATATATTATTAATACTAAATAAACGCCTAGAGCCCGCGCAAATTTAAGTTTAAATTATATAACGAGCTTAATTTTAATTAAAAAATCGTCGTTAATATTTTTTATTTAAATAATCGATTAGTACTATATATTATTAACCAGGCTATATTATTCTAAGGAAGGTAATTCCTTAGGGACCTATTTACTAAGACTATTTAATTAATACTTAAGAAAGTATAGATCGATGTATACTAAGGGCTATTAAATAGGATTAGAACTAATATAAGTACTAGCTTTAAATCAGCGGAGTTTAAAAATAATATTATTATATATAGTATATAGCTAAAAATCGTACTTATTAAAGTATATTATAATATTATTAAAGTAAAAAGAGCTTATTAATAGTTAAAAAGAGTATTTGAAATTGTTTATAACGAGTACCCTAATACTACGAATAAAGAGTATTTTATAAGAGATTAGGCTATGAGTACTTAACTAGCGAGGCTATAATATAAGTATAAGTATATTATAAGACTTAAGTTTATAAAGTCCTTTATACGAGCTCTATTTTATAAAAAGTTCTTTCTTAATATAATCCGTATACTAGTTACTAACTTATTAATAACCTATTACTATACGTATTTTAAATCTATTATAATTACTCTCCCCTTACGTAACTTTAGTTCCTAAAGTCATTACGTAACCTCTTTTTTTAACGTTAATAATAAAGCCGTTAATATTATTATTTATAATAGCTTTTTTAAGGTATTAATAATACCCTTTTTTATTTAAAAACAAGGTATTACTCCTATCTTATTATCTAATAAATACTTTATTATTATTATTTAGTAATAGTACGCCGACTGGTTACTAAGTTGATAGTACGTATTTATAATAAAGTATCCTGACCGTTATAATATATAAGAGCCTGCCTAACCTCGTAGTTATTATTATTACTAAGCTATTAAGTAAAATAAAAAATTTCCCCTATTACTAGTCGCGTATTTACTTTTTTTTTCCCCCTTCTATTTAGTAACCGTTTTACGAATTCTTTCCTATATAACTATACCTTTTCTTCTTATAATATTCCTATTTTTCGCATCGTTTTTTAATTATAATTCTTTTATTATACTATTACTAAGTATCTACCGAGATATCTACTATTTTACGTATTTAGGACATATTTAATATTAAATATAACCCCGAGAAAAGCTTCTATAGTCTTTATAATAGTACTCCTTATATACGCTACTTATTTAGTATATATTATAATATTAATAAGCTCGTTTATATTATTAGTAGTTACGTTACTTAGTATATTATTTATTATATTAATAAAAAGAAGTATTTTACTATAAGTTATTAAGTTCTCGCTAATCTATTATTAAATATTAAGCTAACGATATTATTCTAAGTTCTAAAAAAGCTATATAATATTACTTAGCTTACTTAGAACACTTTTATAAAGTTCTATTATATTAAAGAATAAGGTAACTTTAACTCTTATAAGCGCGGTCGTATTTATTACGGTTTTAGCTATATTACTAATATATAAAAAAAAGTCGGTACTTATATTACTAACTTATTAATAAGTAATAAGAAGGTCTATTTTAAATAAGCTATTTTTTAAAAGCTTATTATTAATCGCGAGTATCTAAGCTTATTAATCTTAATTATAATAAGTTATTAATAATCGTTTAGTAATTATTTTCTTTATTAACGTAAATTTCTATTCTTAAGTTAGTATCTTTAATATTAATAATAAGGCTAAGATTATTTCTTATTTTAGCTACTTTTAGTTAGCTTATTTTTATAATAATAGCCGCGCGGTCGCTTTATAAAATAACTTTAAAACTCTATTTTAGTACTATAAATTAACTTTTTAGAGCGTTATTATTACGTATATCTTAAAACTTCTTAGTTTTTTTACTTTTTATAAGCGCGTTACTAAGTACTTAATAAATAATATACTTATTTATATTATTACTATTTATTATACTTCTCTTATTACTCATAATCCCGAAACTTAGACTTTTATTAAAAAGCGTACTCTTATTATTAATTATATTCTTAATAATAAGGATAAAAATAACTATATTAAGTCTAAGTTTAAAAAGTCCTAGTTTAAGAAGTCCTAGTCTAAGGAAGTTAAGTTTAAAAAGTCCGGTAGTAATTTAGAAAATTTTCTTAGCTAGTTTTATAATAAGTATTACTACCTTATTATTAATAACTTACTACTTCTTACTTATAATACTCTTTTTTTTATAAATTAGTCTATCCTAGCCCTTAGTTATATAGCTTTAGATTTCGATATTATTAATATTATACTCCTCCCTTTTTAAATAAAAGTTTTATAATAGTTTAATAAGACTATTATCCTAAGTAAGGCTAAAGCTAAGAGTTATAATAAGCGGTTTAATATTAATATATTTTTTATAAATATTAACGTTACTAAGGCCCCTTAGTTCGGTCGTAATAAGAGCAGTATTTTTAAAAATACTCCCGCTCCCTAATTTAATAATAATAATAGCGGCGTTTTATTTCTTATTCTACTTTTTATTTTATTTCTTATAGTTCTTATTATAATCTCTAGTAATAATTAGGTAATAAACGCTTTATAAACTACTATTCTTAATATATATAATACTTTATATAACTTTAACCGCCTCCTTATAGCCCGTTATAATATTAATAAGGCTAATGGCCTTATTTTAAATAGTTAGCTAAGTACGCGTATAAAGCTCCCCCGCTTTATTTTTATAAAGTAAATTATTATTACTAATTATTACGCTTTAAAAGTAGGTACTAAAAGCGCCGCTAATACTACTAGTATCGCGTAGGTTACTCCCCCGATATAGCTAGGTCTTAGCAATCTTTCAATAACGTATTACTAAGGGTTATAATAATATATTCTTTTTAAAAAATTACGCTAGGCTAAATAAAAGGGTTTTATAAAATATTATTAATTAACTTATTTTTAGCGACATTTTACTACGAACTTAATATTTATTATCCCATTTTATATATATTCGTTTTTTATAATATTTAAATCTTTTAATTACTTTTATTACTTTATTAAAGTACTTAATAAGTTCTTATATATTATACTTAGTAAGCTATTTAGCCTATTTAATAAGATATCGTAAGCTTTTTCCTTTATCTTACTTTATAACGATTTCCTTAACTTCCTAAACGTCTTATTTATTCTTTAACTTTAAAAAATTTATTATTTAGTTACTAACTATTTAGTAATTTTCTTATAGTTTAAACTAAGAAATTAAGAAAACGTTATATATTCTCTAATACTAATCTAATAAATATACCTAATAGGCCTATTTACTTACCCTTTTAGCTATTACTATTTTAATATATTTTAGTACTAACTTATTATTTTTAAATTTTTTTTTATTCTACTTTTACTAGCTACTCGGGCGGTTCTTAGTATTATTTATATAGTATTAATATATAATATTAATAAATACTCCTACTATCTTAATAAACTATTTTTTATAGATTTTCTACTTTTTTAACTTTTCTTTTTATAAAGTTTATAACTACGGATTATTAATAATAATATTAAGCGCCCGATACTACTACCTTATAAGCCGCCTACTTAGCTAAGTTTACCGCCCTCTAAGTAACTATAGCTTATAATAGTAATATTAAAAATACCCTCGTTACTATTATTAAGAATAATATTAACCTCTATAAGCACGATATCTACCCTAGCACTTTTAACTTTAACTTATACACGTATACATATTCGTTACCTCGTTTTTTTTATTAAAATTAAAAAACGCTTCCCTCGCTATCTATCGCTATTACCCTATTACTATCGCTATTAAATTATCTTAAATATATACTATTAAAATACTAAGATACTTAGTTATTATTAACCCCTAGGGATGCCTTAAGGGCTAGAAGTTCGATCTTATAAGTATTATACTAAAGGACCCCGAACTATAGCAAAGTCGTCTTAAGGAATACGGATTAAATATTATTAACTTAAAAATTTAAAATACGTATATTAATATAAGTATTATTATTATTAATACCTAACTTATATAATATAGTCTTAATAAAGTACTTAATTAACTATAGAGTATAATTAATACCTTAGTATCGTAGTAATAGAATAAGAAGTTTAGAGAGATTAAAAAGGATATTTTAAAGGTATTAAATAAGTTAGAAAAAACGAAGTAGGTTTTAGCTATTTAAAAAGTTATTAATATATTATATTATTAGTAATAGAATAAGCTATATTAATAGTTAGTAATAGCTACGGCCGGCTATAGTTAGTTATAAAGTTTTATTAAAGTACGTAATAAAAACACTCGATATTAACCCTAATAAACTAGCTTGCCCGTAAAGGCGAAAATAGCCCCCAATGAGGCGGACCGGACCCCAAAGGGATTTTTAAATTATATATTTTTTATTAATAAGCCGACGATCTCTTTATAATTAAACTTTTTTAAAATATATTTTTTATTATAATAAGCTACTTAGCTCTTAAAAACTTGTGCCTAAACTTATATAGCTTAGGCCCTAATTTACTTAATTTTTTAAACCTTTTTCCGAACCCCCTAAACTATAGCTTTATAGTTAAATACATATTTAATATACTTAAAATAGTAGCTATATAACGCTATATATAGGGATATTTTTATAATAAAATATTAACTATTATTATATATAAACTCGGCCTTTTTTAATAACACTACTTACTTATTTAACGAGCCCTCGGCGTAAATCCTTAAATATTTTTTTAATATTTAATAGGTCCGCTCTATTTAGCTATCCGTTTATAAATAATATATAATAAAAAGTTAGTAATATATTACTCGTTCCTTAGTAAACTCTTTTTAAAATACGCTTATAAATAGCTTATTTTTATTTATAATAATACTTTTTAACGTACTAAACTTATACTCGACTTCTTTATATAAGATACTTATTATTTATATTACGTTAAGGACTTAATAATAAGTAGGAACTTTGCGAACTTTATTATATAATAAATAATAACTAAGATATAGTTATACTTAGCGCTATTATTATCAGCGTTTAGTAATAACTTTATAATAAAGTTTATAAATATTTTTTAAAATAAGTACGAGGGTAGTAATAATAATTATAGCTACTTATACGGCTTATATTTTAGGGTTATAACTCTTAAATAATACTTATAGTTTTTAATATATTCTTAAATATCTTATTAAATATCCTCTTAATAAAACCTCTTTTAAATTAGCTCGAGAGTTTTCGTAGCTCTTATATAACTTACTTTATAATTATTATAATATTAATAAAAGATCTTTATTTAAAAAAGCTTTACTTAAGGAATAATAAGTTTTTTTTTAGCTAATAATATACTTTATTTATTAAGTAAATATACTCTTAGCTCTCTAGCTATAGTACGAACTCTTACTAATTATAATATATAGAACTCGTTTTTAGTTTATAATCCTCTAATAAACTCCTTAGGTTTTAATAAAAAATAAAAAGTAAATACTATTTTACTTTTTATAAGCTCTTTTATAATAAAACGTAGGATATACTATTTTAATATAATAATCCTAGCTCTATCTAACTCTTTTTTATTTATACTAAACTATTATTAAGTATTTATTAATAACTCTTTTATTTCTTTATTTTAAGTTATTATAATAATAACTATTATTATTTTATTAGTACGCTCTATAATACGTTACTAATATAGGGGAGAGGATTTTCTATTTTTAAAACTAGCTAATATTTAGCTAGGATTATAAAAGGAGGCCTCGACTACTTAAATATATACCTTAGTAATATACCTCTGCTGTCGACCTCTGCTATCGACCTTTCCGGCCGGCGCCGCCGCGTGAGTATGTCGCTTAGCCTGTCGTTAGCAAGTAGTAGGGCAGCTTACCTATCCCGAATTAAATAGCGGCTTTCGTATCGAAATTACTATATTATATTAAGCGCGTACTTAGGATATATTGCGCGTATTATATAGTTAAAAAGTGTACTATATCGTATAATTTTCCTTAAAAGCGTGATCCCGTTAAGGTCGATCTTTTATGCCTATAAAGCCGGAAAAAAAACTACTACATACCTTAGTAGTATTATTTTTCTTTTTTAAGCTAATTATTTTTTATTAAACGTTAAGTAGTAGTTCGTTAATAAAACGTAGTTTCTAAGTTAGTATAAAGAGAACGTCCTTATAAAACACTTCCCTTTTTATATAATCTAGCTTCTTAAATAAACCGTTCGTTAAGTTTATTTTCCCTAGTTAGTATTCTAAGTTAAAATTAAATACTAATAGCTTATATACTTACTTTACGAGCTTTTTTAAAAAATCCCGTATTAGTATACTAATTATTTTTTTAAATACTTAGTAATTCGTTAGAACTATAAACTTTTATAAAAAGCCTTAGAAATAATAAGCTTAGTACTCTAACCCTTTTATTATAATAAGTAGTTCTTATTAACCTATAGCCTATTACTATTTTATATTTAAGAGCTTTTATAACTAGTAAGTAATAAGTTACTATTTTTATTAGCTTATTATAATAAAATTATTATAATAGCTTTAACTAAAGCGTTAGTCTCTACTTATATAATACGTTAGAGGTTCTAGTACGTAAGTATAGTTACTAAAATAAAAGCGATTTTTAGCTAATTAAACGCCTTATTTACTTCCTTAGTTTACTAAAATTCTTTTACTTACCCCTTTTTTATTTTTAATAATATTATTATTAGTACGATAATACTTAAGTATTTAGTAATAAACTTTTAATAAAAGTTATAGAACCCTAAAAATACTTAAATATTCTTAGTAAACTCTAGTACTTTTTAATTAGCGATCGTTCGTACTTACGACGGGTTAATCCTAATCCTTTTTAATATAATAATATAGCTTAAGAATTCGACCCTCTTTTAATAAAACGAGCACTTTAATAGTTTAGTAAAAAGCCCGTATAGTTATAAATATTAAAGGACTTTTTTGATATCCTTCGTATACTATTCTCTTATTATTAAATAGATTATTAAATTATTTATATATACTATATAATAAGTATTTAATAAATTAGCGAGTATTTAGTAAATATACGCCTAGAACGTCGTAAGTATATTTATTAGTTTAAAAGGTATAATAATATACTTAAAATAGCTATATTAACTCCGAAACGCTATTTTCTATTAATTTTCTTTTTTAATTCGAATATAGTAATAAGTATCCCTAATATTTATTTTTAAAATCTACTTTACTTCGTAAAGCCTATTTAGGAGCTCGCTAATAAGTAGTAATGGGTATTAATTTTTTATAGTTATTTGATTTAACTTATAATAGTTTATATAAAAACGTAGCGTACTTTTTTTTTAAATATAAAAAGGATTAGTACCCTAGCCTCGCTAACTAATAATATAATACGACCGTTCGCTAAGTTCTTAGTAATATACGTACGAAGCTTATTAAGTTATTTCTTATTTAATAAATAAATAGGGCTATATAGTAGTTTAGTACTTAGGATTAAGTTAATTAAGTATTCTATTTTACTATATAACTACGGTCCCTTTATTAACTATTTATTAAATATTTTTATTTTAAATTAAAGCTTAAATAGTAAGCTTTTATATAGTTCGGCCTCTAGTATCCCTATAATACTTCTTATAATAGTAATATATAATATATACGCCCTTTTATAATTTTTAACGATATTATAAATTATTACCTCTAGTTCGGTAATAAAAAAAGGTCTATACGACTATATATTTATTATAGTATTAATATAAATACCTTTTTAGCTTATTAATAATTATAGTAATAAGAGGTTTACTATTCTTTTATTTTTATTAATTATAGTAAATAATTACTAAATCTTCTTTAGTTACTTATAATAATTAATAAGAAAGAGCGTTAATTAGTAAGCTTCTTTTTTAGCTTATGGGTTTATTTTAAAAGTTCCTTAATAAAGGAGCTAAGGTAATAGCTAGGGTTAACCCTAAGTAAGTTATGAGCTTAGTATTAATAATATCTATTTTAGAGTATATATTTATATTAACTTTTACTAGCTTTTCGATAACACCTCGTAGAACTATTATTTTACTTTTTATAATTATTTTTATTTATACCCTCTTTATACTTAGTATAAGTATATTAAATATATTACTTATACTTATTCGTTTTTTAATAAGTTAACTCTTATAACTCTCAGTTTAATAATAACTTATTAAATAGTTACTAACGCTATTTTTAATTAGAAATACGTCGGCTTATCGTTACCCTTACCTCACAACTTATTCCTCTAGTACTTATTAAATATATAACCCGTTTTATTATATATAAAGTACTTAATATTGTTATTATAATACTTTTATAATAGCTCGGCGCGGGCACCCTTATTATATAGCTTTTATAATACTACTCTAGTTAAGTTTTTAAAGCTTAGTCCCTTAGAGCTCTCCCTACTCTTTTCTTTTATAAAAGGGGAATATTTAATATATTTATATAGATAATAAATATAGCTTCTTTTTATTATCTTTTTATAACTAGCTACTACCCTTTTATTAACTTAATAACTATAGTTTATTAGCTTTATATATTATATTATATACTTTTTTAATTAAAACCTTATAATAAATTAAGTCGTTCTATAATTAAAATAGTAATTTAAAAAAGAATTAATATACCTCTATTCTTAAATTCTTTATATTTTTTATACTTAAATTATAATAAATTACTAATTACTTAATAAGGAACTAAGTAGGGGTCTAGCCCTCCTTTAGCTTTTTTATTCTTAGCTTTCTATAATACTCCCGTTTTTAAGTCTTAGGGTCTATAGATTATTAATAAACGAACGTTAAAAAGTCGCCCTAAAAAAGGGGGTCTTAAAGGCTCTTTTTATAATTATACTATTACGTTTAAAATAATAAAAATAACTTAAATAAGGCCTATTTAGTATACTACTCTATAGTACTTCTTATATAAAAATTATTACTTACTTCTATAATAATAATCTAGTCTACTACTTAGGTATTTATAAACTCTTTTTTAATTAGTTTATAATTATAAAAAAAAGGTTTTTTATATTCTTATTAACCTAAATACGTTACTAGCCGCTTAGTAAGCTATTAAACGAGCTCTTTATATTAATACCGTTCTTAGTTTTAGTTTTTAATTATTATTTCTATTATTTTATAAAAATAGGTTATTATTAAGCTTATAGGGTTTATTATACTAACTATTTTAATATTACTTACGCTTTTATATATACTTAGACCTCGTATATTTAGTAGTTAGTTATTAATAAACGCCCCGTTTATTATAAATAAGGTCCTTAGGGTATTAAAAAAATAGCTAATTTATAAAAATAATCTACCCCAATTATTTTTTTTATTTAGCTCTTTTATAAACGTTAGTATTTAAATAGGGCTTATTTTATAATAGGCTCGTTATTTTAAATAGAATAAGTTCGAGTAGTTAATTTTAAATAGCTATAGCTCGTTAGTATTAATAGCTCTTTATTAATAATTAAGCGTTATTTTATTAATATTTTATCTATTTTCGTAATTTATTATTACTTATATTAGTTACTTTATAGAAGTAAAAACTTAAGAATTATAAAGAATTAGGCTATAAGTACTTAATTAAGAAGGCTATAATATAAGTATAAGTATATTATAAGACTTAAGCTTATAGAGTCCTTTATATAGGCTCTGTTTTATAAAAAGTTCTTTTTTAATATAATTCGTATACTAGTTATTTACTTATTAGTAACCTATTGCTATACGCATCCCGAATCTATTATATATTTTTAAATAATATTTAAGTACTATAACGATACTATAGGCCTAAAGGGGCTAGTTCTAACGCTTTTTATATTTAGAATATACCCGAGGATAATAATAGCCTCGCTATTATTACTAAATATAACTTAGCGAGCTTAGGTAATTAATAAAATAATAAAAGTACTTTGAAAAATAAATACGAAGCGCTAAATTAATAAGGCTATTACTACCCATAATAAGCTAAATATAAGCCTTAACTTTAAAATATTATTAAATTCGAACGTTAGGGTTTAAAAAAGAAATTACTAAATAATAATTAAACTTATAAAAATTAATCTTAATTAATAAACGTTTATATTTTATTATTAAAAATCGAGATTAATTATTAAAAGTCTCGATTATAGTAGTACGACCGTACTATACTAATCTTAACGAGGAGATATTAGCTTAATAAGAAGAAAAAGAGCTAGGGGAATCCCCTCAGTAGCTTAAAGAAGAGTAAGAAATTATCCTTAACAAAATTATCGTAGTAAAATAAATAAATAATAATAATAAAAAGAAATAACCCTTATATTACTAAGATATGTAAAAAGACTTAAATAGAGAGTACTATTATAATACTTTATTATTAATAATAAAATAAGTAATATATTTTATATAATAAAAAAGAAGGCTAATTACGTACTCGTAACCTAACTACGAAAAAGGGTATAATTATAATAGCTAAGAGCCTCTTTGAGGGATTAAACTTAGTAAAGGTAAAAATACTTTATAATCGAGGAGTTTATTAATTTATTTTTTATAATCTAGTTAAATACGTAAATCTATATATTTTTAAATCGTATATAGTTTAAAAAATAAAAAAGAAAAGTACTTTATAGCTATATAAAAAATCGAGGTATATTATATAAGGGTATAGTAACGTTAAAAAAGTAACGTTACTTACTTAATTACTTACGGTTTAACGCTATAACTAGCGCCTTATAATAATATTAATAGTATTATTATAATAAAAAAGGTACTAAATCTAGAGTTATAATATTATATAAGCGTATACTTAATTAGTAACTAGGCTTACGAAGAAGATCTTCGCTTAATTTCTAAAAAAGATAACTAATAAGTACTTAGAAAATATAATTATTAAAGTACTTAAGCCGTTATACGGCCTCGTAAAATTAAGTACTTATTAATAAGTAATATACTACGACTTTTATATTAACTAATTATTAATAATTATATTAATATACGATCTTTATTTTTTAATTTCTATATATATAAACGACCCCTTTAGTATCGTAAAAATATAAATAAATAATACCCTAGGTTTATTAAATATCGAGTTTATAAAAAAGGAAAATAAGGAGCTTTATAAAGCTAAATTTATAACTAAACTAAAAAAGATCCTTATATTAAAGTCCTTATTAGCGTTTAATAAAGGGATTTTAATAATTAAAAGAGATAATATAGTATTTTAATAAAAAAAGTAAAGTAAGAAAATTACTTTTATTAACTTAAAATTACGTAATTATAAAAAGTAATATAGGGCTAAGCTTATTTAAGGGGCTTATATTACGAGTATTTATTAACCTAAGGTTATTTTTAACTATACTAGAGCTACGTAAGCTATAAAGCTTATAAATAGCGATTTTAATACCCTTAATTAATAATTATAATAATAATAAAAGAACCGAAACTAAGGTCTCGTTTACTAGTTTATTAAGCTTACCTTAGCGAGGCTCTACGTATTTATTAAAGGGTTATTTATAAATAATAACGACCTAACTTTATAATTAAAATATATTATTATCCTTATTAATAAGAACTTTAATAAGGATAAATTTACGATCTAGAGTAATATTATTTACTATTTATTAATAAAGAGTAAGCGAGTTATTTATAATATACTCGTATTTAAAGTTTATAATATAGTTAATAACGTTAACTTTACTTATATAATTTTAACTATATTTAAAAAGATTATAAATTAACTTAACTTTTTTATAATTCTTATAATTATTTATACTAATTCGTACTTATTATATAAGTACCTTATTAAGCTAAGTATTATAAAAAAAAAGAGGCTTATAATAAATATTATAGCCCTTAAGTAATCGTATAAATAACGGGAGATCCTCGAGATTTATTAAATTAATAATAATAATAACCTTACTAATACCTTTACGAAAGTAGTACTTAATAAGGGGTTAGAGTAATTTATTAATAAAAAAAGGGTAATAGTATAAATAAAAAAATAAGTTATATTAAAAAAGTAGAGAAAAAAAGTAAAAAGAGACGACTTAGTATACGGGCCCGAGGTTAAATTAAACCTCTAATTATAGTAATAATAGTAGTAGTAATTAGATTAATAAAAAAAGAAAAAGTTAATATTAAATTAGAAGTTTAATTTAACTTTAGTATATAGCTAAGGCTATATAGGGGCTAATAAGGGGCCCTATTTATAATTCTTATAAACTACTTAACTTATAGTTAGAACCTCCTTTTTATATTTTATATAGTAGTATAGATTTATAGTTAATTGACCTACTTCGTTAACCCACGGTTCGAACTAATCGACCACTATCCCTGTGATAGTAATACCAACAGATCTCGACTTTAAAGGCACTCATGGAGGAACGGCTTTGTTATATTTCACCCAGCACAGAAGGCCCCAACTTGAATTTATCAAGAGGTTCATTAAAGACGGGGCCTCGCCCACAGATCCATGCCCCCAGAAGTGCTGCACACCGCTTATCAATGTTATCCAAAGAGCAGACCTCAGTAGAGAAGAAGACAAGAAAGCTATCAGGTATCTCGCTCGCAAAGACATAGCCAACGTCAATTCAGACGAATCTCGATACGGTTCGGCCTTGAACAAGGCATGTTACGACGGCAATTTGGCAATTGTCAGATTCCTTACTCGGGAGTGCGGCGCAAGCCCAAGTTTTTTCTCAAAAGGTTTGTTCGGCAGTGCCTTGCAGGCCGCATGCCTATCCAAGGCGGATAAGGACGTCATATGCGGCATGATACAACATCTCGTAGGAGAAGCCAGAGCAGATATCAATGCACAAGGCGGATTCTTTGGCACGGCGGTTAACATAGCTTGCCTGCTAAAATCTGACGAACCTTGGTCGCTTATCTTAGACATGTCTAAAGGTCACTCGAATATCCCTGATCCGATGGGCCGTTTGCCAATTCACTTCGCAGCCGTCTTCTCATACCACAGATACGAGCGCATTTCCCAGCAGCCTCGATTGAGGTTCTTGCCTTTGGATTCCAAAGACAAGACCGGTCGCACTGTTCTACACTGGGCAGCTCAAAGCGGAGATGTTGAGACCGTCAGCGATATTCTCACATCTGGCAAAATCAAGCTTGATATCGACCAACCCGATAATGATGGCTGGACGGCGTTATGCTGGGCTGCTCGAGGTCTGACATCAGGAGCAAAACTCGATGAAGAGTCTTCTCAGGGTCAAACAGATATTATTAAATACCTTCTCGAGCGCGGCGCCGATAACACGGTATCGGTTCCGGGAGATGAACTTCAGAGCTGGACTCCGTTGCAAATCGCTATTTTCCACAACAGTGGAGAAAATGTTATTGGGCCTTTAGCCAGATCGGCGTCAGCGAAGGAAACATCAGAATTATTCACGGAATTATCTTCTCTACGGACGGGCCATGTACACAACAAACCAGCTTGCATTTGTTGTCGATCGGTATGTTGTTTCCTGAGTCTTGCACTATGAGCTGTCTAACCTGGATGCCGAATTGGATTCCTTACTAATTGTCGGATCGGAAGTCCAATTCGACCGCGGCATACAGTCGATTGCGCAGGGGCCAATTAGGGGCCCTATTTAGGATTATCGTAGCCAGCCCAACCTGCGGTTAGAACCTCCTTTTTATACCTACATAGAAATTTATATAGTTAATTAATCTCTTTATTAACCTACGGTTCGAACTAGTTACTTTATAAAAGGGAAACTTATACTAATTAGTAATTAAATTCTATTATTATAAATTAATAAGGTATCTTGCTATATAAAAAAGACGACTTCTTAATATTATACGGGATAAGAGATTTATACTAATTAATTTTATAAAAATAAATAAAAAAAGAGACGATTCTCGAATACCGTACGGAATTAAGTAATCGTAGCCCTTTATTACTTACGAGAGGTCGACGTTTACTATATTAAACTACGTTAATTAATAGAACTACTTAAGTAACTAGCTTTTTATTATTATTTTAAGTAGCTTTTTTATTAAATAATTTTACTACGGCCGGCCCGTAATTAGAAATTAACTAGCCGAATTAGTAAAAAGAATTACTAGCGAGCGATAATTACTAAATTAGCGTAATTAAACTACGAAAAATACTGCTTAAGAAATTATAAAATAGGGTACCGAGAGGCTATAAAAGAAAAGATCCCTAAGGTATCTAACCCTACCGAGTACGAGCGACAAGTAGCATCTTTGATAAGTCCTTAAGGCCTGCGATCTCATGAGAAAAGGGCAATTCTAGGCGCTGCAGAAGATCGCGCCGATAACACTCAACACGTCAACGGCGGGTATTACAAGGATCAGTTTCGGCCCGGGCGAGGAAATCGTCGCCCTAGGTATAGTAGAAGTCGAGACGTACTTCGGAACGATAACCTTCTATATTTTACCTATTAATACCCTATTTCTACTATATCTAAAAGATATAGATCGACTAGGTATTATATTTAATAATATAAGGAATAAAATCTCTAGTAATAAGTACTTTGAGATAGTTAAACGATAATAGAGGTACGCGTTTATAAAGCTTATTAATGATACGAAGTTAATTAATTACTTAATAAAAAGTAAGCTTAGATAATTATACTGAAGATTTAGCTACCTATTAGTTACGAGGCTATATAACTTCCTAAAGTAATTAAATAATAATAATATCGAAATAGGGGCGCTAGAGTAGTTAATAAAAGTGTACTACTAATACTAAATAAATACGTAGAGCCTACGTAAGTTTAAATTTAAATTACGTAAGGAGCTTAATTTTAATTAGGAAATCGTTATTAATATTTTCTATTTAAATAATTAGCTAGTCCTATACATAATTAACAAAGCTATATTTTTTTAAGTAGGGTAATTCCTCCGGGATTTATAAGTAAAAATAGTATAAGTAGCTCTATAAAAAAGCTAGATTAATATATACTAAGGACCGCTAGACGGTATTAAAACCGACGCTAATACTAGCTTTAAGTTAGTAAAATTTAGAAAGAATATAACGGCCTACGGTATATAGCTAAAAATCGTACTTATTAAAGCGTACTATAGTATTAAAAAAGTAAAAAGGGCATACTAATAACTAAAAAGGGTATTTAGAATTATTAAAAAAGAAAATTTAAATTTTACTAACAACGACTACCTCTAAATAGTACTTAAATACTATAATAATACTATAGGGCCTAACGGGCTTATACTAACGCTTTTTATATTTAAAGTATATTTAAGAACGACCTTAGCCTCGCTACTATTACTAAATATAAGTTAATAAGCCTAAGTAATTAAAAAAGTATTATAAGCACTATACGAAGTGAGCGTAAGAAGGTAAGTTAATGAGGTAATTATTATATATAATAGGCCCAATATAGGGGGTAATTTAGATATATTACTAAATTTAGATATATAAGTATAGTACGAAAATACTTAATAATAAGCTAGGTTATATAAATTAATTTTTATTAACGAGCGATTTTATATAGTTACGAGGGATTATAACTAACCCCTTAAGGTATCGATTATAATAATAAGACTATATTATATAGATCTTAGCGAGGTAATTTCTAACTTATAAAAAAAAAAAGAGCTAGGGGAAACTATATAACCTATAGCAGAGGTATAGGAAATTATCTTTAATAAAATCGTTATAGTAGTACTAATAGACGATAAAAAAGAGGAAATTGCTAAAAGGGTACTAATACTACTAATAAGATATCGCGGAGGACTATAATAGTAAGTACTAATATAATAATTTATTACTAGCGACGAGGTAATTAATACCTTTTATATAATAAAAAAAAAGCCGATTTTAAGCTAGTAGTTAAACTACGTAAAAAAGGCGTAATTATAACTACTAAAAAGCTGTATAAAGAATTAGATCTTATTAAAATAAATACTTTTTATAATCGAGGGGTCTATCGATTTATCCTTTACGACCTAGAGAAGTATATAAACCTCTATATATTTAAATTATAAATAATTCGTAAAATTAAAAAAAAAGAATACCCTAGCCGTATAAGAAGTCTAAATACGTAATTTAGGGGTACGGTAACGTTAAGAAGGCGACGCTACTTATATAATCGCCCATAGTATAGCGCTATAGCTAACGATTAATAATAATATTAATAGTATTACTATAAAAAAAGGGATACGAGATTTAGAGCTATGATATTACTTAGGCCTATACCTAATTAGCTATAGGGCTTATAAAGAGAATCCTAGCCTATTTATTAAAAAAAATAATTAATAAGTACTTAGAAAGTACGATTATTAAAGTACTTAAACTACTATATAGGCTCGTAAAATCGAGTACTTATTAATAGGCTATATATTACGATTTTTATATTAATTAATTATTAATAGTTATATCTACGTACGACCCGTGCTTACTAGTCTCTAAGTACGTAAATAACTAATTTGAAATTATTAAAATATAGACTAATAATATATTAAGCTTATTTAATATTAATTTTATAAAAAAGGAGGATAAGGAGCTTTAAAAAGCGGGCTTTGTAACGAAGCTAAAAGAGGTTCTTATAATAAATAACTTATTAATATTTAATAATAAGATTTTTATAATTAAGAGGGAAACCGTTATTTTTTAATAAAAAGAGTAAGGTAAGAAAATTAGCTTCGTTAATCTAAACGTAATTAATATTAAAAAATAATATAAGGCTAAGCTCGTGCGAGGGGTATATATTATAAATATATACTAGCCCGAGGCGATTTTTAACTACGCTAAAATAGTATAAACTATAGAACTAAATAAATAAAATATCGAGGTACTTAATAAGTAGCTTAAGTAGTAGTACTCGAATCTTAATCGAGGTCTTATTTATTACTTAATTAACTTCGTAGTTAGTAAGCTTTATATATTTATAAATAACTTATTTATAAATAATAAGAACCTTATTTTATAATTAGAATATATTATTATTTTTATTAATAAGAGTATAAGCGAGAGCGAATTTATAATATATAGTAATATAATTTATTACTTATTAACTAAAAATAAGTAAATAACGAGAAGTATACTAACGTTAAAAGTTTATAATATAGTTAACGGCGTTAACTTTACTTATATAATTTTAATAACGCTAAAGAGAATTACTAATTAACTTAGTTTTTTATTAATCCTAACGGTCGTTTATATAGATTCTTACTTATTATATAAATATCTTATTAAATTAAGAACTATAAAAAAAAAGAGGCTTATAATTAATATTAAGGCCCTTAGGTAATTATATAAAAAGTATAAGATCCTCGAGATTTATTAGATTAATAATAACAATAACCTCGCTAACGTTTTTATAAAAATAGTACTTAATAAGAGGTTAGAGTAATTCGTAAGTAATAAAAAAGTTAACGTATGAATAAAAAAATAGGTTATATAAAAAGAATAAAAAAAAGGGGGAAAAGGAGACGACTTAGTAAACGGGCCCGAGGTCGAATTATACTTCTAATTATAATAATTAAATTAATAAAAAAAAGAGAAAGTTAGTATCGGATCGGAAGTCTAATTCGACTGCGGTATATAGTTAATTACGTAGGGGCTAATTAGGGGCCTTATTTAGGATTATTGTAACTAGCCTAACCTGCGGTTAGAACCTCCTTTTTATACCTACGCAGAAATTCATATAGTTAATTAATCTCTTCGTCAACCCACGGTTCGAACCAGTTACCCTGTAAGAGGGAAACCTACACTAATGCCTTACATCACATAGCCCATCATCGGCACAGCATGGTCCTGTCAGGTTTGTATGGACTTCAAGCTTTGTTTCAAATGTTATTTCAGTCGCGAAAAAATTCATCCTGGACCGCATCATGATTTCAAGAAGAGCGATTCTGTGTTCGGCAAAGACCTCAAGAAGGAAGACTTGAAGACATGGATGAAGAGATGAAGCCATTTCGACTCACACCTATAAGCGACAAAGATGAGTCTTGATCTCTTGGAGTGACAGATATAGAACAAGACCATTGTCAAGTAGCAGAACTTAGAGATACTAGAACTTACTCATGAGATTCTTGCTTCGCAAAGTCTGAGCCAAAACTTTAATTGCCATGGACCGAATGAATAAGACTTAGATATAATGACGGGGGAGGCTGGAGCCCCCGGACGGATGGCGGCCTGGTTATCTGCCTTGCTCTGAGGGAAGGTCTTGCAAAGGGATGAGAGATGGCAAGGCCTTGGCAAGCAAACCTGAACCCCTGTCCCGAAATAGAGAGACGTAGTAACTCAATCACCTACGGTACTATGTACAGAACCCTTCCACCATCAGTCGCACGTCTTCGGAGCAGCCAATGAGTATCCGGTTAGCTCGTCTATCTCTAGCGTCCAAAAAGTCCAACGTTCCCCCCCTCATCTCCACCAAAACACGAAGCTTTCGTCAAAAATGACTCGAAAGCGCAACGCTAAGGATGAACTTAGTCGGCTATCCTTTCCTCTTCTCAAACTCGCAGGGACTCTAGGTGTATTTAGAATATGACGATTCGTCCGAGCCCCGGGCCCTATGCTGACATTGTCAATCACCGAGACACTCCTCTAGTCGTTGTGATTACTCATGACTTATAGAATTGTCTTGGCACGTAAGCTTTCGGCGTTGACTATCCTCATCTGGCAAAGTATGAACACGGTGATATGGGAAATTTATTGCAATAGTTTTCGTCATTCATTAACAGGTTATCTAAATCTAAAAGGTATCGCGCACCGAAATCCCAAACGAAACGCCAAAGGTATCCAACGAAAAGATCAACAGCCAATTTTTCCTGTCAAACACTTCAGCGCGCTACCTGGCCGCCAAGACCGCTCTTGCAAATGACCGTTCCAGTTGTGGGCTGCTTGATCTTGTTACTATTGAAGTTCCAGAGACCTTTGCCGCCGGAGGTCATGGCGAGGCCGGTGGTAGTCCCGTCCTTGTTGGTGTAGCTCAGCTTCATCGCGACCGCGGTATCGTCGGTGCTGTTGGACTGGCAGCCGACGGTGAGCGTGCCGCTCTGCGATGAGACCCAATTGTAGGTGGGCATCGTCACGACATCCTTGTACTTGACGGCCGCCGCCGAGCTGCTGGCAGCGGTGACAGGGGTGGTGCTTGTGCCGGTTCCAGTACCTGTTCCAGTGCCAGTGCCAGTGGTAGGGGTGGTAGCGGGAGGACACTTGGAGTTGTCGTACAGGGTAGCACCAGTCTGAGGGAAGGGGTTCAGTGGGCCCCAGAGGTTGCCCTCGGCATCACGACCCAGCCCCTTAGTCAAGAAGGCGTAGCTGCGGAAGTCATGCGGGCTGGGAGGGCGACCGGGGACGGAGTCTTCGGGCTGGATCCATTCCGAGACAGGCATAACATATTGGCCCGCCATAATACCGTTCTTGGTCTTCACGGTGCCGGTGCCGGCGACGACGCGGTACTCGCGGGCGTAGTTGTCGTTTTGGGTCGCCTTGATGCGGTACTCAAACTTGTTGCGGACCTCGGTGCTGGGCACGCTCACACCCGCGATCTCACGATCGACGGCCTCGCCAGTGCACGGGTCGTACTCAATGGCGTAGATCTTGATGGGGTTGACATTTGCGGCAGAGTCAGATGTATAGCCGACGAACTGTGTCGTGTTAGCTACACGGGCATTTCATGATGCGGAGACAGCGGCATGGGAACTGACTCTGGTCTGTGCGATTTCCTGGTTGACTGTGTCGGCGGTCCAAACGCCAATGTTGGCATCTTCCATGCGGATGTACGTCGGGGCGCCCGAGGTGGTAATCTGGACGTTGCTCACGACAAGGTTGTAGACGATGATCTCGCTACCGGACTGAACACCAGAGTACTCAACGAAATCGCCAGCTACAATAGGAGCCATGACCAGGGCATCAGGCGCTTTGCTGAAAAACAATTGTTAGAAAGTTTCGGACAAAAGTGAGCTTCGAGACTTACAAAAGTCCTTGTTTGACGCCAGGGGTAACATCTGGTCTGTTGGACTGAGGGCAGAGAGCATCGGTGGCGCTACGCGGAACGCACATGGGAAAGCCAGAGAAAGAGCTGATGCTTGGATTGGCGTCGTCTGCAGTGAAGAAAGGCTGGGAAGTGTATCCGACGGAGTAGATGGCGTTAGGGTCGTTGATGCGGATGGTGCTTCCGTCCGTCAACTTGATCCGGCCATCAGTGTTCACGCTATCAACGAAACCAGAGGCACCATTCAGAAGCGATTGGGCGATTGAGACCTGAGCAGCAATGGGAACCCCGTTGACGACATTGCCTGTGACCTCGCAGTTGTAGCCAGTGTAGCCGCCACTGCTGCCCACAAATTCCTTGAAAGGGATGAAGGCCGCTGGGAATGTGACTTGAAGATTCTTTGGCACAGTAATGGCGTGGCCATTGCACCTGAAGGTGCCGCCGGTGTTGAATTCTGTTGTGCTGGCAGAAGCACTGCAGTTTCCATGTCAGTCTGAAGTTCACCAAATACTGTCATATGACTGGAGGGACGTATGCTTACCCTTCGAACGCTCCGTTAATGTCGAAGGGATAGTCTGCAACCTGTGCTTGTACAGATGTGAAAGAGACCGAAGCACTCAAGGCCGCGTAGAGGATTGACTTTGCCGAATACATGATGAAGGTATGTCTGAGTCGGCTAGACCAGTTTGCCAGATATCAGACTGTGAGAGATGAGAGTGGTGAATAACTTCATTCTGATCGAGATATCGCGATGAAGCCCGGCACTTATGAACTATTTCTGAAGAGTCGGCCGAGATCGTGTCTCCCCGCAGTATTTCCCATACTCTCAACACCCGAGATGGATTCGAGGGGACCGTGAGGCTTGGCAGCTAGAACACGAAAGGTCTAGAACGTGGCTTCGTAGCGAACTAGCACCCGAGTGGTGACTCCTTTGAAAACCCCATGAGGCTAGACGAGCTGATTCGAAGCGAGAGGATAAATCCAGAATAGACGGATGGTGCGGAAGCCACTTGTGCATGTGGCAATGCACATACATGCACGAGCTATGATGAATATGCAGTATGCAAGAAAGACTAGGATCGCGAACCCCGACGAGGCCGGCGAGGCCACGATTCTGCAGACTGGTCTGGCCGTATGCCGGTCCATGCACGAGGAACTAGAGATACGACTTCAGGTCAGTAGTCCTATGCAGATCTCCACATATATTACACCGAGTTGTGCGGAGATGAGGATTCCGGTTGGATGATCATGATTTCTGGGCCGGACGGCTGGATAGCTGGTAGATCACAGGACGGGGAGATGAGGGTCTGCAGAAGCTGAGGCTGCCACTCGACAGGGAAACGCCACGAGAAAACCGTCTACCGCCACCAGACAGTTTTTCCTTCGACGGCGAAAAATAACTGTGACAACCTTCAGCCAGTTAAGGGTCTTGGCATGGGAGGTTGGTGGGCAGCCGTTCAACAGCAAGGTCCAAACGACAAAGACGCAGTAAAGAAGTCGAGAGCGCGTCGCGTGCGTATCCTTTGACAATCATCCGAACAGGCTTTTCATCGTATACGGTACGCAACGTCTGGCGTGAAACGAGAAACGTTGGGGGCTTCGAGACATGGTCATCGGCTTGGGCTTGAGGATGCGGCTTCGAAGAGGACAAGGACAAGGACAAGGAACCGCTCGTGTGGCCTCTTTGTTCACGACCCGGCAGTCTGGGTAGCTGGAGTCCTGATCCCACGACTGCCGGGTGGATGATTCGCTGGCAAGTCGATAGGGTGTGGCAGCCTGGGGTATACGAGCACAAAGCGCCGAAGGACACGGCCAGAGAATGTGGTGTGGTTAAGTTTACTCGGAGGTTTTCGACGTTTAGCGGCGGCGATGGGAAGCGGAGGTGGACAACGAGGGCCTGACTAAGGTGGACCCTGAAGCCCCGATCACGGGAGTTTGGCCAATCAAACTCGAGATAATTAAGCTTCATCTTGGTCCGGGCTGAAGCGCTAATAAGGTTTAGCGACGGTAGCGGCTTGGCACTAAATTGTGGAGCTCCAGGAACCGAAGACCTGGGGAAGGTGTCGCCCGGGTTTACTGACTGCTGCCTTTCTTTCGACTTTCCCACCCACCCAGCCTTCTTCCCTCCTCCTCCGAGTGCCTTTCTTTCTCACCTCATCGGCAATTCCGGCGAATTCAACGCTTTGTCCCACCTCTCGGCTTTTCCATTTCGGGCCGAAACATGGACACTGCCTCCACGTATCCTCCAGTTTACCCCTGAGATCAGACTACTAGACCTTCAAAGTCCAGACGATGTGCATTGTCCGAACTTCAACGATCCATCCGATATCGATGCGGAGCTTCTTCTCTGCGCAGAAGTCGGACGAAAAGCTCGCCGAGAAGACATGTAGTCGAATCATGGCCGCATCATCGAAGGAATAAGCATTCTGCAGCATCCATCAGCTGCGTCAATGTGGCGTACGATAGTCTCGTCAAGTTGTCAGCCTGGCCACGCTCTCCAGTCCCAGCGACAGCCCACCCTCCGGCTTCCATACCGCATCACGTGCCGCAAGACTGCGTCTGGCTCTCTCAACCAGCCTTCAACAACCTCTTGTTGAGGTCGGCTGCTGACGCCGTATGCTAAGCATTGTCAGCCTAATGACACCGACGAGAAAGTTCTGCCTGTCATAGATGACATGAGGTCGGCATGAACCAGGGTGTACCCCTCCATCATCGGATGGGAAGGATGCCCAGTCGGGACCTGTTGGTATCACTATCACAGGGATAGTAGTCGATTAGTTCGAACCGTAGGTTAACAAAGTAGGTTAATTAAACTATTTTAATATATTACGTAAAGTATAAAAAGGAGGTTCTAACCGTAGGTTAAGTAGTCTATAATAATTATAAATAAGGCCCCTTATTAGCCCCTACGTAGCCTCGGCCGTATACCGAAGTTAAATTAAACTTCTAATTTAATACTAATTTTTTTTATTAATCTAACTATTATTATTACTATAATTAGAGGTTTAATTCGACCTCGGGCCCTTTTACTAAGTCGTTTCTTTTTACTCCTTTTTTTTACTCTTTTTATATAACTTATCTTTTTATTCGTATTATTACCTTTTTTTTATTAATAAATTACTTTAACCCCTTATTAAGTACTATTTTAATAAAAGCGTTAATAAGGTTATTATTATTATTAATTTAATAAATCTCGAGGATCTCTTATCGTTCGTACAACTACCTAAAGGCTATAATATTTAATATAAGCCTTTTTCTTTTATAATACTTAGCTTAATAAAGTACTTATATAGTAAGTATAAATTAGTATAAATAATTATAGGGATTATAAAAAAGTTAAGTTAATTTATAATCTTTTTAAATATAATTAAAACTATATAAGCGAGGTTAATATCGTTAACTATACTATAGATTTTAAATACGAGTATGCTATATATAACTCGCTTACTCTTTATTAATAAATAATAGATAATATTACTCCGGATCATAGATTCGTCCTTATTAAGGTTCTTATTAATAAGGATAATAATATACTTTAATTAAAAAGTTAGGTTATTATTATTTATAAATAACTTATTAATAAATATATAGAGCTTTACTAAAACGAGCTTAATAAATTAGTACATAAGACCTTAGTTTTAGTTTTTTTATTTTTACTATAATTATTAATTAAGGGTATTAAAATCGCTCTTTATAGGCTTTATAACCTATATAGCTCTAGTATAGTTAGAAATAGCCTCGGGTTAATAAATACTTATAATATAAGCCTTTTAAACGAGCTTAGCCCTATATTACTTTTTATAATTAGTAAATTTTAAATTAACGAGGGTAATTTTATTACTTTACCCTTTTTATTAAAATATTATATTATTCCCTTTAATTATTATAATCCCTTTATTAAATACTAATAAGGACTCTAATATAAGGATCTTTTTTAGTTTAGTTATAAATTTAGTTTTATAAAGCCCTTTATCCTCCTTTTTTATAAACTTAATATTTAATAAACCTAGGGTATTATTTATTTATATTCTTATAATACTAAAGGGGTTATTTACGTATACTAAGGTTAATAAATAAGAATCGTATATTAATATAATTATTAATAATTAGTTAATATAAAAGTCGTAGTACGTTACTTATTAATAAGTACCCGATTTAATAAGGCTATATAATAGTTTAAGTACTTTAATAATTATACTTTTTAAGTATTTACTAAGTATTTCTTTTAAAAAGTAAACAAGGATCTTTTTTATAAGCCTAGTTACTAATTAAATATACGCTTATATAATATTACGACTCTAAATCTAGTACCCTTTTTATTATAATAATACTATTAGAACTATTATAAAGCGCTAGTTATAGCGTTAAACTATAGGGGACTAAGTAAGTAATATCGCCTTTTTAACGTCGCTATACTCTTATATAACGTACCTTAATTTCTTATATAGCTATAGGGTACCCTTCTTTTTTAATTTTTAAACTATATATAATTTAAAAATATATAAATTTACGTATTTAATTAGATTATAAAAAATAAATTAATAAACCCCTCGATTATATAATATCTTTATTTTTATTAAGTCTAATCCTTTAAAAAGTTTCCTAGCTATTATAACTATACCCTCTTTTTATAATTAAGTTACGAATACGTAATGGGCCTTTTTTTTATTATATAAAATATATTATTTACTTCGTTATTAGTAATAAAGTACTATAATAATACTCTCTACTAAGGTCTTTTTATATATCTTAGTAATATAAGAGTTATCTCTTTTTTATTATTATTATTTATTTATTTTATTATAATAATTTCGTTAAGGATAATTTCTTACTCCTCTTTAAATTATTAAAGAGATTCCCCTAGCTCTTTTTTTAATTTTTAAGCTAATATCTCCTTACTAAGATTAGTATAATACGGTCGTATTATTATAATTAATACTTTAAGTAGTTAGTCTCGATTTTTAATAATAATATATAAACGTTCGTTAACTAAGATTAATTTATATAAACCTAATTACTATTAAAAAGGTATAGGGTATAAAGGACTTTTGTAGTACGGTGCTTAGGAAGAACTACTAATACTTATAAAAGTAATATAAAATACCTCTTTTAATTAGGTTAATACGGCCTTAATTAATAAAGTTATAACCGAGGAAAGAGGGTAGTATTAACCAGATCGGAAGGGTAAAGTTCCTAACTATCTTATATTATCGTATTTAAAAATAAATTATTAAAAAAGCTTTAGTTTAATTTTAAAAAAGTATATATATAATTAAAATAAAAATCCGTATTACTAAGCTCCTCTCCCTAATTAGGGGCCCTTCTTTTTATATCTTTTTCTAATTAGCTCTCTTATAAGTTCTTATACTTAATTAGTTTTAAAAAAAAGAAATACTAAGATTAATCGCCCTACTTTATTTTAATTATCCCCTAATTTTTTTTTCCCTAATTTTTTATAAAAAGAAATTATTTTAGATTAGTCTTAGTTATTATATATAGTTAATTATATTAAGCTTTTTACTTACTTTTCCTCTTTATAATTGCTTTTTTTACCTCCTCTACTTTTATTACTTTTTTTATTAGCTTTACTTAGTTCTTATCCTAATTTTTCTTAATAATCTCCTAATCCTAACTTTTATTAACTTAATTCTCCTTAGATTTTTTTATTAATAATAATATTTAAGGAGTATAAACTAGAGTTATATATATAGCTTTTATAATTAAGTCGTTATATTAATTAACTTATTATTCTTTTATATTCTTATTAATATTAGCTTTATTTATATATATATTATAATATTATAAAAAATCTTAATAAAACTTAGTTATTTTTTAATATTAGCGTTTATTATTCTTTTATATAACCCGATTATACTTAAAAAGCGTGCGCTTAATAACCTTTTATTTTAACTAAACCCTCAGTATTTTAATTAGAATTTTTATAATAGGACTATTCCCGCTCCTAATTAAAGTATTTAAAGGATTATTTCTCTAATTACTCAGACTAGCTTTATTAAGAACCGGGCTAAGGTATAGTAACGACTTAGGTAGTAATATATTTAATAAAAACTTTATAACTTAATAAGTCTTAAGAGTATTAATCGAGTGTATAAGTTAATTATTAATAATAATATTTAAACGCTAATTAATAGCCTTTATTAGTTTAATTATTTATAAAATTTAATTAGGATTATTACTTATTATAAATCCTTAAGTACTCTTTAGTATTTTTAAAGATCGAAATAATAAAAATAACTCTTTAAAAATAATAAGTTTATATTTAAAGCTTTTAATTATTTTATACGTTTTTTTAAAATATATAAGATTAATAAGAGTATAATAGCCGTAATTACGGGGGTTATAAATTTTTAAATCCTAATTAGTAAACCTAAGGCTAAGTAAACGAGAACCGGATTTTTAAAGAGTTAGTACCTTAGGAGCGTTAGTTATAGTATAGTTAGAGTTATTTAAGTTAGTATAGGGCCTATTTCTAAAGTCTTAATTATTTATTATTTTATTAAAAGACCTTTTTAAAAAAGGTTTTATTATATTAAAAAAGTAATAACTATTATATTAAAACTTATAACTAATTTACTAAATCTAAGCCGCATAGAGTTTATTATTAAATAATTTAAAGTATTTATAAGTTATTTAATACGTATTATAAATTAAGTTAAGCTAGTTATATTAAACTATATTATAAAACTATTTAAGTACGTATAGACCGTATTCTTATTTACCTAGTTATTATACTATAGGGATTATATAAGTACTTATATTAATTAGTTATCGAATATAAAGAAGTATATCGATCCGGCTATAAAAGGCCTTTAGTACTTAGATATTATTAATAAATACCCTCTCTAAACGCCTAAGAACCTACTTCGGATTATACTAATAAACTATACTATTTTACTAATTAATAATTAGTTTTATAAAATAGCCCGGATTATTAATATAAAAAGAGAAGATTACTAAGTACGCTAAAGTCCTAATTTTTTATATAGTTTTTTAGGTTTAAGGGATTAGGGTAGGGGTCTTATTTAGTTTAAAAGTACTCTCTTATCCCTTTTTAATTATAACTATATTATATATTAAAATAAGGTCCTATATTATAACCTTTATTACAGATCCGATCTCGTATTTTTAAATTTAATCTTTATATAATAAGCGTTTTTAAAAGTTATAATAATTAGTTAAGATCTTTATTACTTTATAATAAGTTTAACCTATCTAGGTTTTTTAGTTTTTTAAACCCTTAAAAGCCTCGGGGCGCTAATTAAAAAAAGAAAGTATGTCCCCTATACTAAGCTAATTAAAAAAGTCGATTTTATAAAAAGTTAAGATTATTTAAAAAAAACTAGTTCGTTTAGGTACTAGGTTCGGATAATAGTTAATATATACTTTATATTAGTAATTTATATTAAAATTAACGAACTAAGAGTCCTTAGTATTTATTATAGTCCTAGGGTTAGTTTTATTAAAAGTAATATATCTATTTAGATTCTACTTTTTTAGTTAGTATTTAGTATCGTTTTTAAAATTCTTTATTATAATCGGGCCCTAAATTCGTATTATATTCTTTTTATTATTTAGCTTAAAAAGGGAGATAGGAAATAAAGAGGCTATTATAAATCGCTAGGTTAGTATTTATATAGTAAATTAAAAAATAAAAATTAAAGGAAGTTTAATTAATAATAGTTATAAAGAAGTAGTTAAGGAGGGAAAAAAAAAAGTTAAGTAGCTAGGTAAAAAGCTACCTTTTTATACTAATCGTAAGGGTAGCCTTTACTAATTAAAAAAAAAGCGCTATATTACGAATAATAAGAAGGCCCCGATTTTATAATTTACTCTTTCTTTTTTTTATATAATAGTTATAATTTAGCGCTAATTAACTAAGAGGCCTATAGTACTTTCTTTTTTAATACTCCGGATTTAGGGGGGAGTATATAGAGGCCCTTTTTTAATTCCTCTATCGCTTTTTATTTTTTTCTTTAAATAATAGCTTCTTAATTGTAATTATTTTTTTTTACTCGGTCTCTTTTCCTTAGTAATACAATCTACTTACCTATTATATCTAATATTTTAGCTATTAATAATACGTATTAAATTACTAAAACTACTCGTTATAACGTCCGGCCTTAGTAATATTCCTCCTCTATTTTTAAAAAAGTCTATTTTTAAAAAACTTAGGGTTATAAGTTTTAAAAGGTTAGTAAAAAATAAACTATAATAAATACTACCCTATTCGATCTTTTCAATCCTTATTCTAATCTAATATTACTCCTTTTTAAATCTTTAAAACTACTAATTAGTTAACTCTTTTTAAATTAGCTAGAGAGCTTTATACTAAATTTTATATCGTAAATCCTTAAGTTAATAAGTATATTAAAAGAGAAATAGCTTAGAAGTTTTAATAATTAACTACGAATTAGAACGTTATTAAAAAGTACGTTTATAATCCGGATATTATAAGTAAATTATTTTTATAGAGCTATTAGGTTTTTATTAGTTACGATTATATTAGTTATTTTAGCCCTCTATTCTAATAATTAAGTAAACGAACCCCTATTATTAATTCTTTACTTATCTAAGCTTATAATATTCGGAATACTATATTTTATAACTATTATACGCGGTCTTTTTAAAAATATATTAGTTTTAATATTAAAGAGCTAGTTAGAAAAATAGTCCCCTACTTTGAGTACGTTTCTTTTTTAAATTATTTTAATAATTAATATAGTAATTATATATATTTTAAAAATAAAAAATACTATTTTAAAAAGAGTAACGCCTAGTAAGCTATTAGTTAGTTTAGAGCCGACTCTAAGTAAGGCTATTATTATTATTATATAATAAATAGTAATAAAATAGCGTTTTTAATCTTAACTAATATTAAGAGAGTTAAGACTTTAGTTTATATAGTCTCTAACTAGATCGATATTACTAAGACTAAAGAGGATAAGTACAATTCCGTTTTTAAAGACGCCCCTCTTACGTACTTTATTAAAAATTATATATTTATAATTTACGAGAGTCATTAATATATTAAAATAAAATAAGTAAAATAAGAGGTTATATAAGCTAAGCTAGATACTAAACGGGCTCGATTAAATAAGAAACTAAGCTTAGATATTTAAAAAAAGGGATAGGGTTTTTTAATATAATTATATAGTTAATAAATAAGGTCGTTGGGTTTTTAATTATAATAATTAAAAAATAATTCCTCTCTTCTTATTATCCTTTTATATTTTTATTTTAGATCTAGATAAAAAAATAACTAAAGAATTAATAAGATTTAATAATATCCTTATAAAATAATATTTAATAAATAAAAAAAACTTATAATTTATACTAAGGATCGGTAGTAGTAAGAGGTAATCTAGCCCTTTTTAAAAACTCTTGTTTACGATTAGGTTTACTTAGTAACTAGTTAAGTATCCTCGTCCCTAGAGTTTATTATATTATTATTATAATTAAGAGGTAGAATCGCGGCGTTAATCCTATATATCTTCTTAGGGTATAACATAGTTACTAAAGTACGGTTTTTTAAATAATCTTCCTTTATAGACGGTATAGACGTTTACTTAATTATAGTAGCCTAAGTTAGGTCGTATTATATAGACGTATTTAACTATATTCGTAAGATTAGCTAAGGGAAGTATAAGTATAGTTTTTTAGGGTAGTTTAATTTAATAATTTAGAATCTACTTAGTTAAAAGCTTAGTATTTTCCTTAGTTAATATATTTATTACGTAAGAAAAAAGGGTAATACTATTAGCGATTATACGCTTTTTTCTATTTTTAATTATAATAAAAGGGATATTTTTTATAAGCTTATAATTATTACGCTTTCCGTAGTACTAAGCTCCCTAAGCTAAAATAATAAAATAAGTATTTTTATTAAGAGTATACTAATCGTAATCCTTAATAATCCGGTAGTATAAACTCTAGTAGTATTAGTAGCGGTCTCTAGGTCCTATAATTAGGGGCCGATTAGGATGCGTAGTACTTATATTAAATATATAAATAAGACCTCGAGAGTAAATACTATTTTAATAAATCTTTAGCTTATTTATTTCGTTAGCTAAGTTAGGATTAGTAGTATTATTAATAACTACTTAGGTAACCTAGGCCCCTATTATTAGTTAGTAATATTATTAGTAGTTCGGATACTAGTACTAAGTATTTTTATACGCTTACGAAGTAGGGGATCGTAGTGAGGTTTTAGGTTAACTCTAATTATTTATAAAGAGTAAGTTATATTCTTTTTTATATATAATTATATTAAAAAATCCTATTTTAAACCTCGTATACTTCGTTAATTTAATAAAACTATTTAAAATAACCCTAACTTTTTTTACTACTTTTTTTATAATATTAGTATAGAACTGTTTATATACGGCCTTAATTAGGCTCTTATTAGTTATAATATAAAGGTCTTATTATTTAATAAGGGTAATTATATTATTAATCTTAGTAAATAGTACCTAAGTAAAGTTTAAGTCGAAAGATAAAATAAGTAGTCCTTTAGTAACTTTTTTAATTTACTCTTTTTTATTTAAGAAGTAATTAGTATCTTATTTTCCGTACTTTTTTAAAAAGAAATCCTTAGCTTAGGCCTAAGATAATCCTCCGATCGTATTTTTAATTAGAGTTTAATAATCTCTTTTTATAATATATATAATAAGTTTACTCCTAAATCGGTCCGGGACCCTACCGATCTCGTACTAGTCCTCGAACTTTTTTAAAAAATCTATAATATTATTATTTTTAAAAACTATAGTCCCTTTTTAATTAAAGAATAGTATTTTATAAAACCTTATATTCTTTATTAAATTAGGCTAAGGAATTATAAAGTCCTTAGTTTAAGGCGTAGTTATTTAAATCTAAGTAGCGATAGTACTTAAAAAAATATTAATTAAAATATTTATCTTAACCTAAGCTATAACTAGCCTCTTTTAATTAGATTAATAAGTAAATTTATTACTAAGGGTAGGCTTTTTATTATTAAGTAACTCTATAGTTTATAAGTCTTAATAAATTATAAAAGTTAGTTTAATAAACGGTCTATTTAAAGTAAAAAGGTTAGGTTCGTATAATTAAACGTCTTAAGGGGCGCTAATAATAATAAAAATAACGTATTAATTATCTATATTTATAATCCGAGGTTATTAAAAGTATAGTTTATTAATTTTATTTATAATTTTAATAATTTTATATTAATCTATTTACTTTAAATAGAATTTAAAAAGAGAGGAAAGGAGCCGTCTTATTAGCTAGAGCGTAGCTATTATCCTAATTAGCGTAATTTAGGCCGTCCTTTTTAGCTCTTATTAAGTATATAACTAGAGTTTTAATTAGACTTCGTATTAAGCTTACGGTAATACTAATTAAAATTATTAATAAGTTTAGTTAAAAGTTAGTTTTACGAGCGCTCTTAGTTTAATATATTCGTACTTATAAATAGGTTTATTATTAAATCTCCGGGCTATATTAATTAATAAAAAATAGTCTAGTTAAATAACTAGTTATACTTATTAAAGTATTCTATTAGTTCTAATCCTAACTCGTTATTTATTTTATTATATTATCGTAGCGTTCGTATTTAGGTCCGATCCGGTCCTAAGTATTTACGTATTTTTTTATTTATTTATCTCGCTCGCTTATTAGGGTTTATTATATCCCCCTCTTATTAAATAAAAAGCCCTTTTCTATATATCTTTATCTTTATATCTTAATTATCTAGTTTTTTTTTTTTTAATTAGAGTCCTATTACTCGTATTTATCTTAATTATTATACCGCTTTTTTTTACTTATTTATTTAAATTACTTTTAATTAAGTTGGGCTTTTTTTTACTTATTCTCTTATTTAAAAAAGGAAGGGATTTTTAAAAGGGGAGATTATTAAAAAAGTATAGGGTATAAAGGACTTTTATAGTACGGTACTTAAAAAGAACTATTAATACTTATAAAAGTAATATAAAATACCTTTTTTAATTAAGTTAATACGGCCTTAATTAATAGAGTTATAACTAAAAAAAAAAAATAGTATTAACTAGATCGGAAGGGTAGAGTTCTTAATTATTTTATATTATCGTATTTAAAAATAAATTATTAAAAAAGCTCTAGTTCGATCCTAAAAAGGTATATATATAATTAAAATAAAAATCCGCACTACTAGGCTCCTCTTCCTAATTAGGGGCCTTTCTCTTTATATCTTCCTCCGATTAGCTCTTTTATAAGTCCCTATACTTAATTAGCTTTAAAAAAAAAAATACTAAGACTAATCGCCCCACCCCATTCTACTATTTAATAATTTCCCTCTATACTCTAACGTCCGAGTTTAATAATATATTAAGGTTAGGGCTTATATTAGCTTATTATAAATAGTTATTACTTTATTAACCCGCCTCTTTATATTCGTTTTATAAAATACTTTTATCGTTTTATTAATTACTTAAGCTTACTAAGCTACGTTTAGTAATAGTAATGAGGCTATTATTCTTCTTAAGTATATTCTAAATACGAAAAGCGTTAGAACTAGCCCCTTTAGGCCTATAATATTATTATAGTCCTTAAAACCTATTTAAAAATACTCTTTATTTATAATATTAGGGTACTCGTTATAAATAACTTTAAACGCTCTTTTTAACTATTAATAAGCTCTTTTTATTTTATTTATACTATAATATACTTTAATAAGTACGATTTTAAGCTAGATACTATATATAATAATATTATTTCTAAACTTTACTAATTTAAAACTTATATTTATATTAGTTCTAATCCCGTTTAGTAACCCCTAGTATATATTAATCTATGCTCTCTTAAGTATTAACTAAATAGTCTTAGTAAATAAGTCCTTAAAAAATTAGCCTCCTTAGAATAATATAGACTCGTTAATAATATATAGTACTAAGCGATTATTTAAATAAAAATTATTAATAATAATTTCTTAATTAAAGTTAAGCTTATTATATAATTTAAACTTAAATTCACGCGGGCTTTAGGTATTTATTTAGTATTAGTAATATATCTTTATTAAGCTTTTTAAAGTTTCTATTTTTATATCGTTCCCTAATTATTTAAAGAGGTTATATAGCTTTATAATTCATAAATAACTAAAGTACTTATATAATTACTTAAGCTCGCTCTTTATAAAATAGTTAATAAATTTAATATTTAATTCGAGCTTTATAAACGCATATCCGTATCGCCTTTTAATAAGTATAAACTACTTATTATTGAATAGTCTATTTTTTATATTATTAAATATAATACTTAATTAGTCTATATCCTTTAAATATAATAAAAATAGTATATTAATAAGTAAAATATAAAAAGCTATCGTACTTAAGTATATATTAACTTTTACTATACTTAGGGCGTATATTTTTTTACTTAGGCTAAAGCTAATCCTTATAATACTTATTATTAACGTATTTAATATAACTAAGGATACTTTTTAAAGTACGTAAAATTACCTCTTATTCTTAGTTAACTATTATAATACCCCTATATTTAAGATGATCCCTTAGAAAATATCTAAGCCGTATCGTTTATTAATATAAAATGCTTATACTAGCTTTGTGTTTAAGTAATTTAGGGGGTATAAAAAGGACCTTTTTAACTATTTCTAAAGTCGTTTAGTACTATATTTTTCTTTAGACATTAATAAAATAAAATTTAATACTATTAGATTCGTCCTTTTATCTATATTTATTATCTAAGGGATTTTCCCTTACTATCCGTATATAAAAGCCTGTTTATTAAGAGCTTTTATTACTTTTTATTTATTCAGCCTCGTATATTCTCTAGAGGCTAACGGGGTAAAGAAAGAGTAATTAATCTCGTTAATTTCGTTAAAATCTAATTCGTTAATATAAAGGGTAAGATCTTCTTTATTTTCTAAATTTCTTATTATATATAGATCCTCTAGGCCGCTAATTACGCTTTTATTAAGTTCTATACCTCCGGATCTACCCTTATATATAATAAAGAATTAGTTAAATTATTAAAACCTAGTTTTACTATTTATTACTCTCGATTTCTATACTATTTATACGATTTAGTACGTTCTTTTTTAAAATAATTACTTAATTAATAGCCGTCCTTTTTATATATAAAATACTTCCCTTTTCGTTACCTCTATTTTAAATTAAACTAATAGCTAACTAAGGAGTCTATTCTTTTAGTCTAATAACTATCGTAGTTAACGTCTCTCTAATTATTTTTATATATATAATTAACTTAATATTATTAATAAGGACTATTATAAAATTATAAATACGTTTAGTAGAGTATCCTAGCCTCGATATTAAAACTAAACCTTAGCTTTAAAAAAAGGGTTTTATAATACTTAAGTAGTTAGTATAAAATTACTCTTACCTCTAGGACTCTCTAAATAGTAATATAAAAATATCCGACCTTCTACCTATTTATCCCCTTATTTAACTACGTTTTTACTAACTTATTAATATAATTAATAAGTTTTTTAAAAATCTTTAGCCTCGTTTTTCTTTTTATTATTCTAATTATAAATCCGAATAATAATACTCTTAGCTTAGATAAGAGCTCTAGACTCCTATTTTAGGTCTCGAAGCGACTTCGAATTATATTAACTATATTTAAAAAATCGGTTTAATTAATAATACGTATTACTTAGTAATAATAATCCGTAGCCTTATTAATTATTATAACGTTAATTACTAAGTAATATTACTATTCTTAGATTTTAACTTTTTTATAATAGTTATAAAATATCGTAAGGGTTTTTTATAAAACCTCATATTTCCTTCTGAAGTATAATTTCTCCTTAAGGAAAATCTTTATAAAGTTAGTAAATTACTTTATAATAAAGACTATTAGGTCGGTCTCTTTACGTACCCCTCGTATATTTAAATAGTTATATTAACTCTATATAATTAATTATATACCTCTCTAGTTAATAAGTAATAAACTACGTATTAATAACGTTACTAAGCTAGTTATTAAGATTAGTAAAATCGCTAGTAACTACTCTTTTTATATAATTTCTATAGCCCTTACTATAGCGGGTACTAATATATTATTATTAATAATTTTTAATAAAATGTCTAATTAAAACTTTTTACTAAAATCGTCGTATTCTATTACTACTTAGTTAACTTAATTCTAATCCTATAGTATAAACTCGTTAATAATAACTATTATAGCGAGTATTTTATAAGCTTTTTATCCTATTACCTAAGCTAATAAAATACCTTAATAATAAAAAAATCTAATAACCCTTTTTATGATATTTAGATTAGTACTTACGAACTACTCGTTTTTTTTAATTACTTAAGTTATTAATAATTTTATAAAATAGGGGTTACCCCTCGAGCCCTTTTTAAGCATAGATTTTTATAAAATAGACTAATATTATATTAATTTACTTATTATTAAGATTATTAAGATCTTTATATACTTATTTTCTTTAGTATTTTAGTTTAATTTCTATTTATTTATATAATATAGGAATTCCTTCCCTCTATTTATATATTAACTCGCTCTTTATTATCCCCTAACTCGTACTTTAATCTATAATAACTAGCGTATTTAATTTTAATAAGGTCGTTTTAGAGCTACTTACTAACCTTAGTAATAGCGTACTATTATTAATTACTAAATTTATTAAGGTCTAGGACCTTCTCGCTTCCTCTCGTCTCTTTATACTAAGCCTTATTACTATTAACTCCTAGTCTTCTTAATTAAATACTATCTTAGTAATCTTTTTTTAGTTACTTAATTAAATAATATTAAAAATAAATTTTTAAATAGCTTAATAATATTTTAATTATATAGCGTTTTTCTTTAAATAAAAACCCGAGAGGTATATACGTTTATTAAATAAATTACTACTAGTTAGTAAATTACTTTTTATTTTTTAAAAAATAATAATTTATATTAAGAGTTAGTAATATATAAAAGAGCTTTTTAATAGTCTTTTAAAAAGTTCTTTTTTTATTATAATAATTATAATTTTAAAAAGAAGTTACGAGAGGATCTTCTTAAGAATAGTAACCTCTTAATTAACTTTTAGTACTTATAATACTTATAACTCGCAAATTGCTATTATTATAATCTCTAAATCTCCTCTTTTCTTATCGTACCGTCCTTTTTACTATATTTTTAAATAATATGTAGAGAGTAATTAAGAAGGTTATAAAGAGATTATATAGGTTTTTAATGTCGTATTTATAAAACCCTTAGGAAGGGGGTTCTTTTTATATACTATAGATCTTTTAGCTTTATAGTTCTTACGCCTCTTATTACGTACTAAGTATATTATACTTAAAGATTCCTTTTCTTAATCCCGTAGTACTCTTTTATACCGTACTTTTTAAGCCCGTTTAGAGCGCTATTTAATTAAGTAGGTAATTATATAAATAGTTCTTTTTATTAATTAATTAATTAATTTAATTAATTTCTAATTACGGGCTAGCCGCGAGTAAGTTAATTAATAAAAAAGGATTATATAAGGTTAATAATAATAGCTCGGTCGCCTTAATATTTTTATTAATTATTAGGGGTTATTTTAATATAATAAACGTTAGCCTTTTATAAGTAATTAAGAGCTACGATTCCTCTACTTCGTTCTATTATAAAGATTCTATATTTTATTACTTACTTTTTATAAAATTAAGTAGTACGATTCTCTTATTACGTTCTATCTAAAAAGGTCGTCTCTTTTATACTAAATACCTTACTAATTTATAATAATAAAAATTAATTACTAATTAGTATTAGTATTATTATTATAAAAATAGTAATTAATTAGTTCGAACTATAAATTAATAAAATAGGTTAATTAAACTATTTTAATATACTACGTGAGGTATAAAAAAGAGGTTCTAACTATAGGTTAGGTAGTCTATAGTAATTATAAATAGGGCCCCTCATTAGCCCCTGCGCAGCCTCGGCCGTATGCCGAGGTCGAATTAGACTTCTAATCCGACAGGACCCGATCAGAGCCGGCTCTAGCGTCGATAAAGACCGACTTTAGGCCTGTGTGTGTGTGTGGAGGCCCGCAGCGTTCGTTCGCACAGAATGCCTGCTTCGAGCTGTTCAGCTCTCATGTTCTTGCAGCTGAACCAGATACGATGCACACTTCCACAATTCCGAAGCCATTGGTCCGGGGCAGCATCCCTGCTCCCGTGCTCTGGGGAACGCAGAGTCCGATTTGTCAATGATCCCATCCACCTCCAACTCGACAGACTACCGACCCAGTACCCTGGAACCTCTTGTATATCAGCTCCGAGTCGCTTCTTCCTCTACTGTCCATTGAATACACATCAGCTCTTAGGCATCCTGCGCCAACCGGTACTGGCGCTCGAGCCGGTACCGTGATCCCAGAATAGCCTCGCTGGGCCATTTTTGGTGCTCGCTCAGTGGCTCGTTTCAACTTAGGAGGCTCGCGCTATTGATATCTTGCATTGTCGAAGGTTATGAGGCTGAAATCGCCACACCAGATTCAAGAACAAGGGATCTAGACTGGCTGAACAGCCGCACTAGCTCTATCTTTATGGCCTCGACACCTGGTGTCAACTCCCAGCCTTCTCATGCCGTCTTGACCAGCGTCAGGTAAACCTCCCGCGCCCGGCTGACCAAAGCTTTTCTTACATTTTCATGCATCAAATGGTGCGCTACGCGAGAGTGGCGCTCGTCTTGACGGCCTACCCACTGACCCAACCACAAAAAGCAATCCGACGTTGAGGACTTGGATCTGGATGGCTGTAGCTGCCGCCCGTTGACTTCTTTATCCGTATCTTCGATCCACGAGTTTGCAGATGGGGTCACCTTCGAGGAACCAAACGGATCGTACGTGCTAGAGACTAGCTCGACCATCCCGTGGCTGCTGCTTCTGCTGAACCAAGATCCTGGGTTGCCGATGGCCTGGACCCCCCTCGGCATACTCGGACAAGAGTGTTGCATCTACCGCGTGTTTCTAGACTGGCCTTCTTTCTTCACCGTCCAGACATCTGCCCTTGGAGTGTATGCATGGACAACGACATGCCCCACTGACGCCGAACGATGCGATCCATGATGAAGGACCGTAAGTCGGCCATTGAGCTTTACAGTACGCCCTCGTCAGCCCACTCATCCCAAGGATATTGCTCGCCTTAGAGAGCAGCTCAGACTAGCGATGCTCTTGCTCCAAAGGGCTAGCCGATAACCTCTGTGCGGGAAACATTTCGCTAGAGTTCAACCCTTCACCGGCTCACGCCATTGCTAAGTCTGTCGTTGTGGCTTTCTACCTGGGGTCCGGCGTGGGTCTCGTCAGATTGGACTGGATCGCCGTGACTCGGTCCATGGTCTCGCCGCCTCCACCACCCTGATTTTTGATCAAGATGAAATATGAAAGTTGATAAATACTGGAGTCCTGTCCCTACGAACGGAAATCTTCTCCACCAGTCTCATCGCCCTTGTCTCCTTCCAAGCATTTGACAGTTACAAAGGCGTCGCCACCCGTCTTGGCCAGCACTTGTCACTTGCACTGTTCCTCTTGGCTCATTTCCCTGCATATCATCTTCCATCTCCGCCATGGTCTCTCTCACTCTTCGCCAGTCTCTGGCCATTGTCTTGGCTCTTGCTTCTGATACCCTCGCCAAGGACTGGGACAGTCCCGCATACACATGGCTCTACGAGTTTCCTCTACCAATTCCCCCTCCTAAGGAGGAACGATAGTAAGCCACATCCGCAGCTCATACCGTTCGTTGATGAAGAGCTCTCGTGGTTAACTTTCAGCAGCCCCAACCAGGCGATCATCAATCCAGTGACCGGAAAGAAGATCAGGTACTATGAGGTTGAGGTCAAGGAGTTCACCGCTCAAGTTTACCCCAACCTCAAGCCTGCAAACTTGGTCGGATATGATGGCATAGCGCCTGGACCAACCTTCCTCATGGAGCGTGGCGAAGAGGCAGTCGTTCGCTTCATCAACCACGCCAAGATGGCCAGCTCAGTTCATCTTCACGGCTCTCCTTCGGTAAGGCTTAGAACCATCCACCCTTGAAATACTATCATCTAACCTTTTTTGCTCAGCGCACACCTTGGGATGGTTGGGCTGAAGATGTCTTCAACCCTGGCCAGTACAAAGACTACTACTATCCCAATAACCAGAACGCCCGCACACTCTGGTACCACGACCACGCCATCGACCACACTGCCGAGAATGCCTACTTTGGCCAGGCTGGCGCATACATCCTCCACGATTCTGCTGAAGACTCTCTTGGCCTCCCCAGCGGTTACGGCGTCTACGACATTCCTCTGATTCTCTCTGCGAAACAATACAATTCCGATGGTACTCTGTACTCGCCTGCCAACGAACAGACTAGCTTATACGGCGATGTTATCCATGTCAACGGACAGCCTTGGCCGTATCTCAAGGTCGAACCCCGCAAGTACCGTTTCCGTCTTCTCGATGCCGCCATTTCCCGTACATTTTTCCTCTACCTCGAAGATCTCAAGGCCAACAGAGTCGAATTCGAAGTCATCTCCTCCGATGCCGGCCTCTTGACGGGACCCCAGAAGGTCAAGGATCTCTACATCTCCATGGCCGAGCGCTACGAGATTGTCATTGACTTCTCCAAGTATAAGGGCGAGAATGTCACCATGCGCAACACCAGAGGCTTCGCCGCGGATGTGGACTATCTGCACACCGATAAGGTCATGCTCTTTGTAGTCAGCGACGAATCGGTCAATGACAAGTCCGAAGTCCCCTCCTCCCTCCGGGCCGTGCCGTTCCCCAAGGACAAGACCGGCGTCGATCAGCACTTCCTGTTCCACCGCACCGGCAGCGACTGGCGTATCAACGGTGTCATCTTTGCTGATGTGAACAACCGCGTCCTTTCCAAGCCTAAACGGGGTACTGTTGAGGTTTGGGAGCTCGAGAACAGCTCCGGCGGCTGGAGCCACCCAATCCACATCCACCTCGTCGATTTCCGCGTCATCAAGCGCGTCAACGGCCGTAGCAACACGGTTTTCCCGTACGAGTCTCAGGGTCTCAAGGATGTCGTCTGGGTTGGGCCTGGTGAGACTGTGACCGTTGAGGCTCACTACGCCCCCTGGCCCGGTGTGTACATGTTCCACTGCCACAACCTCATCCACGAGGACCATGAGATGATGGCTGCTTTCAACGTCACCAAGCTCGAGGACCTTGGCTACGACGAGGAAGCCTTCGCCGACCCCATGCAGTCGGAGTGGCGCTCCAAGAATGAGAACTCTGCTGCATCTAGCTGGGACGCGATCAAGTCCCGGGTCGAGTACATGGCCAAGCTCCAGCCCTACAATAACGAGCAAGAGGCCGAGAGCCGTCTGGACGCTTACTGGGCCACCAAGACCAATGCGCCGTCCCCAAGCTCGACCCCCAGCTCGACGCCCTCGACTCTGGTCGTGAGCACCACTACGAGCCCCGTGGTCACTTCTCCCGCTACCACTCCTGCCAGCTCGACCATCACCTCCAAGGCCACGACCACCAGCAAGTCTGATGACGATGACAAGAAGAAGAAGACTTCGTCGACTAGCACCAGCACCACCTCGTCCAAGAAGAAGCGTGGCATGCGCTTCCGCGGGGTGGACATGGAAATGCCCAAGCGCACTGCCGCGCCCCAGGCATGAGAATGATTTAGTACTTATTACGCACGACGGATCTTGAGGAACTCATTTGCACATCTCTCCGCTTTACGACTTAATGACGCAACCCACGCTCCTTATAGACCATTAGATATCCTGTCCTTGAGCACATCTAGACATATTCTTTCCCACTACATAGTACGGGCGGCAAAATAACGGACAGCCCCTCACAGTATTTGCAATGTTATTTACTTTCAATCTAATGCAACGAGAAAAATTTGACGCGCAGTGTTACCTGTTGAGTGCAAGTGTGTGATTGTTTTGCATCGAAAGCGACACGGTCTGGTTACTAATGCTGTCTAAATATATCAAAATGATGAGAACCACTGGTGCAAGCGCGCGCCCAAAGAAGACTTGGCCAGTCATGTCCGGCGCAACCTTATAGCGTACTGTGAACAACTACCCATCTGAGATGTGAATAAAGAATATTCTCTCATGCGACCCAAGGACTTGGCCAGATAGACCTGCGTTGAGGTGAGCAATGGGAACCGTCGCGCTTTCTCTTCGTAAAAGAGAAGACGCTCAATCGAAAAGTCGATTTTAAAGAATCGAGAAAAAAACTGGTAGCTTCTCTTTGATTGAGCGTGTCATCCTTAGTGCAGGGGCCATGCTACTGTGAGGAAAGTCAGTGACTGTTTGCAGACTCGAACTCGAGGGGTGCAGGGATAGTGCTTACATCTTCTCTGTATCGTTTCAAATTGACCAAATGCCCGAAGGCAAAATTTGAGAGAAAGTTGAGGGCTTATAGAGGAATGTGGAGTAGGGGGTGTGGGCCGGGGCTTGATTGGCGGGGTGGTGACGTGTAGCTCGCAGCTGGGGCCCGCTGGCCCGCGAAGCTTCACCTTTCGGTGCGGCAGCATCAGCTCTGTGACTTGATGATGAGGGCAATAGTTGAATTGAGGCTCTCTCCCCAAGGTGCCAGTCGAACTGACTCTCCATAGACGCGTCTATCGAACGCGTTCTTTGTTGGCGGACAGATGAAACCTTGGTCCCTGCCGATGATTGACTTCTCATCGTCGGGCAGATAATCACATTTCCATTGTTCAATTTTGTATGATTGTCAAGGCTATATATAAAAGACGATAGAAATATCTGGACTCAATCCAAACCATGATTTACACAAGAGATCTATAGTTAATTTCCAGTTCTATCAATACATTTCTCTTTTGAATCCGATTAACGCCAAAGCATCGAGGCACTCGACCCCGTCATTCAAATCTCGCTAGTAGACGCGCGGAGGACTGGTATTGGTAAAAGTTAGCAAGTGTCAACATCCACTCACGTAGATCGCCCAAGACTTCCTCAACAATTGAGGCTTCAAAAAAAGAGCTCACCCACCAAACCCAGCAAACGTTCCCTCAGTCGAAAGGCTCAGAGCAATGCGACTTCACCCCCGTCCTGCTCCCAGGCGAAACGCCACACGCATCGACAACAGCCTGATCCGCCGCGGCGGCAAAGCACGCATCCTCAAACTCGTTCCCGCCGAGAAATGGATGCGGGATCACGGGCCACGCGCGCGTGCTGTAGCACTTTGCCTTCTTCTCGCTCCATTTCGATATCGTCGGCGCGGACGGGTCGCCGCCCTTGACGCCGAAGAACTTGTCTTGCGGGTATTTGGCGCAAGCGGCTTGTGTCAGGCAGGGGTCTGATTTGGGGACTTGGTCGCTTCCGCACCAGCAGAAGTGGTGTCTGTCGCCGAGGGCTTGTGTGGTAAAGGTGGCAAGGAGGAGGGGGATGGAGAATTTCATGGTGGGTTTGTGATGGGTTTGGGTTGTGGGAAGATGTAGAGAAAGAGCGAAGTCGAGTCTTCGACTTTAAGGTCAATTGCAAATGCGTCGAATGCCTTTTTGTTGTCGTGATACTCTGGCTTAAAATTGGCGACGTTGTCGTTTTAGAACATGGCGTCTTAAGTCAATAATCACGTCTCAGTCTCTTAGAGATATAGTTATTTGCGAGCAATAGAACGACTAGATACTCGGTTCTACCCCAGAGCCAATTGTGTACTCGGTGGCTATCGCCATAGCGGAGCCAAGTGGTTGAATGAGTTGCTTATAGTCCTATCAATTTCTCTATATTATTCCTAGCGGACTTCCCGCAAACTTTGATAGAGGGATCTACACTAGTACTACCCAGAAGATCCTCGAATGGGGAAACCTGAACCAAACGGCAACGCCGAGCCTGACCCATAGTGATCCAAGCTTAGTGGGAACTTTATCTATCACAACATTGATCGACTCCCATTACCCACGCAAGAGCGTCTTTATCTTACCAGTTTTTGACGTGATATCCGATTCGTGTTGAAGTCAATCATCATCAATGGTATCGTAACAAAGTCTAATTAGATGAACGGAGGTCCCTGCTCGATTGCACCTTATCACGCAATGATGCTTGCCAATTTTGACGACAGACAGCACGGTCCAGGAAATAGCTTGCCCGGCAAACATGGAGACTGATTGTTTCGACTTCAAGATGCTTATATGTCTCACTTAAACACCGGGAACTTGCCTCGATGAGCCTCACTGCCCATCATCATATTTCTTGTCTTTCAGTGCATATTGACCAGCTGCTCTGCGCCGACCTCCAGGCACCCCTAGCCTTTGTCTCAGTCTTACCAAGAGTAACTGCTGGCAGTTCATTCTCGAGATATAGTAGCCTCTCATGCACGTCCGATCTTTACTGGCGTTATGCGCTGGGTATTTGAGTGTCTATGTGGACGCGGCGCCGTCTAGCCCTGGCCCCGACTTGCTCTCAGTCGTGAGCCCGCGTGCAAACTGCGTGCCTAGCCAACTCTCGAGCGATACATGGAAGAAGGAGGGCGTAGACAACTTCCTTGCCAACGTCGCGAAACATTATACGGAGTACTCTTCCGACAATGTGCAAGCTCTAGGAGCATACTTAGGTGCCCCCAACTTCTTTTGCGGGGTCAACCTGTGGTGCAATGCCGGTCAACCGTGTACACCGGTCACTTTACCTGGGTGGTAAGCCATGTGTTCTGCTTCTATCCCAACACCCTTATTTGTACTAACGAGTTACGCAAGGTACGCCTTGATGGGTATCCAAGGCTGGAACAACTACGTCAACAACCTCAACCTCGCCGTAACCTACGCCGCCACTATCCTAAGCCTGAAGCTCGCAAAGGTAGTCGACGACCTATGGCCGGCAAAGAAGGACAACGTAACTCCCATGAAGCAGTTCCTGGCATGGGTCAACGGAATCCTGAACGCCTTCCCAACCACAGCAGCCCTCGGCGCCACCGCGGGCAGCATCGCTAGCACAGTCCAGGGAGGCAACATCATTGCGGGCGGCATGATGCTCGCCCCCAGTGCGGGCGGCCAGTTTCTGCGATGGAGCGACCTGTCGAGCCAGATGGGCGGCAAAGTCGACGAGTACAAGCAGGCGATCGGGACGTACGCGAAAAAGGTCATTGACGCGCCCATTGATGATCCGACGTGGGGTATCAACAAGATCTTGAGCGGCGGCGGCTTCCTCTCCCGCCAGACGAACATCACGCAGGATGATTTCGACACGTGGATGTACAAGACTGTCAGCGTCAATGCCATGGCACTGCTGATGCAGGCGCAGAATGTCTACATCATTCGCACTTTCAATAAGACGGCTTGCGATGCCTCGTCTGCTGCTATCCTGTGTAGGCAGGAGGCGAATAGCAAGTGGACTGAGTGGCGATTCCAGAGGCGCGATAGCGATGATGATGTGCCAGAACACCGGCTTGCCGAGAAGCTCATCCAGACGTATGGGCTTACCAAGGAGGAGATCTTGAAGGGGCCTGGGGACTGCTTTGATAAGCATGATTATGAGCAGCTTACGAACCCTTGGGAGACCGTGTCAGAGAAGGGCGTGGGCTTGGAGCCGGTGCAGTTGTGTAACTTTAATGTCAATGTTTGCAACATGGATGCGGCGGAGGGGGGTGAATATGGGCCTACTGATGTGTATGAGCCTGGACATTCGGATTGGATGTGTGAGCTGCAAGGCATCACTTGGACTTAGAATGGGATGTATCACGGCTCTCAAGATCGTCTTGAGTGAAGGTTGCATAAGGCACTAAATCAAATGTTTTTGATGACCTTTGACTCCATGATAATGTTCGATGAAAGGATCGCCCTCCTCTCTTTCCTCAAGGACGTTTATTCCCCAATTTCGTCAAATCCTGTGGCACCGGCAGCGACGCTGCCTTCGTTCGGAAGTCGCTGAGTCTGCCCAGCTGCTGACTGGCTTGGTCCTTCATGTCATCGACATGCGACTAAGGGTGCTGACGTTAGTGCGTTCGCGTATCATGAGGCCTGAATAATCTAGCAGTCGAGGTGACCTGTGAACTTGGAAATCAGTCTAGTTGCCTCGCCTGCCCATTGGATCCCCAAGTGAAGGAAGCGGGAGCACGCGCGAATAGCACAATAAGTACATGGTGGATTGACTCATAGCTGCGATGGTTCCGTTCTGAGACGTAGATACATACTGGAATCCTTATACGGGGAAAAGATGGATTCAACTGCGCGACCAATTCGGCGCCTTGCATGCGACCGTTTCCACCAAAAAGTGAACATTGCATCAACATGTCTATGTGTGAGTCTGTGGCGCTCCTGAGATATGTCCAATCTTGATGTTGATTGACGAGGCTAGTCCTTCTGTCTCGGCAGGATAATCATGTCGAAGGATGGTTTAGGAAAGAAACAGTGCATGAACTGTGTTATCTTTTACATTACCAGTCTGATCGATACCGAGATCGTGGCTGGACCCAATCATACACAGCGACCGGGGGCCTTACTACTGTGCCTCGAATCGTACAGATACTGTCACTGAAACTTGCCAAAGTCAGGAAAGTACATGCAAGGTACTCTGTATACAGAATGGCACAACATATCCCACATTAGACGATGGCCTCTTCGCATACTTAAGATGTCGTAATGGCTTTAACCATCTATGGCCTTACCGCACGTCACGTGACCTCGGTTATATAAGTACCGAGGCCTACTTTACTTATACCCTCTATATTAGAGCGTACTTCGTACCTATTTCTTATTTCTAATAAATAACTATTCTCTTATTTATATTAATACCCTTATTATAATTATATAATCGTTATAAACCTAGCTCTAACTTAAACTCCTATATACCTCTATTAAAAAGTTATTTTTTAAGGACTACGGTTTACTATATCCTTTTTCATAATATTATTTACTCTTATTATATTCGTTAACCTTAGTTCTAAATAAAGTAATATTTTTTAAAAAGACTATTAATACTTTTAAATAAAAGCTTAATTATTAATAAGACTAGTTAAAATAGTACCTTACTCTTCGTATTAAAGCTCGATTAAAGGACGTTTAGGACTTTTTAAACCTAAATAACCTTATTTCTTTATTAAATCTATTACTTTTTATTAAGTTTATTTTTTTAATTAAAGAGTATATTAAAATATAAAATACTACTTAAAATTAAGTATATAAAACGGCTTTTAGTAAATACTAACGATAACTTAAAGAATTCATTTAATAATAAGCTAAGTAAAAAATAAAAAGCGAGATTATAATCGAACTTAAAAACAACTTTATTAAATAACTAGTTATTTTAATAAAACTAAAGACCGTAATAGCGAATTAAGTACGTTTCATTAAGGAATACGCCTCTTTTATTTAATAAACTATATTTAAAATAATTTTTATATAAAAAAAGAGAAATTATTTATTTATATATTCTACCTTTACTAGCTACTCAGGCGGTTCTTAGTATTATTTATATAGTATTAATACACGGTATTAGTAAATACTTATATTATCTTACTAAACTATTTTTTTAAATTTTCTAACTTTTTAACTTTCCCTCTTATAAAGTTCATAACTACGGATTATTAACGACGATATTAGGCGCCTAACGTTACTACCTTATAAGCCTACGTACCTAGCTAAGTTTATAACCTCTCTAAATAATAATAACTTATAATAATATAGTATTAAAAATACCCTCGTTACTATTATTAAGAATAATACTAACCTTACTAATATATATTTTCAACTTTAACTTATATATATATATATTTATTACCTCGTTTCCTTTATTAAAGTTAAAAACGCTACTTCTTTTACTATTTATTACTATTATACTATCGCTATTACTATTACTATTTAACTATCTACCTACTCTTAAGTATACTTTATTAAAATACTAAGACGCTACTAATAGCTCGTCGACCCTTAGGGCTTCTTTAATAGCTAGAAGTTCGATCTTATAAGTATTATACTAAACGACCCCGAGCTATAAAAAAACCGCCTTAATAAATACTATATTTATAATATCGACTTATAAAAAACGAATAGATATATTATAATAAGTATTGCTCTTATTAGTACCTTTTTAATATAATAGAGTAATATAAATAAACTTAGATTTAATAATATAATTAAAAGTTCAAAAAGAGAGTAAGCGAGCGTATTAAATAAAAATATTAAAAAGAGGTTATTATTAAATAAGATAAAGGGAGAAAGTAAGGGCTAGTATTCGGCTATTAAAAAGGTAATTAATATATTATAATAGCGGGATTATTAATATTTTGAGTTTAGTTAGTATTAATAGTTAGTAACGGCTATGGCCGGCTATAGTTAGTTATAAAGTTTTATTAAAGTACGTAATAAAAATACTCGATATTAACCTTAATAAACTAGCTTATTTATAAAAGCGAAGATAGCCCCTAATAAGGCGGACCGGACCCTAAAGGGAAAGAGAAATTATATAAATTAATAAATCGCTAAATCTCTTTTATAATTATTTAAAAAATCTTAAAAAACGCGAAAGAGGAGCTTATAAATTCTTTAAACTACTCCTTTTATACTATAATCTAGGTTTTTAAATAAAAGTACGTACTAAGTAATTCTAGCTTATTTATAATTATATAGTGGTTTTTTTCCGGCTTTATAGGCATAAAAGATCGACCTTAACGGGATTACGCTTTTAAGGGAAATTATATAATATAGTACACTTTTTAATTATATAATACGCGCAATATGCCCTAAGTACGTGCTTAATATAATATAGTGATTTTAATACGAAAACCGCTATATAATTCGGGATAGGCAAGCTGCCCTACTGCTTATTAATAATAGGCTAAGCGACATACTTACGCGGCGGCGCTAGCTAGAAAGGTCGACGGTAAAGGTCGGCCATAAAGGTTAGAGGCGGCCTTCTGGCCCTTAATCGCAGAGGTTCTGAACTTTAATAGCGACGTAGAGGTTTTTAGAAAAAGGGCTAAAAGGGCTAATATCTAGCTACTTTATTATACTAGAGCTCGTAAAGATTCTTTTTATCCTTATTACTTTTAATATTACCTAAAGCTACTCTCTATTTAAACTAAATAAATCTATTAAATAAACTTATTAAATAAACTTATTAAGAAAACTTATTAAATAAACTTATTAAGAAAACTTATTAAATAAACTTATTAATATATAAACTACTACTCTACTAAAGATACCCCTCGATAGGTCCCCCCCTCTGGGGCTCGATAGATTAGGCCCCCTCGATGCCTTAGTTATTATAATTAACGTAAGTATACTTAAAGAGTAGCGTAGTACTTTTTAATAGTACGGAATTTAGCTAAGTAATAGTATAAACGCTATAAATAACCGGGCTAATATAGACGTTAAAATCTAATATATTAATATTAGTTTAAAAATTATATTTTATAAAGCTAGAAATCCCTCTAATATAAGCTATATTATAAACGTAAGGGAATATATAAGGGGTCCCTTAACCCTTAACGAGAAGGAGTATATAATACGGGATCTAGCTACTTATGCGGGCTAGTACTAAGAGGTCTTATATACGTTAGAGTGGGTATAGCTCGCCCTTTAAATAGCTAGAAGCGGCAGAAGGTCGGGAGCTATTAATGAAAGGGAGATAATAGTCGAGTTAGTTAACTACTATTTTAATTAGTAATTAGGTATAGAGCGCAATATACCTAGTTTTCCCTAATACGTAATACACAGTACGGCCCCGGCGGATTGCTCCGTTAGGGGGTTATTTATAATTATAAAAGAGGAATTTAACGTAGTTATAAATAGGGCGAACTTTAGTATTAATTTATTAACTTAGATTAAGGACTTTTCTTTAGCTTATTATTAAGTAAAATAGTTTAAACTATTTAAAGTCTAGAGGACCCTCGTTCTAAAAAACTTTTTTTATATAATTTTACGTTACTTTGTTCTAAATTAGTCTAATTAAGAGCTTATTAATATTATTAAGTTAGAGCGAAAACGGGAAGCGGTCCTTGATATAAAGTATTATACCGAGATTTTTAATAACTTTTTATATAAAAAAGTAATATATAATAAGAGTTATAGACGACCCTTAGTAATATTTATAATACTAGTAAGTCGCTTAGATTTTCCTAAATAAAATAAAACGATTTTTAACTCGTTTTCTTATTATTTTTATAAAGGACCCTATTATTAAAAATTAATAAACTATATAAAAATAGAGCTTATTTTAATAAGTAAAACAAAAATGAAATATATTTAGCTAAGTAATAGTAAGGCTTAAAAAATAATTTCTTATTTAAATTAAGAGAAGTACGCTAATTTCTATACTAACTTTACTTAAAAAGGCTAGATCTATATAAAACCCCCTATTTAATAAGGTAATAATAACCGAGGTAGTTTTAAAAAGGCAACTAAAATTACTAAGCTAAGTAATAAGAAGAACTCTAAAGTAACTTACTTTTTAAATATCGTAATTATAATTATTAACGTTAATTTACTTCCTAAGCTAAGTATAGAGAGTAATAGAAATAGTAATTTTACTATTTTTTTTTATCTCCTTTACTAACTTATATTTCTTTTTTAAAAGTATATTTATATATAACTATAATACTATATACCTTATTAATAATTAATCGCTCTTAAAGCTAGATTTTATTTAATAAAGTAATAACTTAGAGAATATAAACTTTAGGACGGCCTCTTATTTTATAATTACTAAGAGAATAAAGATTATATAGAATATCCTTCCCCCCGATAGAGTAATCCGCTAGGGCCGTACCGTATATTACGTATTAAAAAAAACTAAGTATATTGCGCTCTATACCTAATTACTAATTAAAATAGTAGTTAACTAACTTAACCGTTATCTCCCTTTATTAAAAATAGCTTCCGACCTTCCGCTACGTAATTTCAGCCGTCTAGAGGGCGAGCTATACCTATTCTAATATATATAAGCCCCCCCGACGGAGCAATCCGCCGGGGCCGTACCGTGTATTACGTATTAAGGAAAACTAGGTATATTGCGCTCTATACCTAACTACTAATTAAAATAGCTCTTAACCTTCCGCCGCCCGCTTATAGAGCGAGCTTTACTTACTCTAACGTACATCAGACCTCTTAGTACTAGCTTATGTAAGTAGCTAGGTTTAATATAATCCTTTTTTTTATATAAATATTATTATTACCTAGGGGGTCCCGTAAGAGCTATTTAAAATATTAGCTTATTACCCTAATTATATATACCTCTAGCCCGTTTATTATAGTTATTATAATTAAGCTAGTATTAATATACTAGATCTTAGTATTTATATTAGCCTAGCTATTTACAGTACTTATAATATTACTTAACTAAATTCTATATTATTAAAAAGTACTTTACTACTCCTTAGGCGTACTTATGTTAACTATAATAGCTATAGTATCGAGCTAGCTAAGGGCGCCTAGCCCGAGAGGGGCAGACTTATTAACGGGCATCTTTAGAGTTCTAACCTACTAATTACTAATTATATACTAAGAGAGTAGTAGTTTATATATTAATAGGTTTATTTAGTAGATTTATTTAGTAAATTTTTTAGTTTTAATAAAGAGTAGCTTTAGGTAATATTAGAAGCGATAAGAATAAAAAAAATCTTTACGAACTCTAAATAGTAAATATTAGCCTATTTAGCCCTTTTTTTAAAAACCTCTACGTCGCTATTAAAGTTCAGAACTTCTATAGTTAAGGGCCGCCTCTAACTATTATAGCCGACTATTATAACTAACTATTACGGCTAACTTCTATTATTAACCTCTATTATTAACCTTTTTAACCAGCGTTACTACGTAAAAAGTAACTTACCTATCCTAAATTAAATAGCAGCTTTTGTATTAAAATTACTTTATTATATTAAGCGCGCGCTTAGGATATATTGCGCGTATTATATAATTAAAAAGTGCATTATATTATATAATTTTTTTTAAAAGCGTGATCCTGTTAAGGTCGATCTTTTGTGCCTATAAAGCCGGAAAAAAACCACTATATATATATAAGACCTCCTAGTACTAGCCTATATAAGCGGCCAGATCTTATATTATATACTCCTTTTTATTAAGAGTTAGGGGGCCCTTTATATATTCCCTTATCTTTATAATATAGCTCGTATTAAAAGGATTTCTAGCTTTATAAAATATAATTTCTAAATTAGCGTCGATATATTAAATCTTAATATTTATATTAACTTAGTTATTTATAACGTTCGTATTATTATTTAGCTAGATTTTATATAATTAAAAAGTACTATACTACTCCTTACCCTTTAGGGTCCGGTCCGCCTCATTAGGGGCCATCTTCGCCTTTATAGGCAAGCTAGTCTATTAAGGTTAATATCGAGTATCTTTATTACGTACTTTAATAAAACTTTATAACTAACTATAGCCGGCCGTAGCCGTTACTAACTATTAATACTAACTAAACTTAAGATATTAATAACCCCGTTATTATAGTATATTAATTACCTTTTTAATAGCTAAATATTACCCCTTATTTTCTCCCCTTATCTTATTTAATAATAACCTCTCTTTACTAATATTCCTATTTAATACGCTCGCTTATACTCTTTTTAAGTTCTTAATTATACTATTAAATCTAGGTTTATTTATACTATTTTATTATATTAAAAGGGTATTAATAAGGATAACGCTTATTATAATATATTTATTCGTTTTTTATAAGTTAATATTATAAATATAGTATTTATTAAAGTAGTCTCTTTATAGCTCGGGGTCCTTTAGTATAATACTTATAAAATCGAACTTTTAGTTATTAATAAAGCCTTAAGGGTTAACGAGCTATTAGTAGCGTCTTAGTATTTTAATAAAGTATACTTAAAGTAGATGGTTAAATAGTAATAGCAATAGTAATAGCGTAATAATAATAGCGTAATAGTAATAAATAGTAAGAGAAGCGTTTTTAACTTTAATAAAAGTAACGAGGTAATAAATATATATATATATACGAGTTAAAGTTAAAAATATTAATAAGGTTAGTATTATTTTTAACGATAGTAACGAGGGTATCTCTAATATTATACTATTATAAGCTATTATTATTTAAAAAGGTAGCTAACTTAGCTAGGTACGCGGGCTCATAAGGTAGTAGCGTTGGGCGCCTAATATTACTATTAATAATCCGTAGTTATAAACTTTATAAGAGGGAAAATTAAAAAGTTAGAAAATCTAAAAAAATAGTCTAGCGAGATAGTGTGAGTATTTACTAATACTGTGTATTAATACTATGTAAATAATACTAAGAACCGCCCGAGCAGCCAGCAAAGGCAGAATATATAAATAAATAAATACTACTCCTTAGGCGTACTTACGTTAATTATAATAGCTAGGGCGTCGAGGGGGCCTAATTTATCGAGCCTTAGAGGGGGGGACTTATTATAGGGTATCTTTAGTAAAGTAGTAGTTTATATATCGATAAGTTTATTTAATAAGTTTATTTAATAAATTTATTTAGTTTAAATAAAAAGTAGCTTTAGGTAATATTAAAAATAATAAAAATAAACAAAATGTTTATAAGCTCTAGTATAATAAAAGAGTAACTAGATATTAGCCCTTTTAGCCCTTTTTCTAAAGACTTTTATGTTATTATTAAAGTTTAGAACCTTTATAGTTAAGGGCTACCTCTAACCTTTACGGCCGACCTCTATCGTTAACCTTTCTAGCCGGCACTATTACGTAAAGAGTAGCTTACCTATCCCGAAAAATATAGTAGTTTTCGTATTAAAATTACTATATTTATTTATTTTTTTTTATTCTACCTTTGCTAGCTACTCGGGCGGTTCTCGGTATTATTTATATAGTATTAATACATAGTATTAATAATTACTCCCACTATCTTAATAAACTATTTTTTTTAGATTTTCTACCTTTTTAACTTTTCCTCTTATAAAGTTTATAACTATAGATTATTAATAGTAATATTAAGTACCTAACGCTACTACCTTATAAGCCGCCTACTTAGCTAAGTTTACTACCCTCTAGGTAACTATAGCTTATAATAATAGTATTGGAGATGCCCTTGTCGCCGTTATTAAGAATAATATTAACCTCTATAAGCACAATATTTACCCTAGTACTTTTAACTTTAACTTACACACGTATACACATTCGTTACCTCGTTTCCTTTATTAAAGTTAAAAAACGCTTCCCTTGCCGTTTATTATTATTACCCTATCACTATCGTTATCGAATCGTCTACTTTAAATACATACTATTAAAATACTAAAACGCCTAGTTATTATTAACCCCTAGGGATACCTCAAGGGCTAGAAGTTCGATCCTATAAGTATTATACTAAAGGACCCCGAACTATAGTAAGGTCGTTTTAAGGAATATAGATTAGATACCGTTAACTTAAAGATCCGAAATATATATATCGATATAAGTATTATTATTATTAATACCTAACTAATATAATATAGCCTTAATAAAATACTTAATTAATTATAGAGTATAATTAATACTTTAGTATCGTAGTAATAAAATAAGAGGTTTAGAGAGACTAAAAAGGATATTTTAGAATTATTAAATAAGTTAGAAAATAAGAGGTAAGTTTCGGCTATTTAGAAAGCTATTAATATATTACGTTATTAATAATAGGATAAGCTATATTAATAATTAATAACGGCTACGGCCGGCTATAGTTAGTTATAAAGTTTTGTTAAAGTACGTAATAAAGATACTCAATATTAACCCTAATAGACTAGCTTACTTATAAAGGCGAAGATAGCCCCTAATAAGGCGGACCGGACCCCAAAGGGATCACTATATTTATATTAAGTACATACTTAGGGCATATTGCGCGTATTATATAGTTAAAAAGTATACCGTATTATATAATTCTTTTTAAAAACGTAATCCTATTAAGGTCGATCTTTTACGCTTATAAAGCTAGAAAAAAACTATTATATAGAATATTTTTATAGGACTAAAGGGGCCCGGGATTAAGTACTTTGCTCTTTATAATATCGGTTTTATTAAGAACTTCTATATAAACGTCGTATTAAAAGTACTACTTTAAAAGACTAGTATTTAGTACTTAAGCTTTAATTATACTCTTTAGTTTTAAAACGAATTTAATAACGTTATTATTAAGTAGCTTAAGAAGAAGGTTAATCTAGTTTTTTTAAAATATAAGCTCTATTCGTCTTATTCTCTATTTAAAAGTTAGTTTTTATTTATTAATATAATTTTAGTACGTAGTATATAGTACTTACGTTCTTTATATTAATTAAAGAACGACCGATTAAATATAGCCTAATTGTAGTATTTTAAATCTAGTTATTTTATATTAATAATATTTAAAAAGCTCGTACTAGCCGCTCGGAGGGTAAGGATTAAAAGACTAAACTATTTAAAATATTAATATTATATAATTATTTATATAGTGGTTTTTTTCCGGCTCTATAGGCGCAAAAGATTAACCTTAATAGGATTACGCTTTTAAGGGAAATTATATAATATAGTATACTTTTTAATTATATAATACGCACAATGTACTCTAAGTATACACTTAATATAATATAGTGATTTTAATATAAAAACCGCTATATAATTCGGGATAGGTAAGCTGTCCTCTTTATTACGTAGTAGCGCTAGCTAAAAAGGTCGATAGTAGAGGTTAGCTATAATAGTTAGCTATAATAATTAGCTATAATAGTTAGGAGCGGCCTTTTTTAACCGTAGAGGTTTTAAGCTTTAATAGTAATATAGAGGTTTTTAAAAAAAGGGCTAAAAGGGTTAATATCTAGCTACTTTTTAGAGCTTATAAAGATTTTTTTTATCCTTATTATTTCTAATATTATTTAAAGCTACTCTCTATTTAAACTAAATAAATTTACTAAATAAGCTTATTAAATAAACTTATTAAACGTACTTAAGAATATATAAACTACTATTTTATTAAGAACTTACTCTCTTAGTATATAGTTAGTAATTAGTGGGCTAGGACTTTTTAAAAATGCCCCTCGATAGGTCCCCCCCTCTAGGGCTCGATAGATTCTTAGGCCCCCTTAACACCTTAGCTATCATAGTTAACATAAGTATACTTAAGGAGTAGTATAATACTTTTTAATAATACGAAATCTAGCTAAGTAATAGTACGAATATTATAAATAGCCGGGCTAATACGGACGTTAAGATTTAATATATTAATACTAACTTAGAAATTATATTTTATAAAGCTAGAAGTCCCTTTAATATAGGTTATATTATAAATATAAAGCAATATATAAGGGGTTCTTTAACCTTTAATAAAAAGGAGTATATAATATAGGATCTAGCTACTTATATATAGTGGTTTTTTTTTTCCGGCTTTATAAGTATAAAAGATCGACCTTAACGGAATTACGCTTTTAAAAGAAATTACACAATATAGTACACTTTTTAACTATATAATATGCGTAATATATCCTAAGTACGCGCTTAATATAATATAGTAATTTTAATATAAAAGCCGCTATTTAATTCGGAATAAGTAAGCTACCCTTTACGTAGTAGCGCTAGCTAAAAAAGTTAATAATAGAGGTTAATCATAGAGGTCGGCCGTAATAGTTAACTATAATAGTTAGCTATAATAATTAGAAGCGGCCTTCCTTAACTATAAAGGTTCTAAACTTTAATAGTAACGTAGAGGTTTTTAAAAAAAGAGCTAAATAGGTTAATATTTATTACTCGTACTAGAGCTCGTAAAGATTCTTTTTATTATTATTACTTCTAATATTACCTAAAGCTATTCTCTATTTAAACTAAATAAATTTACTAAATAAATTTACTAAATAAATCTACTAAATAGATTTACTAAATAAACTTATTAATATATAAGGTACTACCTAAATAGCTAGTTAAATAACTAGTTAAAAAGTTAGCTAATTAAAATACTACTTTAATAAGAACCTATTCTAAAAATATTTATTAATAAGTTTACCCCTCTTAAGCTAAGCGCCCTCTTTAGCTAGCTTAATATTATAGCTATCGTAACTAATATAAGTACGCCTAAGGAGTAGTAAAGTACTTTTTAATAGTACGGAATTTAGCTAAGTAATATTATAAATACTATAAATAACTAGGCTAGTACGAATATTAAGATCTAGTATATTAACGCCGGCCTAGTTATAATAGTTATAATAAACGAGCTAGAGGTATATATAGTTAGAGTAATAAGCTAGTATTTTAAATAGCTCTTATAGAACCCCCTAGGTAATAATAATACTAAAAAGGTATAGGGTATAAGGGACTCTCGCGGTGCGGTACTTTAAAAGAACTACTAATACTTATAAAAATAATATAAGATACCTCTTTTAATTAGGTTAATACGGCCTTAATTAACGGAGTTATAACTAAAAGAAAAGGGTAGTATTAGCTAGATTAAAAAAGTAGAGTTTTTAATCGTTTTATATTATTAAGTTTAAAAATAAATTATTAAAAAGGCTCTAGTTTAATCTTAAAAAAGTATATATATTTTTAAAATAAAAATCCGTATTACTAAGCTCTTTTTCTTAATTAGAGCCCTTTTTTTTATATTTTTTTTTAATTAGCTCTCTTATAAATCCCTATATTTAATTAGTTTTAAAAAAGAATTACTAAGATTAATCGCCCTATACTATTTTAATCGTTCCCTAATTTCTTCTTCTCTAATCCTTTATAAAAAAAAATTATTTTAAATTAATTCTAATTACTATATATAGTTAATTATATTAAGCCCTCTACTTACCCTTCCTCTTTATAATTACCTTTTTTACCTCCTCTACTTTCACTACTTTTTTTATTAACTTTATCTAATTCTTATCCTATTTTTTTTAATAATCTCTTAATCCTAACTTTTATTAACCTAATTCTCCTTAGCTTTTTTTATTAATAATAGTATTTAAAAAATATAAGCTAAAGTTATATATATAGTTTTTATAATTAGGTTATCGTACTAATTAACTTATTATTCCCTCGTATTTTTATTAATATTAACTTTACTCTTATATATACTACAATATTATAAAAAATCTTAATAAAACTTAGTTAGCTCTTAATATTAGCGTTCGCTATTTTTTTATATAGCCTAATTATACTTAGAGAGCGTACGCTTAATAGCCTCTTATTTTAATTAAACCTTTAATATTTTAATTAAAATCTTTATAATAAAACTATCCCCGCCCCTAATTAGAGTATTTAAAAAACTACTTCCCTAGTTACTTAGACTAGCTTTACTAAGAGCTGGGCTAAGGTATAATAATAACTTAAATAATAATATATTTAATAAAAACTTCGTAACTTAATAAGTCTTAGGAATATTAATTAGGTATATAAGTTAATTATTAATAATAGTATCTAGACGTTAGTTAGTAACTTTTATTAGTTTAATTATTTATAAAGTCTAATTAAGGTCGCTATTTATTACGGATCCTCAGGTATTTTTTAGTATTTTTAAAGATTAAAATAGTAAGAATAACTTTTTAAAAATAATAAGTTCTTATTTAAGGTTTTTAATTATTCTATCCGTTTTTTTAAAATATATAAAATTAATAAAAATATAATAACTATAATTATATAAGTTATAAATTTTTAGATCTTAGTTAGTAAATTTAAAACTAAGTAAGTAAAAACTAGATTTTTAAAAAATTAGCGCCTTAGGGGCGTTAGTTATAATATAGTTAGAGTTATTTAAGTTAGTATAGGGCCTATTTTTAAAGTCCCGATCGTATATTACTTTTTTAAAAAACCTTTTTAAAAAAGGTCTTATTATATTAAAAAGTTAAAAACTATCGTATTAGAACTCGTAGCTAATTTACTAGATCTAAGCTATATAAAGCTTATTATTAAACGGTCTAAGGTATTTATAAGTTATTTAATACGCGTTATAAATTAGGTTAAACTAGTTATATCGGACTACGTTATAAAACTATTTAAGTACGTATAGATTATATTCCTATTTACCTAGCTATTATATTATAAGGACTATATAAGTACTTATATTAATTAGTTATTAAATATAAAAAAGCGTATTAATCCGGCTATAAAAGGCCTTTAGTACTTAGATATTATTAACAAATATCCTCTCTAAACGCCTAAAAGCCTACTTTAGATCGTATTAATAAACTATACTATTTTACTAATTAATAATTATTTTTATAAAATAACCCGGATTATTAATATAAAAAGAGAAGATTACTAAATATATTAAAATCCTAACTTTTTATATAGTTTTTTAAGTTTAAGGGTTTAGAGTAGGGGTCTTATTTAATTTAAAAATACTCTCTTATTCCTCCTTAATTATAACTATATTATGTACTAAAATAAGGTTTCGTATTATAACCTTTATTATAAATCTAATCTTATATTTTTAAATCTAGCTTTTATATAATAAGCGTTTTTAAAAGTTATAATAATTAGTTAGGATTTTTATTATTTTATAATAAGTTTAACCTATTTAAATCTTTTAGTTTTTTAGATTTATAAAAGCCTCGGGGCGCTAATTAAAAAAGGGAAGTGCGTCCCCTATACTGAGCTAATTAAAAAAATTAAATTTATAAAAGGTTAGGATTATTTAGAAGAAACTAGTTTGTTTAAGTACTAGGTTTAGATAATAGTTAATATATGCTTTTTATTAATAATTTATATTAAAATTAATAAACTAAGAGTTTTTAGTATTTATTATAGTCCTAGGGTTAGTCTTATTAAAAATAATATATTTATTTAGATTTTACTTTCTTAGTTAGTATTTAATATCGTTTTTAAAGTTCTTTATTATAATTAGGCCCTAAATTCGTACTATATCCTTTTTATTATTTAATTTAAAAAAGGAGATAGGAAGTAAAGAGGCTATTATAAATAACTAAGTTAGTATTTATATAATAAATTAAAAAGTAAAAATTAGAAAAAGTTTAATTAATAATAATTATAAAAAAGTAATTAAGGAGGGAAGAAGGAAAAGTTAAGTAACTAAGTAAAAAGCTACTTTTTTATACTAATTATAAGAGCAGCCTTTACTAATTAAAAAAGAAGGCGCTATATTATAAATAATAAAAAGGCCCCGATCCTATAATTTACTCCTTCTTTTTTTTATATAGTAGTTATAATTTAGCGTTAATTAACCGAGAGGCCTATAGTACTTTCCTTTTTAATACCCCTGGTCTAAGGGGGGGGGGGGGGTATATAGAGGCCCTCCTTCGATTCCTCTATTCCTTTTTAGTTCTTTTTTTAAATAATAACTTTTTAATTATAATTATCCTTTTTTACTTAGTCTCTTTTTTTTTAATAATATAATTTACTTACTTATTATATCTAATACTTTAATTATTAATAATATATATTAAATTACTAAAACTACTTATTATAATATCTAGCCTTAGTAATTTTCCTACTCTACTCTTAAAAAGGTCTATTTTTAAAAAACTTAGGGTTATAAGTTCTAAGAGGTTAATAAAAAATAGACTATAATAAGCGTTATTTTATTTAATTATTTTAATCCTCGTCCTAATTTAACGTTCCTCTTTTTTAAATCCTTAAGATTATTAATTAGTTAACTCTTTTGAAATTAGTTAAAGAGCTTTATACCGAATTTTATATTATAAATCCTTAGGTTAATAAGTATACTAAAAGAGAAATAGTTTAAAAGTTTTAGTAATTAACTACGAATTAGAACGTTATTAAAAAGTACGTTTATAATCTAAGTATTATAAGTAGATTATTTTTATAAAGCTGTTGGGTTTTTATTAGTTACGATTATACTAATTACTTTAACTTTTTATTTTAATAATTAAATAAATAAACCCTTATTATTAATTCTTTACTTATTTAGGCTTATAGCGTTCGGAATACTATACTTTATAACTATTATATACGGTCTTTTTAAAAATATATTAGTTCTAATACTAAAGAACTAGTTAAACAAATAGTCCCCTACTTCGAGTACGTTTCTCTTCTAGATTACTTTAATAATTAATATAATAATAAAAAGGTATAGGGTATAAAGGACTTTCGTAGTACGGTGCTTAAGAAGAACTACTAATACTTACAAAAATAATATAAAATACCTCCTTTAATTAGGTTAATACGGCCTTAATTAACGGAGTTATAACTAAAAAAAGAGGGTAATATTAACTAAATTAGAAGAGTAAACTTCTTAATCGTCTTATATTATTATATTTAAAAATAAATTATTAAAAAAGCTCTAGTTCGATCTTTAAAAAGTATATATATAAATAAAATAAAAATCCGCGCTATTAGGCTCCTCTTTTTAATCGGGGGCCTTTTTCCTTATATTTTTTTTTAATTAGCTTTTTTATAGGTCCCTATATTTAATTAGTTTTAAAAAAAAGAAATATTAAGACTAATTACCCTACCCTATTTTAATTATTCTCTAATTTTTCTTTTCCTAATTTTTTATAAAAAGAAATTATTTTAAATTAGTCCTAGTTATTATATATAGTTAATTATATTAAGCCTTTTGCTTACTTTTTTTTTTATAATTACTTTTTTTACTTTTTCTATTTTTATTACTTTCTCTACTAGTTTTACTTAGTTCTTATCTTAATCCTTCTTAATAATCTCCTAATCCTAACCTTTATTAGCCTAATTCTCTTTAGATCTTTTTATTAATAATAGTATTTAAGGAGTATAGGCTAGAGTTATATATATAGCTTTTATAATCGAGTTATTATATTAATTAACTTATTATTTCCTTATACTCTTATTAATATTAGCTTTATTTATATATATATTATAATATTATAAAAGATCTTAATAAAACTTAGCTAACTCTTAATACTAGTATTTATTATTTTCTTATATAGCCTAATTATACTTAGAGAGCGTGCGCTTAATAACTTCTTATTTTAACTAAACTTTTAGTATTTTAATTAGAGTTTTTATAATAAAACTATCCTTATTCCTAATTAAAGTATTTAAAAGATTACTTTTTTAGTTACTTAGACTAGCTTTACTAAGAGCCGGGCTAAGGCGTAGTAATAACTTAAGTAGTAATATATTTAATAAAGATTTTATAACTTAATAAATCTTAAAAATATTAATTAAGTATATAAGTTAATTATTAATAATAGCGTTTAGATACTACTTAATAACTTTTATTAATTTAATTACTTACGGAGTCTAATTAAGGTCGCTACTTATTATAAATCTTTAAATACTCTTTAGTATTTTTAAAAATCGAGATAGTAAAAATAACTTTTTAAAAATAGTAAGTTCTTATTTAAAGTTTTTAACTATTTTATATATCTTTTTAAAATATATAAAATTAATAAGAATATAATAACTATAATTATAGGGGTTATAAATTCTTATATCCTAGTTAGTAAACTTAAGGCTAAGTAAGTAAGTACTAGATTTTTAAAAAGTTAGCGCCTTAGGGGCGTTAGTTATAGTATAATTAGAGTTATTTAAGTTAATATAGGGCCTATTCTTAGAGTCTTAATTATTTATTATTTTATTAAAAGACTTCTTTAAAAGAGGTCTTATTATATTAAAAAAGTAATAACTATTATATTAAAACTCGTAATTAATTTACTAAATTTAAGCTACGTAAAGTTTATTATTAAATAATTTAAAATATTTATAAGTTATTTAATATACGTTATAAGTTAGGTTAAGCTAGTTATATTCGATTATATTACGAAACTATTTAAGTATATATAAACCGTATTTTTATTTACTTAGTTATTATATTATAAAAACTACGTAAGTACTTATATTAATTAGTTATTAAATATAAAGAGGTATATTAATCTAGTTATAAAAAGCTTTTAGTACTTAGATATTATTAACGAATATCTTCTCTAAATACTTAAGAGCTTACTTCGGATCGTACTAATAAACTATACTATCCCGCTAATTAATAATTATTTTTATAAAATAGCCTAGATTATTAATATAGAGAGAAAAGATTATTAAATATACTAAAGTCCTAATTTTTTATATAATTTCTTAAGTTTAAAAAATTAGGGTAGGGGTTTTATTTAGTTCAAAAGTATTTTTTTATTTTTTTTTAATTATAATTATATTACGTACTAGAGCGAGGTCCTATATTATAACTTCTATTATAAATCTAATCTTATATTTTTAAATCTAATTTTTATATAATAAGTATTTTTAAAAGTTATAGTAATTAGTTAGGATTTTTATTACTTTATAATAGGTTTAACTTATTTAAATCTTCTGGTTTTTTAGACTTTTAAAAGCCTCGGGGCGCTAATTAAAAAAGAGAAATACGTCCCTTATACCGAGCTAATTAAAAAAATCGATTTTATAAGAGGTTAGGATTATTTAAAAAAAACTAGTTCGTTTAGGTACTCGGTTTAGGTAATAGTTAATATATATTTTATATTAGTAGTTTATATTAAAATTAACGAACTAAGAGTCCTTAGTATTTATTATAGTCCTAGGGTTAGGTTTATTAAAAATAATATATCTATTTAGATTCTACTTTCTTAGTTAGTATTTAGTATTATTTTTAAAGTTTTTTATTATAATTAGGCTCTAAATTTGCGCTATATCTTTTTTATTATCTAGTTTAAAAAAGGAGATAAGAGGTAAGGAGGCTATTATAAATTACTAAGTTAGTATTTATATAGTAGATTAAAAAATAAAAATTAAAAAAAGTTTAATTAGTAATAGTTATAAAGAAGTAGTTAAGGAGGGAAGAAAGAAAAGTTAAGTAACTAAATAAAAAGCTATTTTTTTATACTAATTATAGGGGCGGCCTTTATTAATTAAAAAAAAAAGCGCTATATTATAAATAATAAAAAGGCCCCGATCTTATAATTTACTTTTCTCTTTTTTTATATAATAATTATAATTTAGTACTAATTAGCTAAGAGGCTTATAGTACTTTCTTTTTTAATACCCTAGATCTAAGGGGGGGTATATAAAGGCTCTTTTTTAATTCCTCTATTACTTTTTATTTCTTTCTCTAAATAATAGCTTTTTAATTATAATTATCCTTTTTTACTTAGTCTCTTTTTTTTTTAATAATATAATCTACTTACTTATTATATCTAATACTTTAGTTACTAATAATATATATTAAATTACTAAAACTACTTATTATAATATCCGGCCTTAGTAATATTCCTTCTCTATTTTTAAAAAGGTCTATTTTTAAAAAACTTAGGGCTATAAGTTTTAAGAAGTTAGTAAAGAATAAACTATAATAAGTACTATTCTATTCGATCTTTTTAATTCTTATTTTAATCTAACGTTACTCCTTTTTAAATTTTTAAAATTACTAATTAGTTAACTTTTTTTAGATTAACTAGAGAGCTTTATACTAAATTCTATAATATAAATCCTTAGGTTAATAAGTATACTAAAGGAGAAATAGCTTAGAAATTTTAATAATTAACTACGAATTAGAACGTTATTAAAAAATACGTCTATAATCTAGGTATTATAAGTAGATTATTTTCGTAGAGCCGTTAGGTTTTTATTAATTATAATTATACTAATTACTTTAGCCCTCTATTTTAATAATTAAATAAACAAACCCTTATTATTAATTCTTTACTTATCTAAGTTTATAGCGTTTAGAATACTATATTTTATAATTATTATATATAGTCTTTTTAAAAGTATATCGGTTCTAATACTAAAGAACTAGTTAGAAAAATAGTCTCTTACTTCGAGTACGTTTCTTTTTTAAATTATTTTAACGATCGATATAGTAATTATATATATTCTAAAAATAAGAAATACTATTTTAAAAAAACTAATAATTAATAGACTATTAATTAGTCTAGAGCCGACTCTAAATAAGGTTATTATTATTATTATATAATAAGTAATAATAAGGTAGCGTCTCTAATCCTAACTAATATTAAAAAAGTTAAGACTTTAGTTTATATAGTTTCTAACTAAATTAATATTACTAAGATTAAAGAGAATAAGTATAATTCCGTTCTTAAGGACGCCCCTTTTATATACCTTATTAAAAACTATATATTTATAATTTGTAAAAGTTATTAATATATTAAAATAAAATAAGTAGAGTAGGAGGTTATATAAGCTAAACTAGATATTAAACGGGCTTAATTAAATAGGGAACTAAGCTTAGATATTTAAAAAGAGGAGTAGGGTTTTTTAATATAATTATATAATTAGTAAATAAGGTCGTTAAGTTTTTAATTATAATAATTAAAAAATAATTCTTTTCTTTTTATTATTCTCTTATATTTTTATCCTAGATCTAAATAAAAAAATAACTAAAGAATTAATAAGATTTAATAATATTTTTGTAAAATAATATTTAATAAATAAAAAAAACTCGTAGCTTATACTAGGGATCGATAGTAGTAAGGGGTAATTTAGCCCTCTTAAGAGGCCTTTATTTATAATTAGGTTTATTTAGTAATTAGTTAAGTATCCTCGTCCCTAAAGTCTATTATATTATTATTATAATTAAAAAGTAAAATCGTAGCGTCGATCTTATATATCTTTTTAGAGTATAACGTAGTTATTAAAGTACGGTTTTTTAAGTAGTTTTTTTTTATAAATAGTATAAATATTTACTTAGTTATAGTAGCCTAAGTTAGGTCGTACTACGTAGATATATCTAACTATACTCATAGGATTAGCTAAGGGAAATATAGGTATAGTCTACTAGAGTAGTCCGATCTAATAGTTTAGAATCTACTTAACTAAAAGCTTAGTATTTTCCTTAGTTAATATATTCGTTATATAAAAAAGAAAGGTAATACGATTAATAATCGTACGCTTTTTTTTATTTTTAATTATAATAAAGAGGATATTTTTTATAAGCTTATAACTATTATACTTTTTATAATACTAAGCTCCCTAAACTAAAATAATAAAATAAGCGTCCTTATTAAGAGTATACTAATTATAATTTTTAATAATCTAGTAATATAAACTTTAGTAGTACTAGTAGCGGTCTCTAAGTCCTATAATTAGAGGTTAATTAAAATACATAGTGCTTATATTAAATATACGAGCAAGACCTCGAGAGTAAATATTATTTTAATAGATCTTTAGCTTATTTATTTTATTAACTAGGTTAGAATTAGTAATATTATTAATAATTACCTAAGTAACCTAGGCCCCTATTATTAATTAGTAATATTATTAATAGTTCGGATATTAGTACTAAGTATTTTTACGTACTTACGAAGTAAGGGATCGTAGCGAGGTTTTAAGTTAACTTTAATTATTTATAAAGAGTGGGCTATATTCCTTTTTATATATAATTACGTTAAGAAGTCCTGCCTTAAACCTCGCGTATTTTATTAATTTAATAAAGCTATTTAAAATAACCTCGACTTTTTTTACTACTTCTTTTATAATATTAGTATAGAACCGCTTATATATAGCTTTAATTAAGCTCTTATTAGTTACAATATAGAGGTCTTATTATTTAATAAGAGTAATTATATTATTAATTTTAATAAATAGTACCTAAGTAAAGTTTAAGTTAGAAAATAAAATAAGTAATCCTTTAATAACTTTTTTAATCTACTCTTTTTTATTTAAAAAATAGTTAGTATCTTATTTTTTATACTTTTTTAAAAAGAAATCCTTAGCTTAGGCCTAAGGTAATCCTCTAATCATATTTTTAACTAGAGTTTAATAATCTCTTTTTATAATATATATAATAAGTTTATTTCTAAATTAGTCTAGGACCCTACTAATCTCGTATTAGTCCTCGAACTTTTTTAAAAAGTTTATAATATTATTATTTTTAAAAATTATAATCCCCTCTTAACTAGGGAATAGTATTTTATAAAACCTTATATTTTTTATTAAATTAGGCTAAAGAATAATAAGGTCCTTAGTTTAAAGTACGATTATTTAGATCTAAGTAGTAATAGTACTTAAGAGGGTATTAATTAAAGTATTTATCCTAACCTAAGCTATAATTAGCTTTTTTTAATTAAATTAGTAAATAGATCTATTATTAAGGGTAGGTTTTTTATTATTAAATAACTCCGCAGTTTACAGGTCTTAATAAACTATAAAAACTAATTTAATAAACGGTCTATTTAAAATAAAAGGGTAAGGTTCGTATAATTAAACGTTTTAAGGGGCGCTAATAGTAATAAAAATAATATATTAATTTATTTATATTTATAGTCTAAGGTTATTAAAAATATAATTCGTTAAGTTTATTTATAATTTTAATAATTTTATATTAGTTTATTTATTTTAAGTAGAGTTTAAAAAGAGAGGAAAAGAGCTATTTTACTAATTAGAATATAGTTATTATCCTAATTAATATAATTTAAGCCGTTTTTCTTAGCCCTTACTAAGCGTATAACTAGAGTTTTAATTAGACTTTATATTAGGCCTATAGTAATACTAATCGAAATTATTAATAAGTTTAGTTAAAAGCTAGTTTTTTAAGCGCCCTTAGTCCAACGTATCCGTATTTTTAAATAAGTTTATTATTAAATCTCTAGGCTATATTAATTAATAAGGAATAGTTTAGTTAAATAACTAGTTATATTTATTAAGGTATTTTATTAGTTCTAATCTTAACTCGTTATTTATTTTATTATACTATTATAGTGTTCGTATTTAGGCCCGATCCGGTCCTAATTATTTATATATTTCTCTATTTATTTATTTTACTCGCTTATTAGGGTTTATTATATCCCCTTTTTATTAAATAAAAAGCCCTTTTTTATACGTTTTTATCTTTATATTTTAGTTATTTAGTTTCTTTTTCAATTAGAGTCCTACTACTCGTATTTATTTTAATCGTTATACTACTTTCTTTTACTTATTTATTTAAATTATCTCTAATTAAGTTAGGCTTTTTTTTACTTATTCTCTTATTTAAAAAAGGAAGGGATTTTTAAAAAGGGAGACTATTAAAAAAGTATAGAGTATAAAGGACTTTTACAGTATAGTACTTAAGAAAAACTATTAATACTTATAAAAATAATATAAAATACTTCTTTTAATTAGGTTAATACGGCCTTAATTAACGGAGTTATAATTAAAAAAAGAGGGTAATATTAACCAGATCAAAAGGGTAGAATTTTTAATTATTTTATATTATTATATTTAAAAATAAATTATTAAAAAAGCTCTAGTTCGATTTTTAAAAAGTATATATATAAATAAAATAAAAATCCGCGCTACTAAGCTCCTCTCCCTAATCGGAGGCTTTTTTTTTTATATTTTTCTCTAATTAGCTCTCTTATAGGTCCTTATACTTAATTAGCTTTAGAGAAAAGAAATACTAAGACTAATCGCCCTACCCTATTCTAATAATTATATATATTCCGAAAATAAAAAATACTACTTCGAGAAAAGTAATAACCGGTAGGCTATTAGTTAGTCCGGAGCTAACTCTAAGTAAAGCTATTATTATTATTATATAATAAATAATAATAAGGTAGTATTTCTAATCTTAATTAATATTAAGAGAGTTAAAACTTTAGTTTATATAGTTTTTAATTAGATCGATATTATTAAGACTAAGGAGAATAAGTATAATTCTATTTTTAAAGACGCCCCTTTAACCTACCTTATTAAAAACTATATATTTATAATTTATAAAAGTTATTAATATATTAAAATAAAATAAGTAAAGTAAGAGGTTATATAAACTAAGCTAGATATAAAATAGGCTTGTTTAAATAGGGAACTAGGCTTAGATATTTAAAGAGAGGGGTAGGGTTTTTTAATATAATTATATAATTAATAAATAAAGTCGTTAAGTTTTTAATTATAATAACTAAAAAATAATTCTTTTCCTCTTATTATCCTCGTATATTTTTATTCTAAATCTAAATAAAGAGATAACTAAAGAATTAGTAAAATTTAGTAATATTTTTATAAAATAATATTTAATAAATAAAAACTCGTAGCCTATACTAAGGATTAGTAATAATAAGAGGTAATCTACCTCTCTCGAGAGGTTTTTATTTATAATTAGGTTTACTTAGTAAATAGTCAAATATTCTCGTCCCTAGAGTTTATTATATTATTATTATAATTAAGAAATAAAATCGTAGCGTTAATTATATTATTTTATAAAAATAAAAAGTTAGCTAAATTAAATATAAAGTTATTATAAAAATTAAACTCGTTAAGTAATAAGTAGAGGCCCTCTAGAGACTTTAAGAACTTTTTAAATTAATTACTAATATAAGTAGCCCTTATAATTAGTTTATTAATAAACGTTTTTAATTAATACGACGATCCGTTTAGAGCGGCTAAGTAAATATAAAAAAGTCCTTATTAATAATAATTAAGTTTTTTAGAAATTAATATATTAATCTTTTATTAAATATTAAAAATAAGAACTAAATCGCTAGTTTATAACTTTATTAATTAAAAAAAGTATAAAGAGTTAAACTAGTTATAGGTTTAAGCTTAGTATTAAATAACTTTATTAATTATAGCTTCTCGGTCGTTTATTAAAAGAATAAAAGCTCGTAATTAGGCTTAGATTTCTTAATTTATTATATATATATTCTCCTAATTAAGTACCCTCTAAATTATTATTTTTTTTTAATTAGGGTCGCTATATAACGACTATAAATAAAATAGAACGGTATATAACCTAACGATATTTTAATAATTATTTTATTTATAAAAAGGGCCGTAGTAAGTATAAGTTTAATATCTTTTTTTTTTAATTTAACTAAATATAAAGTATATATATAATAAGTTAATAACCCTTTTTAAAGAGCCCGTTAGTGCGAGGATTATAAGCTAATATTATCTTTTACTAAGTACTATATTATTAATTAAGCTACGTTATAGTACTTATATTCTCTTGTCCCCCGTTAATAATTAAAGTATTATAAATCTTATAATAATAAATAATATTTTTTTAAATAAACTTCGTAATATTTTTTAATAAAGTATTTATTATAATCCGCGCTTTTAAGTATTTTATAAACTTATAACGCGCCTTAATAACCTTTTATTTACTTATATACTAAACGTTTAAATAGACCTTAGAAAAAGGTTCGTAAATTAGAACTATAAATATATAAGGATTATTAAAACTTTATAATTAAGCTTTTTAATAAGCTTTATAAGTCGTAATTAGCTCCTAGGTCTAAGTATATATTCTTAGTTAGTAATATTATTTTATAAAATGAAAATATATAGCCTCTCGTCCCTTATACCCGGACTTATTATATACTTTATTAATTAGGTCTACTTAGCGGCGCTTATTATTAATTACTTAAGTAAGTTAAGGACGAGTTTTTATCCTTTTTTAAAATAGAAGTTTATTTTATATAATAAATTATATTCTTATTTACTTAGAACGTCTAAACTAATTAAAGAGTATACTAGCTAGCCTTTTTAAAATAAAAAAAAAATAAGTAATTTATTTTAAAAAATCTAATTATTATTCGTTCGGTACTAGTATATTAGCTAAAATATCTATTTCTTATATTGAATTAATAGTAGTATTACTATAACTATATATTATAATAGAAAAATTCTTTATAACTCGTATTTATAAGACTTATACGTTAATAAAGCTTTTAATATCCTTATTAAGCTTTATTTTAACTAGGTTAGATTAGCTAGGGGTTTTTTTTTTAAAAAGCTATTTACTATAGTATTTTTTTTCTTATTAATATACTTAATTTTAAAGTTAAAAAGTTTAATTTAAGAGAGCTAGCGTATTATTATTATTAATAATAAGTTATTTATTATATTATTAATCTAAATAATTAGGACTTAGGTATCGGTTTTTAATAAGAAGTTAATCCTAAATAGATAATTATAAAGACGCTTTAGGCTTATTAAAATACTTTATATTTTAAGCTTTTTAAAATTATAATTAAGCTCTAGCTCGCGCTATATCCTACTCTTATATTAAATAATAATACGCTTATTATTAACGATCTAACTATGTATACTACCTTACTTTTTAATACTAATATCCGTTATAAAGATAATCTATCTAACCTTAGTACTATAGTTTAGTAAAACTAAAATAGGGGCTATAATAATCGCCTTTTTAAGCGTTTTTATAACCTCGATTTACGGCGCTTTTTATTTAAAAAATTAGTTCTTATTAAATAGAGAGTATAGTAGGGCTATTATAAAAAAAATTACTCAATTTAGTAATAATAAAAAGTAATAATACTAAAAAATGATTTAATTTTTAAGATGTTTAAGTATTTTATTTATTTAAAAATTTTAAAAAATTTAGCTTAATTAGGCCGTCTCCCTTTTATATTATAAAAGTAGCTTATAATAACTACGGATAGTTAGTACTATTACGACTTTACTTTAGAAATAGTATAACTAGCTAGCTCGATATTAACTAAAACTTAATTAATATTTTAAAAATATTTATAAACGAATTACTAAATCCTAGGATAGTTAGTTAAGTACTTATTATTATAACGAGATTATAGGCCTTTAACTATAATACTATTAATAAAAATACTATAGTATTTTAGAATTAAGTTATAAAAAGTACGGGTTATAATTTAATAGAATTAAGTTATTAAATTTATTATTTTTATTAAGAGGGTATAGTATTTATATAGCCCGAGTAAAGTTAAGAAAGTCGTTAGATTATAGCTTTTTTTTTTAAAAAGATCTAATTATAATTAAAAAAGAAATCTAAAAAGGAAATAAGCTAATTTATAATAAATTCCTTTAAGAACTTATTAATATTAAGTAGTTACTAAGTATTTTAAAAAGTAACGGCGTTAACTTTAATTACTAAGTTAATTAGCTAAAGACCGTCGTCCTTTTTTATTATTAAGAACTAGGGGTTTTAATACGTAATATAGCTTTTTTTAATAATACCCTAAGTAATACGTTCTTAAATTATTTTAAAAGCTTTTAGTAATAAAGCTTTTAAAATTAGGATACTTTTTATTTACTAAGCTTTATAAAATATAGTTTTAATTAATTATAGTTACGCGATTATAAGGTCGAGACGGCCGTATTTAAAAAAGTCCTTTACTAGCGCTTTTCTTTAATTAAGGAGTATTTATTTAAAGAAATCTTATTTATAAAGTAAGAAATAGTTATAATCCTTAAAAATAGTTTAGAATTAGTTATTTATTAATCTAGAGCTTAGTTTTATATTTAAAAACTTAGGTATTAGAATAGAGTAGGGCGATTAATCTTAGTATTTCTTTTTTTTAAAACTAATTAAGTATAAGGACCTACGGGAGAGCTAATTAAAAAAAGATATAAGGAGAAGCGCCCCCGATTAGGGAGAGGAGCTTAGTAATACGGATTTTAACTTTATTTATATATATACTTTTTTAAGATTAAACTAGAGCCTTTTTAATAATTTATTTTTAAATATAATAATATAAAATAATTAAGAACTCTACCCTTTTAATCTAGTTAATACTACCCTTTTTCTTTAGTTATAACTTTATTAATTAAGGCCGTATTAACCTAATTAAAAGAAGTATTTTATCTTATTTTTATAAATATTAGTAGTTCTTCTTAAGTACCGTATTATAAAAGTCCTTTATACCCTATACTTTTTTAATAATCTCCTTTTTTAAAAATCCTTTCCCTTTTTAAATAAGAAAATAAGTATAAAAAAGCCCGACTTAATTAGAAATAATTTAAATAAATAAGTAAAAAAAAGCGGTATAATAATTAAGATAAATACGAGCGGTAGGACTTTAATTAAAGGAAAAACTAAATAATTAAAACGTAAAAACGAAGACGTATAAAAAAAGGCTTCTTATTTAATAAAAGAGGGATATAATAAACCCTTAATAAGTAAGTAAAATAAATAAGTAGAGAAATATATGGATACTTAGGACCGGATTGGGCCTAAATACGAATACTATAATAATATAATAAAATAAATAATAAATTAGGATTAGAACTAATAAAATACCTTAATAAATATAACTAGTTATTTAACTAAACTATTCTTTATTAATCGATATAGCCCGGAGATTTAATAATAAACTTATTTAGAAATACGGATATATCGGACTAAGGGCGCTTATAAAACTAGCTTTTAACTAGACTTATTAATAATTTTAATTAATATTACTATAGGCTTAATATAAAGTCTAATTAAAACTCTAGTTATATACTTAGTAAGGGCTAAGAAAGACGGCCTAAATTATACTAATTAAAATAATAACTACGCTCTAATTATTAAAACGGCTCTTTTCCTCTCTTTTTAAACTCTATTTAAAATAAATAAACTAATATAAAACTATTAAAATTATAAATAAAATTAACGAACTATACTTTTAATAACCTCGGATCATAAATATAAATAATTAATATATTATTTTTATTATTATAAGCACCCCTTAGGACGTTTAATTATATAAACCTAACTTTTTTATTTTAAATAAACCGTTTATTAAACTAGCTTTTATAGTTTATTAAGACCTATAGATCGTAAAGTTATTTAATAATAAAAAGCTTACTCTTAGTAATAGATTTATTTACTAATTTAATTAAAAAAGGCTAGTTACGGCTTAGGTTAAGATAAATATTTCGATTAATACCTTCTTAAGTACTATTATTACTTAGATTTAAATAATTATACTTTAAACTAAAGACCTTACGATTCCTTAGCCTAATTTAATAAAGAATATAAGGTTTTATAAAATACTATTCCCTAGTTAAAAAGGGACTATAGTTTTTAAAAATAATAATATCGTAAACTTTTTAAAGAAGTTCGAGGACTAATATAAGATTAGTAAGGTTCTAAACCGATTTAAAAATAAACTTATTACGTATATTATAAAAAAGGATTATTAAACTCTAGTTAAGGACGCGATTAAAGGACTACTCTAGGCCTAAGCTAAAGATTTCTTTTTAAAAAAGTATAAAAAATAAGATACTAACCGCTTTTTAAATAAAGAAAAGTAAATTAAAAAAGTTATTAAAAGATTACTTATTTCGTTTTTTAATTTAAACTCTACTTAAGTACTATTTATTAAGATTAATAATATAATTACCCTTACTAAATAATAAAACCTCTATATTATAACTAATAAGAGCTTAATTAAGGCCGTATATAAGTAGTTTTATATTAATATTATAAAAGAAGTAGTAAAAGAAGTTAGGGTTATTTTAAATAGCTCTATTAAATTAATAAAGTACGCGAGGTTTAAAATAGGACTTTTTAAAACGATTATATATAAAAAGGAATATAACTTACTCTTTATAAATAATTAGAATTAACCTAAGACCTTGCCGCGATCCCTTACTTTATAAATATATAAAAATACTTAGTACTAGTATCTAAATTATTAATAATATTATTAGTTAATAATAAGGGCCTAGGTTACCTAGGTAGCTATTAATAATATTACTAATTCTAACTTAGTTAATAAAATAAGTAAGCTAAAGATTTATTAAAATAGTATTTACTCTTAAAGTTTTATTTATATATTTAATATAAGCGCTATATATCCTAATTAGCCCCCGATTATAAGATTTAAAAACCGTTATTAATATTACTAAAGTTTATATTACCGAATTATTAAAGATTACGATTAGTATACTCTTAATAAGGACGCTTATCTTATTATTTTAGCTTAGGGAGCTTAGTACTATAAAAAGCGTAATAGTTATAAGCTTATAAAAAATATCCCCTTTATTATAATTAAAAATAAAAAAAAGCGTGCGATTACTAATCGTATTACCTTTTTTTTTTATATAATAAATATATTAACTAAGGAAAATACTAAGCTTTTAGCTAAGTAGATTTTAAACTATTAAATCGGACTATTTTAATAAACTATACTTATACTTCCCTTAGCTAATTTTATAAATATAATTAAATACGTTTACGTAGTATAACCTAACTTAGGCTACTATAACTAAGCGGATATTTATACTATTTATAAAAAAAAACTATTTAAAAACCGTACCTTAGTAATTACGTTATACTTTAAAAAGATATAGAGGATCGATAGCCCGAGCTAGTTTTTATAACTTAAAAAAAAAACGGTTTCTTTTTCTAATTAAAAAAGAGAAATTATAAAAATCGATAATAATAATAAGGCTTTTAAAATAATAAAAAACGTAACTTTTATATTTATCTCTAGGCCCTAGCTTATTAAAGTCCTAATTAGTACCCCTAATACTAGTACTTAAGGAACTTAAGAACCTCTTTTTTATAAAACTTAAAAAACGATAATTATAAATTAGACCTACGACTTTAACCTTAGGGTTAAAATAAAAAAGCTAATAAAAAAGACGCTCGAGGCCCTAATCTCGCTTTTTATAAACCTTTTATTAAGAATTATACTAAAATATATTATAATAATAGCGATTTTAATATATAATTAAGGGTACTTTAATATTAATAAAATCTTATTAAAAACTCTAAAGTCTTTAGTAAATTTAGTAAAGAATAAGTAATAATAAAAGGATATTAAGGATCTTTTTAATAAATATAATTAGAACCTCTTTTTAAGGCCGAGCTATATAATTAAAATTAGTAAAGTTAGAGGCGCTAGTCTAATTTCTAAGCTCTTAATTTTAATAATCTCGAACGCCTATTTTTAGTTAAAAATCTAAATATTTAGCATAAATTAGGATAATAAGAGTTCAATAATTATTACTATCCTAGATACTAAGGTATAAATTAATATCTTTTTAAAATAATACGTTAAGAAAGCTAGTATTTTTTATATAATAACAAAGCTTTAGATATAAATATTTAAATACGATCTAATTAGCTAGATAACTTTTAATAGCTTTTACTTTATAAATATATAAATTAGTAAGTTTAAAGTAACTATTTATTTTTTTATTAAGGACGAGCGAGAGACCTCTGATCCGTTATTACTAAGTCTTCTATTTATATAAAATACTAAGCTATTTTTTAAATATAATAAGTTAATAATTACTACTCTAATTTATATTAAAAACGCAAGGCTAAGGATCTCTATAAGAATAATTAGAACGAACGGTTTTTAAAATATAAAAAATATCTTACCCTAGCTTAAGTAGTACGTAAAAAAAGTTAAAAAATTAAAGAACTAAATACTAGTAATATAACTAAGGATATTACTAGTTCTAATAACCCCTACTTAGAATTTAAATTAAAAAAAACTAAGCGTATTATAATAATCTTAAACTAAGGCCAAGCTAATTAGATTATAATTATAATTATACTCTATATAATTTAGCCTTAGATTATATAAATTAAAAAAGTAATAGTAGCTACTCGGGGTAAGGCTAAAAATAAACCGAACGAATTAGCTAACTAAGATAATTTATATCTCTTAATAAAAATACTTACTTCTTAATAAGAGGAGTTATATATTAAATAACGAATTATAAAACTAGAGTAAAAAGTATTAAAATAGTACGAGATAGCTAAAAAAGCCTTTTATAAAATTCTTTATATTATAAAAGCTAATATAATATATAAAAAAAAGAATTAAAAAGTCTAACTAGTTAATAACGCGCCCTCTAATAAATCGATACTTAATAATAATCCTTATTAAAAACTTAAAAAACTTAAAGAGGTTAAAAATAAACTATAAAACTAATCGGGCCCCTATAAAGATATTATTATACTTAAGTTCTTAAATATAAAACTAAGCTCTAGATTAATAAACGACTATTTTTAAGCTATTTTTAAAAATTATAACTATCTCTTATTTCGTAAATAAAATCTCTTTAGGTAAATACTTTTTAATTAAGAAAAAGCGTTAATATAGGACTTTTTTAAATACGGCCGTTTTAACCCTATAATCGTACTATTATAATTAATTAAGACTATACCCTATAAAGCTTAGTAAGTAAAGGGTATCCCGATCCTAAAGGCTCTATTATTAAAAGCTTTTAAAGTAATTTAAAAACGTATTACTTAGGGTATTAAAAAAGTATAGGGTATAAAGGACTTTCGTAGTACGGTGCTTAGGAAGAATTACTAATACTTATAAAAATAATATAAGATACCTCCTTTAATCAGGTTAATACGGCCTTAATTAATAAAGTTATAACTAAAAAAAGAGGGTAGTATTAACTAGATTAGAAGGGTAGAGTTCTTAATTATCTTATATTATTATATTTAAAAATAAATTATTAAAAAGGCTCTAGTTCGATTTTAAAAAAGTATATATATAAATAAAGTTAAAATCCGCGCTACTAGGCTCCTCTCCTTAATTAGGGGCCCTTTTTTTTATATTTTCCTTTAATTAGCTCTCTTATAAGTCCTTATACTTAATTAGTTTAAAAAAAATACTAAGACTAATCGCCCTACCCTATTCTGATCGTTCCCTAATTTCTTTTTTTTAAATCTTTTATAAAAAGAAATTATTTTAAATTAGTCCTAGTTACTATATATAATTAATCGTATTAAGCTTTCTACTTACCCTTTTTTTTTATAATCGCTTTTTTTACCTCCTCTACCTTTACTACTTTCTTTATTAACTTTACTTAGTTCTTATCCTAATCCTTCTTAATAATCTCCTAATCCTAACCTTTATTAACCTAATTTCTTTTAAATTTCTTTATTAATAATAATACTTAAAGAGTATAAGCTAGAGTTATATATATAGTTTTTATAATTAAGTTATTATACTAATTAACTTATTATTCCCTCGTATTTTTATTAATATTAGTTTTATTTATATATATATTATAATACTATAAAAAATCTTAATAAAACTTAGCTAGTTTTTAATATTAACGTTTACTATTCTTTTATATAGCCCGATTATATTTAGAGAGTATATACTTAATAACCTCTTATTTTAATTAAACCCTTAGTATTTTAATTAGAGTTTTTATAATAAGACTATCCCCGCCCCTAATTAGAGTATTTAAAAAATTACTTCCTTAGTTACTTAGACTAGTTTTATTAAGAGCTAGGCTAAGGCGTAGTAGCGATTTAAGTAATAATATATTTAATAAAAGTTTTATAACTCAATAGGTCTTAAGAATATTAATTAAGTATATAAGTTAATTATTAATAATAGTATTTAAATACCAGTTAATAACTTTTATTAATTTAATTATTTATAAAATCTAATTAAGGTTACTACTTATTATAAATCCTTAAGTACTTTTTAATATTTTTAAAGATCGAAATAGTAAGGATAACTTTTTAAGAATAATAAGTTCTTACTTAAAGTTTTTAACTATTTTATACGTTTTTTTAAAATACGTAGGATTAATAAGAGTATAATAACTGTAATTATAGGGGTTATAAATTCTTAAATCTTAGTTAATAAACCTAAGGCTAAGTAAGTAAGTATTAAATTTTTAAAGAGTTAGCGCTTTAGGGGCGTTAGTTATAGCGTAATTAGAGTTATTTAAGTCGGTATAAGGCCTATTTTTAAAGTCCCGATCGTTTATTATTTTATTAAAAAACCTTTTTAAAAGAGGTCTTATTATATTAGAATGGGGTGGGGCGATTAGTCCTAGTCTTTCTTTTTTCTAAAAATAATTAAGTATAAGGACTTACGGAAGAGCTAATTAGAAGAAAATATAAAGAGAAGGGCCCCCGATTAGGGAGAGGAGCTTAGTAGTGCGGATTTTTATTTTAATTATATATATACTTTTTTAAAATCGAACTAGAGCCTTTTTAATAATTTATTTTTAAATATAATAATATAAGATAATTAAGAAATCTACTTTTCTAATTTAGTTAATACTACCCCCTTTTTTTAATTATAACTCTATTAATTAAGGCCGTATTAACTTAATTAAAAGAGGCATCTTATATTACTTTTATAAATATTAGTAATTCTTCCTAAGTACCGTACTATAAAAGTCCTTTATACTCTATACCTTTTTAATAGTCTCCCCTTCTAAAAATCCCTTTTTTTTTTAAATAAGAGAATAAGTAAAAAAAAGCCTAACTTAATTAAAAATAATTTAAATAAATAAATAAAAAAAAGTAGTATAACGATTAAAATAAATACGAGTAGCAGGACTCTAATTAAAAAAAAACTAAATAATTAAAATATAAAAATAAAAACGTATAAAAAAGGGCTTCTTATTTAATAAGAGGGGAATATAATAAACCCTAATAAATAAATAAAATAGATAGATAAAAAAATACGTAAATACTTAGGACCGGATCGGGCCTAAATATAGATATTATAATAATACGATAAAACGAATAATAAGTTAAAATTAGAACTAATAAAATACTTTAATAAGTATAACTAGTTATTTAACTAAACTATTTTTTATTAATTAATATAGCCTAGAGATTTAATAATAAACCTATTTAAAAGTGCGGATATATCGGACTAAGGGTGCTTAAGAAACTAGTTTTTAACTAGACCTATTAGTAATTTCGATTAATATTACCGTAAGCTTAATATAAAATCCGATTAAAACTCTAGTTATACGCTTAGTAAGGGCTAAGAAGGACGGCCTAGATTATACTAATTAAAATAATAACTACGCTCTAATTATTAAAACAGCTCCTCTCCTCTCTTTTTAAACTCTATTTAAAATAAATAAACTAATATAAAACTATTAAAATTATAAATAAAATCGACGAACTATATTTTAAATAACCTCGGACTATAAATATAAATAACTAATACGTTACTTTCGCTATTATTAATAACCCTTAGAACGTTTAATTATATAAACCTAACCCTTTTATTTTAAATAAACCGTTTACTAAACTAGCTTTTATAATTTATTAAGACCTATAAATTATAGAGTTATTTAATAATAATAAGCCTACCCTTAGTAATAGATCTACCCGCTAATCTAATTAAAAAAGGTTAGTTATAGCTTAAGTTAAAATAGATATTTTAATTAATACCCTCTTAAGTACTATTATTACTTAGATCTAAATAATTATACTTTAAACTAAAGACCTTACGATTCCTTAGCCTAATTTAATAAAAAATATAGGGTTTTATAAAATACTATTTCTTAATTAAAAAGGGACTATAGTCTTTAAAAACGATAATATTATAAACTTTTTAAAAAAGTTCGAGGACTAATACGAGATTAGTAAGGTCCCGGACCGATTTAAGAATAAACTTATTACATATATTATAAAAAGAGATTATTAAACTCTAGTTAAAAACGTAATTAGAGGACTACCCTAGGCCTAAACTAAGGATTTCTTTTTAAAAAAGTATAAAAAATAAAATACTAACCGCTTCTTAAATAAGGAAGAGTAGATTAAAAAAGTTATTAAAAAACTACTTATCTCGTTTTTTAACTTAAACTCTACTTAAGTACTATTTACTAAAATTAATAATATAATTACCCTTATTAAATAATAAAACCTCTATATTATAACTAATAAGAGCCTAATTAAGGCTATATATAAGTAGTTCTACGTTAATATTATAAAAGAAGTAGTAAAAGAAGTTAGGGTTATTTTAAATAGTTTCATTAAATTAATAAAATATATAAAGTTTAAAGTAGGACTTCTTAATACGATTATATATAAAAAAGAATATAGCCTACTTTTTATAAACGATTAGAATTAACTTAAAACCTCACTACGATCCCCTACTTCGTAAGTATATAAAAATACTTAATACTAATATCTAAACCGCTAATAATATTACTAACTAATAATAAGAGCCTAGGTTACTTAAATAGCTATTAATAATATTACTAATTCTAACCTAGCTAATAAAATAAGTAAGTAGAAAATCTATTAAAATAGTATTTACTTTTAAGGTCCTACCCGTATATTTAATATAAGTACTATACGTCCTAATCGGCCCCCGATTATAAGACCTAGAGACCGTTATTAATACTACTAAAGTCTATATTACTAAATTATTAAAGATTATAATTAGTATACTCTTAATAAGGACGCTTATTTTATTATTTTAGCTTAGGAAGCTTAGTACTACGAAAAGCGTAATAGTTAAGAGCTTATAAAAAATATCCTCTTTATTATAATTAAAAATAAAAAAAAGTATATAATTACTAATTATATTACTCTTTTTTCTTATATAATAAATATATTAACTAAGGAAAATATTAAGCTTTTAACTAAATAGATTCTAAATTATTAAATCGGACTACCTTAGTAAACTATACTTATACTTCCCTTAGCTAATCCTATAAGCATAGTTAAATACGTTTACGTAGTACGACCTAACTTAGGCTACTATAGTTAAGTAAATATTTATACCGTTTATAAAGAAAGACTACTTAAGAACCGTACCTCGGTAATTACGTTATATTCTAAAAAATATATATAAAATAAATAACTTAAGCTAGCCTTTATAACTTAAAAAAAAAACGATTTCCTTTTTTAATTAAAAAAAGGAAATTATAAAAATTAATAATAATAATAAGGCTTTTAAAATAATAAAGAACGTAACTTCTATATCTATCTCTAGGCCCTAGCTTACTAAAGTCCTAATTAGTACTCTTAATACTAATATTTAAAAAACCTAAAAACCTCTTCTTTATAAAACTTAGAAAATAATAATTACTAATTAGACCTATAACTTTAACCTCAGGGCCGAGGTAAAAAAACTAATAAAAAAAAAGCTCGAGGCCCCAATCTTACTTTTTATAAACTTCTTATAAAAAATTATATTAAAATATACCGTAGTAATAGCGACTTTAATACGTAATTAGGGGTACTTAAATACTAATAAAATCCTATTAAAAGCTCTGAAGTCCTTAGTAAATCTAATAAAAAATAAGTAATAATAAAAAAATATTAAAAATCTTTTTAATAAATATAACTAAAACCTCCTTCCGAGGCCGAGCTATATAGCTAAGATTAGTAAGATTAAAAGTATTAACGCAAATTCTAAGCTCCTAACTTCTATAATCTCGAACGCCCACTTCTAATTAAAAATCTAAATATTTAGTATAAATTAGGATAATAAAGGTTTAATAATCGTCGCTATCCTAAATACTAGGGCGTAAGTTAATATCTTTTTAAAATAATACGTTAAAAAAGCTAGTATTTCTTATATAATAATAAAGCTTTAGATATAAATATTTAAGTATAATCTAACTAACTAAATAATTTTTAATAGCTTTTACTTTATAAACGTACAGATTAATAAGTTTAAAATAACAACTTATTTCTTTATTAAAAATGAGTAAAAGACCTCCGATCCGTTATTACTAAGTTTTTTATTTATATAAAATACTAAGCTATTTTTTAAATATAATAAATTAATAATTACTACTCTAATTTATATTAAGGACGAGAGGCTAAGGATCCTTATAGGGATAATTAGAACGAACGGTTTTTAAAATATAAAAAATATCTTACCCTAGCTTAAGTAGTATATAAAAGAAGTTTTTAAATTAAAAAACTAAATATTAATAATATAACTAGAGATATTACTAGTTCTAATAACCCTTATTTAGAATTTAAATTAAAAAAAAACGAGCGTATTATAATAGTTTTAGACTAAGGCTAAGTTAATTAGATTATAACTATAGTTACGCTCTATATAATCTAGCTTTAGATTATATAAATTAGGAAAATAATAATAGCTACTTAGAATAAGGCTAAAAATAAACTAAATAAATTAGCTAACTAAAATAATTTATATTTCTTAATAAGAATACTTACTTCTTAATAAAAAGAGTTATATATTAAATAATAAATTACGAAGCTAGAGTAAAAAGTATTAAAATAGTACAAAACGGCTAAAAAAGCCTTTTATAAGATTCCCCGTACTATAAAAGCTAATATAATATATAAAAAAAAGGACTAAAAGGTCTAGCTAGTTAATAATACGCCCTCTAATAAATCGATACTTAATAACGATCCTTATTAAAAATTTAAAAAACTTAAAAAGGTTAGAAATAAACTACGAGACTAATCGGGCCCTTATAGGGATATCGTTATACCTAAGTTCTTAAATATAGAACTAGGCTCTAAATTAATAAACGACTACCTCTAAGCTATTTTTAAAAATTACGACTATCTCTTATTTTATAAATAAGATCTCCTTAGGTAAATACTCTTTAATTAAGAAAAAGCGCTAATATAAAACTTCTCTAAATACGGCTATTTTAACCCTATAGTTACGCTATTATAATTAATTAAAATTATACCCTATAAGGCTTAGTAAATAAAGGGTATCCTAATTTTAAAAGCTCTATTATTAAAAGCTTTTAAAATAATTTAAGAACGTATTGCCTAGGGTATTATTAAAAAAAGCTATACTATATATTAAAACCCCTAGTTCTTAATAATAAAGAAGGATAGCGGTTTTTAATTAATTAACTTAGTAACTAAGGTTAACGCTATTACCCTTCGAAATACTTAATAACTACTTAATACTAACGAGTTTTTAAAAAGATTTATTATAAATTAACTTATTTTTTTTTTAAATTTCTTTTCTAACTACGATTAAATCTATTTAAATAAAAAGAGCTACGATTTAATAACCTTCTTAACTCTACTCGGACTATATAAATACTATACCCTCCTAATAGGAATAATAAATTTAGTAGCCCAATTCTATTAAATTATAACCCACATTTTCTATAACTTAATTCTAAAATACTATAGCGCTTTTATTAATAATATTATAGTTAAAAGCCTACGATTTTACTATAATAATAAGTATTTAATTAACTATCTTAGGATCTAGTAATTCGTTTATAACTACCTCCGGAATATTAATTAAATCTTAGTTAACGTCGAGCTAGCTAGCTATACTATCTCTAGGGTAAAATTATAATAATACTAGTTATTTACGGTTATTATAAGCTACCTCTATAATATAAAAGAGAAACGGCCTAATTAAGCTAAAGTCCTTAAGATCCTTAAATAAATAAAATACTTAAACGTTTTAAAAATTAGATCGTTTCTTAGTATTATTACTTTTTACTATTACTAAATTAAGTAATTTTCTTTTAAAATAGCCCCGTTATACTCCCTACTTAATAAGAACTAATTTTTTAAATAGGGAGTACTATAAATTAAAGCTATAAAAACGCTTAAAAAGGTAATTATTATAGCTCCTATTCTAGTTTTACTAAACTATAGTACTAAGGCTAAATAGATTATTTTTATAATAAATACTAATATTAAAAAATAGAGTAATATATTTAATTAGATCGTTAATAACGAGCGTACTATTACTTAATATAAGAGTAGGATATAGCGCGGGCTAAAGCTTAATTATAACTCTAAAAAGCTCGAAATACGAGGCGTTTTAATAAGCCTAAAGCGTTTTTATAATTATTTATTTAGGATTAACTTCTTATTAAAAACCGATACTTAAGTCCTAATTACTTAGATTAATAATATAGCGAATAACTTATTATTAGTAATAATAATACACTAGCTCTTTTAAATTAGACTTTTTAACTTTAAAATTAAGTATATTAACGAGAAGAAAAATACTATAGTAAATAGCTTTTTAAAAAAAACCCCTAGCTAATCTAACTTAGTTAAGGTAGAGCTTAATAAGGATATTAAAAACTTTATTAACACACGAGTCCTACGAACACGAGTTATAAAGAACTTTTTTATTATAGTACATAACTATAATAATACTATTATTAATTAGATATAGGAAATAAATATTCTAGCTAATATACTAGTACTAAACGAATAATAATCGGACTTCTTAAAACAAATTACCTATTTCTTTCTTACTTTAAAAAGGCTAGCTAGTATACTCTTTAATTAGTTTAGACGTTTTAAATAAATAATAATACGATTTATTATATAAAATAAACTTCTATTTTAATAAAGGATAAAAACTCGTCCTTAACTTACTTAAATAATTAATAATAAGCGCCGCTAAGTAAACCTAATTAATAAAGTATATAATAAGTCCGGGTATAGGGGACGAGAGGCTATATATTTCTGCCTTATAAAACGATACTACTAGCTAAAAATATACGCTTAGACTTAAGAACTAATCGTAACTTACGAGGCTTATTAAAAAGACAAATTATAACGCTTTAATAACCCCTATATATTTATAGTTCCGATTTATAAACCTTTTTCTAAGGTCTATTTAAACGTTTAGTATATAAATAAATAAAAAGTTATTAAAGCGCGTTATAAGTTTATAAAATACTTAAAAGTGCGGATTATAACGAATATTATATTAAAAAATATTACGAAGTTTATTTAAAAAGATATTATTTATTACTATAGGATCTATAGTACTCTAATTATTAACGGGGAATAAGAAAATATGGGCGCTATAACGTAGCTTAATTAATAATATAGTACTTAGTAAAAAGTTATATTAGCTTATAACCCTTATACTAACGGGCTCTTTAAAAAAGGTTACTAATTATTGCACACATATTTCGTATCTAATTAAATTATAAAAAAAAAGATATTAAACTAATACTAACTATAGCCCTTTTTACGGATAGGATAACTATTAGAATATTATTAAGTTATATACTGTTTTATTTTATTTATAGTCGTTATATAACGACCCTAATTAAAAAAAAAATAGCGACTTAGAGAGTACTTGATTAAGAAAATATATATATAACGGATTAAAAAATCTAAGCCTAATTACGAGCTTTTACCTCTTTAATAAATAACTAAGAAACTATAGCTAATAAAGTTATTTAATACCGAGCTTAAACCTATAACTAGTTTAACTCTTTATATACCCTCTAATTAATAAAGTTATAAACTAATAATTTAGTTCTTATTTTTAACGTCTAATAAAAAAATAATATATTAATTTTTAAAAAACTCGATTATTATTAATAAGGACCTTTCCGTATCTACTTAGCCGCTCTAAATAGATCGTTATATTAACTAAAAACGCTTATTAATAAACTAATTATAGGGGCTATTTATATTAGTAATTAATTTAAAAAGTTCTTAAAATCTTTAGAAAGCCTCTACTTATTGCTTATTAACTCTAATCTTTATAAGGACTTTATTTCTAACTTAACTAACTTTCTATCTTTATAGGATAATATAATTAACGCTACGATTCTACCTCTCGATTATAATAATAATATAATAAACTTTAAAAACGAGGATACTTAGCTAGCTATTAAATAAACCTAATTATAAATAAGGGCCTCTTAAGAAGGCTAGATTACCCCTTATTATTACTAATCCTTAGTATAGGCTATGAGTTTTTTTATTTATTAAATATTATTTTATAAGGATATTATTAAATCCTATTAATTCTTTAGTTATCTTTTTATCTAGATCCGGAATAAAAATATAAAAGAACGATAAAAAAAAAGAATTATTTTTTAGCTATTATAATTAAAAACCTAACGACCTTACTTATTAATTATATAATTATATTAAAAAACCCTACCCTTCTCTTTAAGTATTTAAGCCTAGTTCCCTATCTAATCGAGCCCGTTTAGTATTTAGCTTAGCTTATATAATTTCCTACTCTACCTATTTTATTTTAATATATTAATAACCCTCGTAAATTACGAATATATAGTTTTTAATAGAGTACGTAAGAAGGGCGTCCTTAAGAATAGAATCGTACTTATCCTCTTTAGTTTTAGTAATATCGATCTAATTAAAGACTATATAAACTAAAATTTTAACTTTCTTAATATTAATTAGAATTAAAAACGCTACCCTACTACTACTTATTATATAATAATAATAATAACCTTATTTAGAGTTAGCTCTAAACTAACTAATAACCTACCGGTCGTTACTCTTTTTAAAATAGTATTTCTTATTTTTAGAATATATATAATTATTATATTAATTATTAAAATAATTTAAAAGAAAAACGTACTCGAAATAAGGGACTATCTTTTTAACTAGCTCCTTAGTATTAAAACTAATATATTTTTAAAAAACCGCGTATAATAGTTATAAAGCATAGTATTCTAAACGCTATAAGCTTAAATAAATAAAAAATTAATAATAAGGGTTCGTTTACTTAATTACTAAAACAGAGGGCTAAAATAACTAACGTAATCGTAACTAATAAAAACCTGACGGCTCTATAAAAATAATCTACTTATAATACCTAGATTATAAACGTACTTCTTAATAACGTTCTAATTCGTAATTAACTACTAAAACTTCTAAACTATTTCTCTTTTAGTATACTTATTAACTTAAGGATTTATAATATAAAATTCGGTATAAAGCTCTCTAGTTAATTTAAAAAAAGTTAACTAATTAGTAATCTTAAGAATTTAAAAAAGAGTAACGTTAAATTAAAATTAGGATTAAAAAGATTAAATAGGGTAGCGCTTACTATAGTCTACTTTTTATTAACCTCTTAAAACTTATAGCCCTAAGTTTTTTAAAAATAGACCTTCTTAGGAATAAAAAAGGAATATTACTAAGGCCGGACGTTATAACAAGTAGTTTTAGTAATCCGATACGCGTTACTAATAGCCGAAGTATTAAATATAATAAGTAAGTAGATTATATTACTAAGAAAAAAAGAAACTAAGTAAAAAAAAAAAAAAAAAAAAAAAAAAAAATTAAAATAAAAAAGCAATTATTAAGGAAAAAAAAAAAAAAAAAAAAAAAAAAAAAAAAAAAAAAAAAAAAAAAAAAAAAAAAAAAAAAAAAAAAAAAAAAAAAAAAAAAAAAAAAAAAATAAAAAAAAAAAAATTACACTAAGGGAAAAAAAAAAAACAAAAAAAAAAAAAAAAAAAGGCCCCTTTCACCCCCCCCCCCCCCCCCCCCAGATCCGGGGTATTAAAAAGGAAAGCACTATAGGCCTCTCGGCTAATCGGTACTAAATTATAGCTACTATATAAAAAAAAAAAGAGTAAATTATAGGATCGGGGCTTTTTTATTATTCGTAATATAGCGCCTTCCTTTTTAATTAATAAAGGCCGCCCTTATAATTAGTATAAAAGAGTAGCTTTTTACTTAGCTACCTAACTTTTCCTTCTTTCCTCCTTAACTACTTCCCTATAATTACTACTAATTAAACTTCTTCTAATTTTCACTTTCTAATCTACTATATAAATACTAACTTAGCGATTTATAATAACCTCCTTACCTCTTATCTCCCTTTTTAAGCCGGATAATAAAAAAAATATAACGCGAATTTAGGGCCTAATTATAATAAAAAACTTTAAAAACAATATTAAATACTAGCTAGGAAAGTAGAATCTAGATAAATATATTATTTTTAATAAAACTAACCCTAAGATTATAATAAATACTAAGGACTCTTAGTTCGTTAATTTTAATATAAACCGCTAATATAAAGCGTATACTAACTATTACCCGAACCTAATACCTAAACGAACTAGTTTTTTTTAAATAATCCTAACCCTTTATAAAATCGACTTTCTTAATTAGCTTAGTATAAGGGACGTACTTCCCTTTTTTAATTAGCGCCCTAAGGTTTTTAAGGGTTTAAAAAATTAAAAAACTTAAATAAATTAGAACTATTATAAGGTAATAGAGATCCTAACTAATTATTATAACTTTTAAGGACGCTTATTATATAAAAATTAGATTCGAAAATATAAAATCGGATCCGTAATAGAGGTTATAATACGGGACCTCGTTTTAATACGTAATATAATTATAATTAAAGAGGGATAGGAAAATACCTTCGAACTAAATAAAACCCTTACTCTAATCTTATAAACTTAAGAAATTATATAAAAAATTAGGACTTTAGCGTACTTAATAATCTTCTTTTTTTATATTAATAATCCGGGCTATTTTATAAAAATAATTATTAACTAATAAGATAATATAGTTTATTAATACGATCCGAAGTAAGCTCTTAGGCGTTTAAAAAGGATATTTATTAATAATATTTAAGTACTAAAAGCCTTTTATAGCTAGATTAATATACCTCTTTATATTTAATAACTAATTAATATAAGCGCTTATATAATCCTTACGGTATAATAACTAAGTAAATAAGAATACGATTTATATATACTTAAATAGTTTTATAACGCGGTTTAATATAACTAACTTAACCTAACTTATAATACGTATTAAATAACTTATAAATACCTTAAATCGTTTAATAATAAACTCTACATAGCTTAAATTTAATAAATTAACTACGAGTTTTAATATAATAATTATTACCTTTTTAATATAATAAGACCTCCTCTAAAAAGGTCCTTTAATAAATTAATAAACGATCGGGATTCTAAAAATAGGCCTTATACTAACTTAGATAACTTTAATTATACTATAATTAATACCCCTAAAGCGCTAACTCTTTATAAATCCAGTTCTTACTTACCTAAACTTAGGTTTATTAACTAAGATCTAAGAATCTATAACCCCCGTAATTACGGCTATTATATTTTTATTAATCTTACGTATTTTAAAAAAATATATAAAATAATTAAAAACCTTAAATAAGAACTTATTGCTCTTAAAAAGTTACTCTTACTATTCTAATCTTTAAAAATACTAAAAAGTACTTAAAGATTTATAATAAGTAGCGACCTTAATTAAACTCTATAAATAATTAAATTAATAAAGGCTACTAATTAGTATTTAAACGCTATTATTAATAATTAACTTATATACTTAATTAATACTCCTAAAACTTATTAAGTTATAAAATCTTTATTAAATATATTACTACTTAAATCGCTATTATACTTTAGCCCGGCTCTTAGTAAAGCTAGTCTAAGTAACTAAAGAGGTAATTTTTTAAATACTCTAGTTAGGAATAGGGATAGTCCTATTATAAAAACTTTAATTAAAATACTAAGGGTTTAGTTAAAATAAGAGGCTATTAAGCGCACGCTCTCTAAGTGTAATCGGGCTATATAAAAAAATAGCGAACGTTAATATTAAAAACTAGCTAAGTTTTATTAAGATTTTTTATAGTATTATAATATATATATAAATAAAACTAATATTAATAAGAGTACGAGAGAATAATAAGTTAATTAGTATAATAACCTAATTATAAAAGTTATATATATAACTCTAACTTATACTTTTTAAATACCGCTATTAATAAAAAAATCTAGAAAGAATTAAGCTAATAAAAATTAAAATTAAGAAACTATTAAAAAGGATTAGGATAAGAACTAAGCAAAATTAGTAAAAAAAATAATAAAAATAAAAAAAGTAAAAAAAGCGATTATAAAAAAGAAAAGTAAGTAAAAAGCTTAATATAATTAACTATATATAATAACTAGGACTAATTTAAAATAATTTCTTTTTATAAAAAATCGGGAAAAAAAAAATTAGAGGATAATTAGAATAGAGTAGGGCGATTAGTCCTAGTCTTTCTTTTTTTTAAAAATAATTAAGTATAAGGACTTACGAGAGAGCTAATTAGAAAAAGATATAAAAGAAAGGGCCCCCGATTAGAGAGAGGAGCTTAGTAATATAGATCTTTATTTTAATTATATATATACTTTTTTTAAATCGAACTAGAGCCTTTTTAATAATTTATTTTTAAATATAATAATATAAAATAATTAAGAAGTTTACCCTTTTAATCTAGTTAATACTACCCCCTTTTTTTAATTATAACTCCGTTAATTAAGGCTATATTAACCCGATTAAAAGAAGTATTTTATATTACTTTTATAAGTATTAGTAGTTCTTCCTAAGCACCGCACTGCGAAAGTCCTTTATACCCTACACCTTTTTAATATTAAAAAAATAATAACTATTATATTAAAACTCGTAGCTAATTTACTAGATCTAAGTTACGTAGAGTTTATTATTAAACGATCTAAAGTATTTATAAGTTATTTAATATATATTATAAGTTAGGTTAAGCTAGCTATATCGGACCGCGTTATAAAACTATTTAAATATATATAGACCGTATTCCTATTTACTTAGTTATTATATTATAAGGACTATATAAACGCTTATATTAATTAGTTATTAAATATAAAGAGGTATATTAATCTAGCTATAAAAGGCCTTTAATACTTAGATATTATTAATAAATATCCTCTTTAAATACTTAAGAGCCTACTTCGGATCGTATTAATAAATTATACTATTTTACTAGTTAATAATTATTCTTATAAAATAGCCCGGATTATTAACGTAAAGAGAAAAGATTATTAAGTACGCTAAAGTCCTAATTTTTTATATAGTTTCTTAGGTTTAAAGGATTAGGGTGGGGGTTTTATTTAGTTCGAAAGTACTCTCTTATCCCTTCTTAATTATAATTATTTATTTATATATTCTACCTTTACTAGCTACTCGGGCAGTTCTTAGTATTATTTATATAGTATTAATATACGGTATTAGTAAATACTCATACTATCTTACTAAACTATTTTTTTAAATTTTCTAACTTTTTAACTTTCCCTCTTATAAAGTTTATAACTACGGATTATTAACGGCGATATTAGGCGCCCGACGCTACTACCTTATAAGCCTGCGGCGTACCTAGCTAAGTTAGCTACCCTTCTAAGTAATAATAGCTTATAATAATATAGTATTAGAGATACCCTGGTTACTATTATTAAGAATAATACTAACCTTATTAATATCTTTAACTTTAACTTATATATATATATATTTATTACCTCGTTACTTTTATTAAAGTTAAAAACGCTTTTTTTACTATTTATTACTATTATGCTATTACTATTACGCTATTACTATTATATTATTACTATTACTATTACTATTTAACCGTTTATTTTAAGTACACTTTATTAAAATACCGAGATATTACTAATAGCTTATCGACCCTTAGGGCTTTTTTAATAGCTAGAAGTTCGATCTTATAAGTATTATACTAAAGGACCCCGAGCTATAAAAAGACCGCTTTAATAAATACTATATCTATAATATTAACTTATAAAAAACGGATAAATATATTATAATAAGCGTTACTCTTATTAACGCCTTTTTAATATAATAAAGTAATATAAATAAGCCTAGATTTAATAATATAATTAGGAGCTTAAAAAGAGCATAAGTAAGCGTATTAAATAAGAATATTAGTAGAGAGAGGTTATTATTAAATAAGATAAGGGAAGAAAATAAGGGGTAGTATTTAGTTATTAAGAAGGCGATTAATATACTACGGTAGCGGGGTTATTAGTATCTTAAGTTTAGTTAGTATTAATAGTTAGTAATAGCTATAGCTAGCTATAGTTAGTTATAAAGTTTTATTAAAGTACGTAATAAAAATACTCGATATTAACCCTAATAGACTAGCTTACTTATAAAGGCGAAGATAGCCCCTAATAAGGCGGACCGGACCCCAAAGGGTTAATTATAATTATATTACGTACTAAAACGAGGTCCTATATTATAACCTCTATTACGGATCCGATCTTATATTTTCGAATCTAATCTTTATATAATAAGCGTTTTTAAAGGTTATAATAATTAATTAGGATCTTTATTACTTTATAATAGGTCTAACTTATCTAAGTTTTTTAGTTTTTTAGACCTTTAAAAGCCTCGGGGCGCTAATTAAAAAAAAGAAGTACGTCCCCTACGCTAAGCTAATTAAAAAAGTCGATTTTATAAAAAATTAAAATTATTTAAAAAAAACTAGTTCGTTTAGGTACTAGGTTTAAGTAATAGTTAGTATATATTTTATATTAGTAATTCGTATTAAAATTAACGAACTAAGAGTCTTTAGTATTCGTTATAGTCCTAGGGTTAGTCTTATTAAAAGTAATATATTTATTTAGATTTTATTTTCTTAGTTCGTATTTAGTATTATTTTTAAAGTTTTTTATTATAATTGGGCCCTAAATTTGTACTATATTCTTTTTATTATCTAGTTTAAAAAAGGAGATAAAAAATAAAGAGATTATTATAAATCGCTAAATTAGTATTTATATAATAGATTAGAAAATAAAAATTAAAAGAAGTTTAATTAGTAATAGTTATAAGGAAGTAATTAAGGAGGGAAAAAGGAAAAGTTAAGTAGCTAAGTAAAAAGCTACCCTTTTATATTAATCGTAAGGGTAGCCTCTACTAATTAAAAAAGAAAGTATTATATTATAAATAATAAAAAGGCCCCGATCTTATAATTTACTCTTTTCTTTTTTTATATAATAGTTATAATTTAGTACTAATTAACTAAGAAGCTTATAGTACTTTCTTTTTTAATACCCCGGATCTAAAGGGGGTATATAAAAGCCCTTTTTTAATTCCTTTATCGCTTTTTATTCTTTCTCTAAATAATAGCTTCTTAATTATAATTATCCTTTTTTACTCGGTCTCTTTTTTTCTTAGTAATATAATTTATTTACTTATTATATCTAATACTTTAGCTATTAGTAACGCGTATTAGATTATTAAAACTACTTATTACGACGTCCGGCTTTAGTAGTATTCCTCCTCCGCTCCTAAAAAGGTCTATTTTTAAAAAACTTAGGGCTATAAGTTTTAAAAAGTTAATAAAAAGTAAACTATAATAAGTACTATTTTATTTAATTTTTTTAATCCTTATTCTAATTTAATATTATTTTTTTTTAAATTTTTAAAATTACTAATTAGTTAACTCTTTTTAAATTAACTAGAGAGCTTTATACTAAATTCTATATTATAAATCCTTAAGTTAATAAGTATACTAAAAGAGAAATAGCTTAGAAGTTTTAATAATTAACTACGAATTAGAACGTCGTTAAGAAGTACGTTTATAATTTAAGTATTATGGGCGGATTATTTTTATAGAGCTATTGGGTTTTTATTAGTTATAATTACGTTAATTACTTTAGCCCTTTATCTTAATAATTAAGTAAACGAACCCCTATTATTAATTCTTTATTTATTTAAGCTTATAGCGTTTAAAATACTATGCTTTATAATTATTATACACAGTCTTTTTAAAAATATATTAGTTTTAATACTAAGGAGCTAATTAAAAAAATAGTCCCCTATTTTAAGTACGTTTCTTTTTTAAATTATTTTAACGATCGATATAATAATTATATATATTTTAAAAATAAGAAATACTATTTTAAAAAGAGTAATAACTAGTAAGCTATTAGTTAGTCCGGAGCTAATTTTAAATAAGGCTATTATTATTATTATATAATAAGTAGTAATAGGGTAGCGTTTTTAATCCTAACTAATATTAAAAAAGTTAAGATTTTAATTTATATAATCTCTAATTAAATTAATACTATTAAGATTAAAGAGAATAAGTACGATTCTATTCTTAAGAACGCTCCTTTTACGTACTTTATTAAAAACTATATATTTATAATTAATAAAAGTTATTAATATATTAAAATAAAATAAATAAAATAAGAGGTTATATAGGCTAAGCTAGATACTAAACGGGCTTAATTAGATAGAGAACTAGGCTTAGATATTTAAAAAGAGGAGTAGGGTTTTTTAATATAATTATATAGTTAATAAATAAGGTCGTCGGGTTTTTAATTATAATAATTAAAAAATAATTCCTTTTTTTTTATTATCCCCTTATATTTTTATCCTAGATTTAAATAAAAAGATAACTAAAAAATTAATAAGATTTAATAATATCTTTATAAAATAATATTTAATAAATAAAAGAACTCGTAGCTTATACTAAGGATTAGTAGTAATAAGGGGTAATCTAGCCCTCTTAAGAAGCCCTCGCTTATAATCGGGTTTACTTAGTAACTAATTAAATATTTTTATTTTTAAAGTTTATTATATTATTATTATAATTAAGAAATAAAATCGTAGTATTAATTATATTATTTTATAAGAATAAAAGGTTAGTTAAGTTAGAAATAAAGTCCCTATAAAGATTAAACTTATTAAGTAATAAGTAGAGGCTTTTTAAAAACTTTAAGAACTTTTTAAGTTAATTACTAATATAAGTAGCCTCTATAATTAGTTTATTAATAAGCGTTTTTAATTAATACGACGATCTATTTAGAGTAGCTAAGTAAATATAAAAAGGTCCTTATTAATAATAATTGAGTTTTTTAGAAATTAATATATTATTCTTTTATTAAATATTAAAAACGAGAACTAAATTACTAATTTATAACTTTATTAATCGGAAGGTATATAAGGAGTTAAACTAGTCGCAGGTTTATTATTTATTAAAAAGGTAAAAGCTCGTAATCGAGCTTAAACTTCCTAATCCGTTATATATATATTTCTTTAATCGAGTACTCTCTAAATCGCCGTTCTTTTTTTAATCGAGGTCGTTATATAATAACTATAAATAAAATAGAACGGTATATAACTTAATAATACTTTAATAGTTATCTTATTTATAAAAAGGGCTATAGCTAGTATTAATTTAATATTTTTTTTTTAATCTAACTAGATACGAAGTATATATACGATAGGTTAGTAACCTTTTTTAAAGAGCCCGTTAGTACGAGGGTTATAAGCCAATATAACCTTTTACTAAGTACCGTATTATTAATTAAGCTATGTTATAGCGCCTATATTTTCTCGTCCCCTATTAATAATTAGAGTATTATAAATCCTATAGTAATAAATAATATTTTTTTAAATAAACTTCGTAATATTTTTTAACGTAATGTTCGTTATAATCCGCGCTTCTAAGTATTTTATAAACTTATAACGCGCTTTAATAACTTTTTATTTATTTATATACTAAATATTTAAATAAACCCTAGAAAAGGTTCGTAAATTAGAACTATAAATATATAAGGGTTATTAAAGCGTCGTAATCTAGCCTTTTAATAAGCCTCGTAAGTCGTAATTAGCTCCCGAGTCTAAGCGTATATTCTTAGTTAATAATATCGTTTTATAAAATAAAAATATATAGCTTTTTATCCCCTATACCTAGACTTATTATATATTTTACTAATTAAGTCTACTTAGTAATACTTATTATTAATTACTTAAGTAAGTTAGGGACGACTTTTCGTCCTTTATTAAAATAGAAGTTTATTTTATGTAATAAATTATATTACTATTTACTTAAAACGTCTAAACTAATAAAAAAGTATACTAACTAGCCTCTTTAAAATAAGAAGGAAATAGGTAATTTATTTTAAGAGGTCCGATTATTATTTATTTAGTACTAGTATATCGGCCGGAATATTTATTTCTTATATCCAATTAATAATAGCGTTATTATAACTATATACTATAATAAAAAAGTTTTTTGTAACTCGTATTTATAAAACTCGTATATTAATAAAATCCTTAATATCCTCGTTAAGCTCTACTTTAACTAAGTTAGATTAGCTAGGGGGTTTTTTTAAAAAGCTATCTACTATAGTATTTTTTTTCTTATTAATATACTTAATTTTAAAATTAAAAAGTCTAATTTAAAAAAGCTAGCGTATTATTATTATTAATAATAAGTTATTCGCTATATTATTAATTTAAGTAACTAGGACTTAGGTATTAGTTTTTAATAAGAAGTTAATTTTAAATAAATAATTACGAAGACGCTTTAAGCTTATTAAAACGCCTCGTATTTCGAACTTTTTAAAATTATAATTAAGCTCTAGCCCGCACTATATCCCGCTCTCGTATTAAGTAATAATATACTTATTATTAATAATTCAACTCAGCGTACTACCCTATTTTTTAATATTAGTATCCGTTATAAAGATAATCCGTTCGACCTTAATACTATAGTTTAATAAAACTAGAATAAAAGCTATAGTAATTACTTTTTTAAGTATTTTTATAGTTTTGATTTATAGTACTCCTTATTTAAAAAATTAGTTCTTACTAAGTAAGGAGTATAACGGGGCTACTTTAGAAAAAAATTACTTAATTTAGTAGTAATAAAAAGGTATAGGGTATAAAGGACTTTCGTAGTGCGGTGCTTAGGAAGAACTACTAACACTTATAAAAGTAATACAAAATACCTCCTTCGATCAGGTTAATACGGCCTTAATTAACGGAGTTACGATCGAGGAAAGGGGGTAGTATTAACTAAATCGGAAGGGTAAACTTCTTAATTATTTTATATTATTATATTTAAAAATAAATTATTAAAAAAGCTCTAGTTTAATCTTAAAAAGGTATATATATAATTAAAATAAAGATCTGCGCTACTAAGCTCCTCTCCCTAATTAGGGGCCCTTTTCCTTATATCTTTTTTTAATTAGCTCTCTTATAGGTCCCTATACTTAATCGTTTTTTAAAAAAAAAAAGACTAGGACTAATCGCCCCACCCCATTCTAATAATAAAAGGTAATAATACTAAAAAACGATTTAATTTCTAAGATATTTAAGTATTTTATTTATTTAAAAATCTTAAGGACTTTAGCTTAATTAGGCCGTCTTTTCTTTATACTATAGAAGTAGTTTATAATAACCGCGGATAGTTAGTACTATTACGACTTTACTTTAGAAAGAGTATAACTAACTAGCTCGACGTTAACTAAGATTTAATTAATATTCTAAAAGTATTTATAAACGAATCGCTAGATCCTAAGATAATTAGTTAGGTACTTATTATTATAGCGGGATTACGGGCCTTTAATTACGATATTATTAATAAAAACGCTATAATATTTTAAAATTAAGTTGTAGAGAATATAGGTTATAATTTAATAAAATTAGGCTACCGAATTTATTACTCTTATTAAGAGGGTATAGTATTTATATAGCCCGAGTAGAGTTAAGAAAGTTATTAAATCGTAGCTCTTTTTATTTAAAAAAATCTAATCGTAATTAAAAAAAAATCTAAGAAGAAAATAAGTTAATTTATAATAAATTCTTTTAAGAACTCGTCAGTATTAAGTAGTTACTAAGTATTTTGAAAAGTAATAGTATTAACCTTAATTACTAAGTTAATTAATTAAAAACCGCCGTTCTTTTTTATTATTAACAACTAAAGGTTTTAATACGTAGTATAGCTTTTTTTAATAATACCCTAGGTAATACGTTCTTAGATTATTTTAAAAGCTTTTAATAATAGAGTTTTTAGGATTAGGATACCCTTTGTTTACTAAGCCTTATAGAGTATAGTCTTAATTAATTATAATAATATAACTATAGAGTTAAGACGGCCGTATTTAAAAAAGTTTTATATTAGTACTTTTTCTTAATTAAGAAGTATTTATTTAAAGAGATCTTATTTACGAAGTAAGAGATAGTTATAATTTTTAAAAATAGTTTAGAAATAGTCGTTTATTAATTTAGAGCTTAGTTTTATATTTAAGAACTTAAGTATAACGATATTTTTATAGGGGCCCGATTAGTCTCGTAGCTTATTTTTAACCTCTTTAAGTTTTTTAAGTTTTTAATAAGGATTATTATTAAGTATCGATTTATTAAAGAGTACGTTATTAATTAGCTAGACCTTCTAGTCCTTTTTTTTATATATTATATTAGCTTTTATAATATAGGGAATTTTATAAAAGGCTTTTTTAGCCGTTTTATACTATTTTAACGCCTTTTATTTTAGTTTTATAATTTATTATTTAATATATAACTCCTCTTGTTAAGAGGTAAGTATTCTCGTTAAAAGATATAAATTATTTTAGTTAGCTAATCCGTTCGGTCTATTTTTAATTTTACCCTAAGTAGTTATTATTACTTTCTTAATTTATATAATCTAAGGCTAGATTATATAGAGCGTAATTATAATTATAATTTAATTAGCTTAGCCTTAGTTTAAGACTACTATAATATACTCGTCTTTTTTTAGCTTAAATTCTAAATAGAGGTTATTAAAACTAGTAATATCCCTAGTTATATTATTAATATTTAGTTTTTTAATTTAAAAACTTCTTTTATATACTACTTAAGCTAGGGTAAAATATTTTTTATATTTTAAAAACCGTTTATCCTAATTATCCCCACGGGGATCCTTAGCCTTACGTCCTTAATATAAATTAAAGCGGTAATTATTAACTTATTATATCTAAAAAATAGCTTAGTATTTTATATAAATAAAAAACTTAGTAATAACGAATTAGAGGTCTCTCGCTCGTTTTTAATAAAAAAATAAGTAATTATTTTAAACTTATTAATTTATACGTTTATAAAGTAAAAGCTATTAAAAGTTATCTAGTTAGTTAGATTATATTTAAACGTTTATATTTAAAGCTTTGTTACTATATAAGAAATACTAGCTTTTTTAATATATTATTTTAAAAAGATATTAACTTATACTCTAGTATTTAGAATAGTAATAATTATTAAACCCTTATTATCTTAATTTATATTAAATATTTAGATTTTTAACTAAAAGTGGGCGTTTAAAATTACGGAAGTTAAGAACTTAGAAATTAAATTAGCGCTTCTAACTTTACTAATCTTAGCTATATAGCTCGGCCTTAAAAAGAGGTTCTAGTTATACTTATTAAAAAAATCCTCAATATCTTTTTATTATTACTTATTTTTTATTAAATTTATTAAGGACTTCGGAGCTTTTAATAAGATTTTATTAATATTAAAATACTCTTAATTATATATTAAAATCGCTATTATCGTAGTATATTTTAATATAATTTTTTATAAAAGGTTTATAAAAAGTAAAATCGGGGCCTTAAGCTTTTTTTTTATTAGCTTCTTTACCTCGGCCTTAGGGTTAAAATCGTAGGTCTAATTTATAATTATTATTTTTTAAGTTTTATAAAAAAGAAGCTCTTAAGTTCCTTAAGTACTAGTATTAGAAGTACTAATCGGGGCTTTAGTAAACTAAGGTTTAAAAATAAATATAGAAGTTACGTTCTCTACTATTTTAAAAACCTTATTATTATTATCGATTTTTATAATTTCTCTTTTTTAATTAAAAAAAAAAACCGTTTTCTTTTTAAATTATAAAAGCTAGCTCGGGCTATCGATTTTATATATTTTCTTAAAATATAATATAGTTACTAAGGTACGGTTCTTAAGTAGTCTTTTTTTATAAATAATATAAACGTCTACTTAGCTATAGTAGCTTAAGTTAGGTCGTATTATATAAACGTATTTAATTATACTTATAGAATTAGTTAAAGGAAGTATAAGTATAGTTTACTAAAGTAGTCTAATTTAATAATTTAGAATCTACTTAGCTAAAAGCTTAGTATTTTTTTTAATTAATATATTTATTATATAAAAAAAAAGGGTAATATAATTAGCGATCGTACGCTTTTTTTTATTTTTAATTATAATAAAAAGGATATTTTTTATAAGCTTATAACCGTCGCACTTTTTATAATACTAAGCTCTCTAAGCTAAAATAATAAAATAAGCATCCTTATTAAGAGTATATTAATTATAATCTTTAATAATCCGGTAGTATAGACTTTAGTAATACTAATAGCGGTCTCTAGGTCTTATAATCGGAGGCTAATTAAGACGCGTAGTACTTATATTAAATATATAAATAAGACCTTAAGAATAAATACTATTTTAATAAATCTTTAGTTTACTTATTTTATTAACTAGGTTAGAATTAGTAATATTATTAATAACTACCTAAGTAATCTAGGCCCTTATTATTAACTAGTAATATTACTAGTAGTTCAGATACTAATACTAAGTATTTTTATACGCTTATAAAATAAGGGATCGTAGCGAGGTTTTAAGTTAACTTTAATTATTTATAAAAAGTAAGCTATATTCTTTTTTATATATAATCGTATTAAAAAGTCCTATTTTAAACCTCGCGTACTTTATTAATTTAATAAAACTATTTAAAATAACCCCGACTTTTTTTATTACTTTTTTTATAATATTAGTATAGGACCGCTTATATACGGCCTTAATTAGGCTCTTATTAATTATAATATAGAGGTCTTATTATTTAATAAAAGTAATTATATTATTAATCTTAATAAATAGTACTTAAGTAGAGTTTAAATTAAAAAACGAAATAAATAGTCCTTTAGTAACTTTTTTAATCTATTCTTTTTTAATTAAAAAGTAGTTAATATCCTATTTTTTATACTTTTTTAAAAAGAAATCCTTAGCTTAGGCCTAGGGTAGTCCTCTAATCGTATCCTTAACTAGAGTTTAATAATCTCCTCTTATAGTATATATAATAAGTTTATTTTTAAATTAGTTTAGGACCCTACTAATCTCGTACTAATCCTCGAACTCTTTTAAAAAGTTTATAATATTATTATTTTTAAAAATTATAATCCCTTTTTAACTAGGGAACGGTATTTTATAAAAACTTATATTTTTTATTAAATTAGGCTAAAGAATCGTAGGGCCCTTAGTTTAAGGCGTAGTTATTTAGATTTAAGTAATAATAGTACTTAAGAAGGTATTAATTAAAGTATTTATTTTAACCTAAGCCGTAACTAGTTTTTTTTAATTAGATTAGCAAATAGATTTATTAAAAAAGTAGCCTTTTTATTATTAAATAACTCTATAGTTTATAAGTTTTAATAAACTATAAAAACTAGCTTAGTAAACGGTCTATTTAAAGTAAAAGAGTTAGGCTTGTATAATTAAACGTCCTAAGGAGTATTAATAATAATAAAACTAATATATTAGTTATTTATATTTATAGTCCGAGGTTATTAAAAGTATAGTTTATTAATTTTATTTATAATTTTAATAGTTTTATATTAGTTTATTTATTTTAAATAGAGTTTAAAAAGAGAAGAGAGGAGCCGTTTTAATAACTAGAACATAGTTATTATTTTAATTAATATAATTTAAACCGTCCTTTTTAATTCTTATTAAGTATATAACTAGAGTTTTAATCGGACGTCGTATTAGGCCTATAGTAATATTAATTAAAATTATTAATAAGTCTAGTTAAAAACTAGTTTTATAAGCGCTCTTAGTCCGACGTATTTACACTTTTAAATAGGTTTATTATCGAGTTTCTAAGCTATATTAATTAATAAAAAATAGTTTAATTAAATAATTAGTTATATTTATTAAGGTATTTTATTAGTTCTAATCCTAACTCGTTATTTATTTTATTATACTATTATAACGTTTATATTTAGGCCCGATCCGGTCTTAAATATCCGCGTTTTTTTTTACTTATTTATCTCGTTCGCTTATTAAGGTTTATTATATCCCCTTCTTATTAAATAAGAAGCCCTTTTTTATACGTTTTCGTTTTTATATTTTAATTATTTAATTATTATTTTTTTAGATTAGAGTCCTACTACTCGTATTTATTTTAATTATTATACCGCTTTTTTTAATTAATTTATTTAAAGTATTTCTAATTAAGTCGGGCTTTTTTTTATTTATTTTCTTATTTAAAAAAGGAAGGGATTTTTAAAAGAGGAGATTATTAAAAAGGTATAGGGTATAAGGGACTCTCGTAATATAATACTTTAAAAAAATTACTAATATTTATAAAAATAATATAAAATACCTCTTTTAATCGGGTTAATACGGCCTTAATTAATAAAGTTATAATTAAAAAAAGAGGGTAATATTAGCTAGATTAAAAGGGTAAAGTTCCTAATCGTTTTATATTATTACGTTTAAAAATAAATTATTAAAAAAGCTCTAGTTCGACCCTAAAAAAGTATATATATTCTTAAAATAAAAATCTATACTACTAAGCTCCTCTCTTTAATCGGGGCCCTTTTTTTATATTTTTTTTAATTAGCTCTCCCGTAGATCCTTATACTTAATTAGCTTTAAAAAAGAACTACTAGGACTAATCGCCCCACCCTATTCTAATACTTATATAAAAAAAGGGATTATACTAGACCTAGCTACTTACGTAGGCTAGTACTAAGAGGTCCTATACATATTAGAGTAAGTAAAGCTCGCCCTATAGGTAGCTAGAAGCGGCGGAAGGTTAGGAGTTTTAGTTAGTAATTAGGTATAAAGCGTATTATACCCAGTTTTCCCTAATACGTAATACACGGTACGGCCCCGGCGGATTACTCCGTCGGGGGGCTAGCTACTTATATAAGCTAGTACTAAGAGGTCTTATATACGTTAGAGTAGGTATAGCTCGCCCTCTAAATAGCTAGAAGCGGCGGAAAGTCGGGAGCTATTTTAATTAGTAGTTAGGTAAAGAGCGCAATATACCCAGTTTTCCCTAATACGTAATATATAGTACGGCCCCGGCGGATTGCTCTATCGGGGGGATATAATTACTTATATAAAATAAGTTATTTTATAACATACTTTAAAATAAAAAGCGACCCGACCTTATTATAAGATCTTATAGGACCTCTTTAACTACTTACTAACTTATAAATAAAATAAATAACTAATACTAATTAAAAACGAATATTTAGGTAGGATCTTCATTTTTTTATAAGTTACGAAGACCTATAATATAGTATTTAAGATTTTATACTTTTTTTAAATAGTAAGTACGTATATAAAAAGGCGTAGCTATTTATAAAATCTAATAAAACGTAGAACGTATAATAATCGTAATTAATAATAAAACTCGTTTTTAAATATAAATATAGGAGCTAAAAATCTACTTAGAAACTACTTTTCTATATAAGAAAACTAAATAAAAAAGGAGAATACACTAGCTAAGAAATTATAAATAAAGCGATTAGTATAATATTAGTAACTAGCTTACTAAACGAACTCTAAATAAAAGCTATATTAGCTATAGCCTATTTGTATAATATTAGCCCTAAATAACGTACTAACTAGTTATTATTAGTTTAAATTAAAAAAGTCTAGTTCGCTTATTATTTTAAGTAGTAATAATTAATAAATATACTAAAGCTCGCTCGTGATTTACGTTTTTATTAGGAATAAACGTATATATATAGCTATAGAGCGTACTTTTTAAGAGGGATTATAAAAAAGGAATTAATAAAAAACGTTTTCAAGTAGAGTAAAGGGGATATATTAAGTATTTCGTAAGTTATATACCGAACGCTTATAGTTTATATAGAATTTAAATCCCCTCGTTTTTAAAAGTTATTATTATTTAAAATATAATATTTAACGAAATAGTTTTTTATTTAAAAAATAATACTAAATCTATAGTTTATTTACTTAAGTTAAAAACTATAGTAAATAAGATTTAATAACTATTTATAATAATTAAACCTAAGCTCTAATTATTTAAAATTATTAATAAAAAAGAGGCTATATTAATTAATAACAAAAAGTAGCTATTACTACTTATACTTACTCTATAAGAAGTAAATAAGGCTATAAAAAAGCCTAGTTCGTTTTCAAATAGATAAAGCGGGTAGTTACTTATTCTTAAAATAACCCTAGATTTTAAGAATTCGGAGTTTAATATAAACCTTATTTAGCTAATTAACTTAGTAAGCGAGGCTATAAAAGGTTAATCCTCTTATTAAGAGGATTAAAAACGTAATATATATATAAATAAAAATAAAGACTTTTTAAAGCTTTTATAAAAAGGATCTTTTTATTTAATTAAACCCTAACGAGCCTTTTTAATAAACGAGCTTATATTAAAAAATAAGAGTAGTAAACGACCTAGCTAAATAGTTTAATATAGTTAGTATATATAACTAAAAAAAATAATAAGTATATTAAATAAAGCTAAAAATTGAAAAACTCATTACTAAAAGTATTTATTTAAAACTCGAGTTAATAAGAGCGATTCGGGGAGTACTTTTTTTATACTCGGGTAAAAAAAGACTAGGACTCCTTTTTTAATATATATATATACTTAATTAATAAAAAGCGGTTAACGAGGTAACCTAAGGGTATTAGATACTATATTACTATATCTATATTATAATAATTAAAATAAAATACGTTTTACTAACTATGTTTTAATCTAACTAAATTTATATAGATTAATTAATTACCTCTCTAGGGAAGTAAAAGGATATTTTTAAAATACTAAAACTTTTAAGAAACTAATTTATTAAAATAATATAGTTAAAAATTTAGAAACTAAAAGAAATAAATACTTAAAAAGTAGTTAGTAAGACGTTAGTTATTTCTAAGCTAATACCCCTTAAATAGGTATTTAATTATAAACTTTATAATAATAATTACTTCGATTATTATAAAGCGAGAATTTACGTTAGGGGGGACTTTTAAAAATAATACCTTTTAAAAAAGACTTATATAGCGACGTTAATAACTAGGATATTTAGAGTAGTTATAGTTATTACTACTTAATTTAACTTAGAAGTTTACTAATATAATATTATAAATACCTTTTTAAACGTAGTTAAAAAGCTAGGCGATCCCCCTATTATTTACGAGTTTTTAAATAGTTTTTATAAATTTAGAATATATATAAAGCTTAAGTAGGCCTTATATAGCGCTCATAACGCTCTATTATTATAGTATAAGGAGCTAGTGTTAACTTTTAAAAACCTAAGTTTCTTATTTATAAGCGAGGACCCTTATTTATTTTAAAATTGTACTAAATAAGTACTAGTTTTTTTCACGTAAATAATATTCCCGTTTTTTATTATAAAGACTATGTTTATAATATTAATTAAATAACCGAGGGACTTAAGAAAAAGTATAAAATAAAAAACTAAGGGCTAGTTTTATAATATTTAAGAATAAGGGTCGTACGTAATTAACTAAATTAAAAAATATATTTTACTTATAACTAGTATTTTAAAAAGGTAATTAAAAAGTTCGATTTTATTAACTTTACTACTCTTAAGACCCTATTACTAACGGTCCTAATTAAAAAAAAAACCTAGGGATTATAACCCTAAGTAAGACTAGGTTTTTTTAAAAAAAGGTCGGTTCGATATTATATATAGTAATTATAATTCGGCCCAACGTTATATTTATATACGCCCTACTCTCTTAGTTCTTAACGAACTTATTTTATTAGTATTATTTTATTATAAACTAGGTTATATAATACTTTTTTTATATATAATACTTAGTAATATACTTCGGGATCTCGAGAAGTAAATAAGTATTACTAATTATAAGCAACGCTTCGTTTAGAAATATTAAAGAGATCTAAAGATCTTTATAAGGTTTTATAATTTCCTTTTTAATAACCTTATTTAATAAAAAGCAGCCCGTTAAAATATAATAACTATATTAATTATAAAGGCTAAGTTAGCAAATTTAGATTATATAGCTAAGGAGATACTCGCTCTTAAACGCCTTTTTAAAAATATCTTACTAGAGCTTAGTAATATATAAAAAGTATATTATAATAATCGTTAAATAATTAAACTTATAATAAAAAAAAGGGGAACATATCTTAACTTATTTATACTATATTAATATTTAAAATATATAATTATAATAAGAATATTTAAGAGGCTTATTCTAAGTAGTTTATATATTAATAAATAAAATACTAACTAACGGTTTTATAAAAAACCTTTTTAAAACAAAGTTTGAGTACTTCGTATTACTCCTAAATATAAAAAAATATATAAAAAATAATTATACTAAATAAAAAGACGTTTAAAAAGTAATAAAACGGCCCGGGGGGCCCGGTTTTTAATTAAAAAACGTAGCCTATAACTAGAGAATATAAAGCCGTTTTAGCGACCTTATTAAGTCGCTCAAACAGAGGCTATTTACTTAAAAAAGTAAGTATAAACTTATTTGTAAAGGACTTAAATACGGGCTATATATTTAAAAGGATATATAAACTAATAAGACCCCCTAATAGAGTAATCCGCCGGGGCCGTACTATGTATTACGTATTAAAGAAAACTAAGTATATTATGCTCTATACCTAATTACTAATTAAAATAGCTCCCGACCTTTTACTATATAAAGTCCTCTAAGTTCTAGCTATTTAGAGAGTAAGCTATACTTATTTCAATATATATAAGACCTCTTAGTACTAGCCTACATAAGTAGTTAGATCTTATATTATATACTCCTTTTTATTAAAAGTTAGAGGGCCCCTTATATATTCCTTTATATTTATAATATAGCCTAAATTAGAGGGATTTCTAGCTCTATAAAGTATAATTTCTAAGCTAATATTAATATACTAAATTTTAATATTTATATTAGCCCGCTTATTTATAGTATTTATATTATTACTTAGTTAAATTCCGTACTATTAAGTAGTACTATACTACTCCTTAGGCGTACTTACGTTAGTTACGATAACTAGGGTATCGAGGGGGCCTAATTTATTAAGCCCCAGAGGGGGGGACCTATCGAGGGGTATTTTTAATAAAATAAGTTCTTAACGAAGTAGTAGTTTATATATCGATAGGTTTATTTAATAAGTTTATTTAGTAGATTTATTTAGTTTAAATAAAGCTTTAGGTAATATTAGAAGTAATAAGGTTAAGAAAAATCTTTACGAGCTCTGAGTAGCTAGATATTAGCCCTTTTAGCCCTTTTTCTAAAGACCTCTACGTCGCTATTAAAGTTTAGAACCTCTATAATTAAGGGCCGCTTCCGACCTTTATAGCCGACCTCTATTATTAACCTTTCTGGCCGGCGCTACCGTAAAGCAGCTTACTTATTCCGAGTTATATAGCGGTTTTCGTATTAAAATTACTATATTACGTTAAGTACGTACTTAGGGTATATTATACGTATTATATAGTTAAAAAGTATACCGTATTATATAATTTCTTTTAAAAGCGTAATCCTATTAAGGTCGATTTTTTGCGCTTATAAAGCCGGAAAAAAACTACTATATAAACTAATAAGAGTATTAATTCTAATTTAAATATTATCTGCTTTTATAAATAAAATAGCTAATATTATTACGTCCTTAATAAGCTTTTTTAATAATATTTTTAATATAAAGAGAGCGCTTATAATCGCCTCTTTTATTAAAACCTTATTTATATAAACCCCCTTATTCTTACTCTTATTTAAAAAATTATTATACTTAAAGGTTTTACGTAACGCTATTATTACGCGAGTTAAGGTTTATATATTAGTTTATAAATAAAGAATAGAACGAGGATAGCTTAGAATATATTTTATAAAATATAAATAGGGCTATATTAATAACTATAAACGCTATTACTTTTCTTATTACCTCTTATTTAAAATATAAGAACTTTATACTTAGGTCCCGTATATACCTCTTAAGAATAGGGGTATAACCTAACTTTTTATAAATTTAGTAATATTAGTATTTATTATTAATATGCGAACCTAAGAGGTATGTACTATCCGAATAGTTACTAAGGGCGCTCTTAATATATTTAAAATATTCGTAACTAAATAAGAAAAATAAAAATACTAGTTTATATTAACTTTAATACTAAGGATAGTACTAGGAGGGTTTATTATTAAGAATTAGTTTTATAAATAATAATAAATAAAAAAGTATTATATATATAATTATTTACTTTATACTCTCTAAGAGGAGGCGAGGGAAGGGGCTATAAACCTACTTTATCTCTACTATCTTTTTAAAAAAAGAGGTAAGAAAGGGGGCTATAAACCCTTTTTACTTTTACTACTTTTTTAAATAACTTATTTAGTTATAAGGCCGTTATTTATTAAAATAAAGTAATCAAATTAACGTTAAAAAAACGAGGCCGTCTTATTAATTAAAGTATAAAACGAGGGGATATTATTTATTATTTTTAAGCTCGTTAAGGGGGCTAGGGGAGCTACTACTCTTTTCCGAGGTTATAACTTTAAGCCTATACTTTTTAACCTCTTATATTATAATAATACGAGCGCGGTTTTTAACTATTTATTTTTAAATAAGTATTTAAATAAAACGATACCGTTAGCTAAGATCCTTTTTTAATAATACGTATATATAAAAACGTAAGTAAAAAATAAAAATAAGAGTATATATATATAATAATAATATATAGTGGTTTTTTTTCCGGCTTTATAGGCGTAAAAGATCGACCTTAACGAGATTACGCTTTTAAGAGAAATTATATAATACGGTATACTTTTTAACTATATAATACGCGCAATATACCCTAAGTACGTGCTTAATATAATATAGTAATTTCGATACGAAAACCGCTATATAATTCGGGATGGGTAAGCTACCTTACGGCGGTGCTAATTAAAAAGGTTAATAGTAGAGGTTAGTTATAAAGGTTAGAGGCGGCCTTTTTTAACTATAGAGGTTCTAAACTTTAATAGCAACGTAGAGGTCTTTAGAAAAAGGGCTAAAAGGGCTAATATTTAGTAGAGCTTATAAAGATTCTTTCTATCCTTATTACTTCTAATATTACCCAAAGCTCTATTTAAACTAAATAAATCTACTAAATAAACCTATTAAACGAACCTATTAAACGAACTTATTAAACGAACTTATTAATATATAAACTACTACCTCGCTAAGAACCTCTTAGTATATAGTTAGTAACTAGCGGGCTAAAAATACCTCTAGACAGGTTCCCCCCTCTAGGGCTTAATAAATTAAGCCCCCTCGACGTCCTAATTATCGTAACTAACGTAAATATACCTAAGGAATAGTATAATATCTTTTAATAATACGAAATCTAGCTAAGTAATAGTATAAACGTTATAAATAACTAGACTAATACGGACATTAAAATTTAGTATATTAATACTAACTTAGAAATTGTATTTTATAAAACTAGAAATCCTTTTAATATAAGCTATATTATAAATATAAGGGAATATATAAGGGGCTCCTTAACCCTTAATAAAAAGGAATATATAATATAAGATCTAGCTACTTATATAAGTTAGTACTAAGAGGTCTTATATATATTAGAGTGGGTATAGCTTGCCCTCTAAATAGCTAGAATTACGTAGCGGAAGGTTAGGAGCTATTTTAATTAGTAATTAGGTATAGAGCGAAATATACCTAGTTTTTTTTTACGTAATATACGGTACGGCCCCGGCGAATTGCTCTATTAAGGGGATATAATAATAATATAAATATAAGTTAAAAAGAAAAAAAAAGTTTATACTATAAATAATAATAAAAAATTTATATATTTATTATCTTTAACCCGTAAGTCGATTATTTAATTAATAAAAGGCCGTCTCTTAGTTATACTTTTTATTAATAATATAGCTTTAAAATTACTTATAATAACGAATATAAAGGTTAATCTATAGCTATTTTACTTTTTACTTATAACTCTATATATAAACCGATTTATTTTATAATTCCTTTTATAAATAGATTTTTATATATAAATAAGTAATTTTTTATTTTAAATAAACCTTTTTATAATGATACGGGTAGTTAAGTACGCTTTTTCTAAATATAGTTTTATTTAGGGGGGTATATTGTAATAGTTTTAACTATTTATAGCCTTATTATACGTTACGTAACCTCGGTTATATAATTACTAAGGCCTACTTTACTTATACCCTCTATATTAGAGCGTACTTCGTGCCTATTTCCTATTTCTAATAGATAACCGTTCTCTTATTCACGTCGATGCCCCTATTATGACCATACGACATAAGAGAAGCAACATCCCTGGGAGTAAAAAAGCGCAATGCCCAATTTAAAGCCACCGTCGGAAGGATATTTATCAAGAGAATCCCCAGCTTCTTGTAGTCTCTCATTTCACGTTTGCTTTTACACTAAACCATACTTGGCCCCATCCTCCATCCGCAGCATGCTTCCATCGTCGATTCATCGAACGAACTGCCATCTAAGAACGAGGCATACTCACCAGGCCTTCGAGCATGTGTTCGGCGAAGACAAAGTCAGAACCCCTTGAAAGCAGGCCACACAAGCGAGCTTAGTCAATCGGCTGAGTAAGGTTGACCACGAACGAACGAGGACAACACTTCCGAGGACGACACAAACCCAGACGAAGGTCGGTTGAATTCACCCGACCGTAGCTGACATTTTGCTGCCCTGAGCAAACCATCAAGGCAACCAGAACACTCTGTCAGGCTCTGTCGGATCACTGGTGCCTAAGCGAACAACATCACAAGGCATCACGATACGGGCCCTGAATAGGAGAGCGAAGCAAGAAAGTGAGGGGATGTGATGCAACGAGCAGCACTCTGCATCGAGCCGAAGCATCTATCATCTCCACCGGCGTTGGAGCAAGGCATAATTGGGCCACGTAGGCCATCGGATGCGTCTGGATGCGGGCGCTATCCGGGATGCCAACGGCATGAAGCAACTCGCAGATATGACAACACGAGACCTCACTGCCAAGGGCCACAGTCGAGTGGCTTGAGACCACGTCCTACCCACCCTTTCATTGCAGTCTCTTCTTTTGTTTCTCCTTGCTGCCCGATCAAAGTTGATCGGAGGCCGCGGAACTTCTCGTTCATAGCCGGCTGCGCTGCCGCAACAATATGCTGCCCCAGCCTGCCGCATCACTGAGGCCAGTTCTCTTCCAGTCCGCTATAAGGAAACTGACTGAACCGGAAGGAGGTTTCTCGCTTTCCTTCTGGATGGTGGGGGCGTGGTTGAAGCCAACCCTCCATGTTGTCTCGGCTCCGGGCTGTATGACCGCTCCTCCACGCGCAGTCAAGATACGCTATGTCTGTGTCAAAACGATGTCCACTGACCAGGACATAGCTTGGACTGTGGCCTTCTCTTTTTGTACGAATGCCTGCCCAGGGTATCAATCTTCAAGAATTGTAACACTGGCAGGCAGGCTATCCTTCAGCGCTGCCCTTCGGTGCTCCCAGATGGCTGCCGGCTACCTTACATACCACTCAGCTTCCAACATCAAAGAATAACCCCGGTGGCAACTCATGGTGCAGACTAGCCTCAACTCAATCATTTTCGATTCTTCAGATATTCCCGCGCTCAAGGCTGGATGTTTGTACTATGGGCTAACAGTTGATATCACAGCATCGAGTAGGCCAAGCTCTTAAGCTAGCCCTAGACTTCATCAGGTCGATTATGTTTTGAGCTCTCACTTTACACACCACGCTAGTGACCATCATGACCATGCACGCATGCATGATGTTCCCCGGACGGGGCGTGGAGCTGGGACGTGCTCATCATCCACCGTTGCGAAACGACTCCGGCTCTTGATTAGACACAACCACTCGACTAGTCTCCTTAGGCGGCCGAACCCCGCTACGCCCGAGTTCGAAGGCATCTGCCCCGCAAATGCAGTCTGGAACTCATGAGGGATTGCACCTTTTTGAGGGGTTGTCGATTCATCTGGCTTTTGTCTGGAGCTCGCACAGCATTTGGTCGTCTTAACGAGACGGGAATCGGGATGTTACCAGGACCACTGCGTTTCCTGACCGATGGTTTCCCATTCGTCGTTGTTCGGAGATTCAAATTAGTATTTAATGAGAGAAACTTTTGGGGGCCAAAGAAAGCTCTTCTTGCAATGTTTGCGAAGCAAGGACTACGCTCTCGGTGTTCAGCGACTCAGTCAGCTTCTAGCAAACATAATTTACCAATATTGCAACTGCCATAGAGCGAGTATCAGCTTGCGATCAAGATGGATCCGAACGCCGGGAAATCAGTCTGCCACAGGTCAAGCTGTCAATTCTCATGCTTGTCGTGTTTTAAGCTTTTTTGCACCGCTTGTGATATCTAAACATACGTTTTACTGATCGGCTCACTGCAGCGGTTCCGAGCGCAAATCGGCAAACACGCATTCAACAGCAGCGTCGCAGAGAAGCCTCCCTAGCCAACAGCTGAATGCGTATCAGAATCAGACGCCTTCTGAAGATAGCAATATCTATCGCGTCGCATACCAGAACACCGATGTGAGCGCGAGCGCCGCGCAACATAGGGGCAGGATTGCTGTGGATTTGGCCAAGTTTACTGGTCGATTTGAAGGCAGCTCTTCCTAACAGACGCTGTGGATTCATTGTTTCCAGAGACGGGACGAAAAGCTCGCGATACCGGTATTCTGAGGTCGGCTACCGGTATCTGTATGGGGAATAATTGCAGTACATAGCATCATTGGTCCAGATGTGAAAGAGATCAAAGTTTCAGCGTCGCGTCGCATTCCGATCAGTCGGATATTGGGGGCATATGTAAACAAGGCGTTCATCAGGGTGTGGGAAAGGTGTAGGGGACGGACAGTAGCTTTAGGTGCTAGACTACAGGTTTAGACCACCACAAGATGAGTGGTTGGTAGATGAGTAGCGACTCCCCAACCCCGGGAGCTCTAACTTTGACTTCTGCATTCTCATCGCCTTACGTTTGTTTGGCTATGCTGTAACTTGCTAGTTTGAAAAGGCGGATAGATTCACGTTAAGATTGTCTACTCCAGCTACCTTACGCGCTGATAAAAGCATAAATGCCTAAGCGCCCATGTGTTTTCCCTGAAATGTGATGTCAGTTGTAGAGCTCGAGACGCTTAGAAGGGTGAACCCAAGGACACGCGCGTATCAAGGGGAAAGCTTCCGGAGGGAACACTGCAGGCTTAGGTTGCTCTTGATTATTGTGCCTAGAATTCCTTGGGAACCTTAGCATAAGGCACCTTAGGTGCCTTCAGTGTCTGATCTTATGTAAGCTTGGGGGCAACCGGACCTGAAGAACACAGTCAGGTGCCTATCGTCTTACTGCAGTTGGCGAGGCCGGCGCGGGCAATCTACTTTCGGCACTTGAGTGGGGCCGATATTATTATGGGGCGTCGGCCACCACCGGGCTTCTACCTACAAGCACTTTGATCAACATGACATTTTCAAGACCTTACTCAAACAAAGAAGACAATGGCTTGTTTGTTCAATCTTCCATAATCTCATAAAGACCCCGCTCATGACAGTCAGATTTATATCATCCCTTCGAGTACCTGTTTATCCATGCCCTTTCAGGCAAAGCGTGGCCCCCAAAGATCTCGGCATGGTTATCGGGGAGCCGGGTTGCTGCTCGGTCGTACTTTCCAAGGTACCTTGCCTCGACTTACCTTGCCTTGCCTTCTATCAAGCTATACCGTGCCAGCGAATTTACCAAGTGCAATCAATGGGGTAAATGCAGCCAGCCACATTGTCATGCAGAGTTGCAGAGGTAACGGGAGAGAGAGGTGCTCAAACCTCAGTGCTCGCGGGCCAGGGTATCACTCGCTGACTGATTGGTTGGTGTGCGACAAGTATATAGGGCTGAGGGGACGCTTCGTGCCTTCATTGGACTGTTTTGAAAGGGAAAGCCCTGCTGCCTGGAGGATTCCCGTACTTGAGCCAATAGAAATGGCCGTTGCGGCGGAGCACATCACACCAGGGATACCTGCGCGCAGCCGTAGCCAACCGGATGTGAACTCTCGCGCTGATGAGACGTAAAGTCCTGATGCCATCTTCATTTAAGTCCTCGAGAATCCCATCCCACGTCTACGGAATCTTGCTCTAGGACTTCTTTCCCGGCAACCTGGATTCTTTCGTCTTTGGCATCACTCCATGCTTTTGGGTCAGCCCTACATATACGTCTGCCCATTCCCGTCCCCCTCCCTCTCGATTTGGGCTCTGAATGAACTCTTTCGGCCCCCAGTTCCAATTCGCCATATCGACCATATTCTACCGAACGCCATACTTTGGACAAGACCTACAAACAGACTTCCTGCCGATTCTGATCAAACTGGCCTTCGAACAGTTTTACGACTTTCACCACAATCTTCTCGCTTCGTCAAGCTCGATATTTCCGGTTCAGCAAGACCACCTGAGAGCACCCGGCAACACATGGCCAGGCAGCCACCGAAATCGCGAGGCGACCAATGTTCTGGGCGACCCATCGGCGGACAAATTTCTTCAAACGAGGCAATTCGGACGCCTTTCTCAGATTGCGAACCATGGATGCCTTGAACAAGGCACCGTGAGGCAGCAAACGAGGCGGCTGGCGACCAGCTGCAAGCCCCGCGCGGAGGCCTCTTGCCTGCGTCACGTTGCATCATCTGGAACCTGGAAGCGCCCCCTTTTTCTCAACACATCTTTCTCATCACCACCTCATCGACGATTGGATCTCATTCACTCTGGGCAAGGCAGATTTATGCGCCACATCAACGAGAGTCGGCTCATCGCATTGGATAGCGCTTCCATCCAATCTGCACTGCCCGTGGAGCTTTTTCCACTTCCATCTGCGTGAGCTCACCTCAGGAGCCTCCCCTCCCAATCCCTCTCAAGTCACACAGTCCCAACGCCCTCTTGCCAAAGTTGGCAGGTCTTCGTTCACATCGCAGCCAATAACCGTAATCAGTGATTAATCTCGAATAGGAAGCATCTTTCATCCCGCATACCTGCGACTTACAGGCTCATGCACGGAACTTTCGGTCGTCCAGTGGGACGCCTGAGAGATCGAAGAGCTTGAAGTCAAGTCCAGCACACTCGATGGCCTTTCGTTTTGCGCATCAGTCTCCTATCTGGCTGATTTAGCCGGACGAACGGATTTCGTCATTGCAAGTTACGATCAACTTGGTCTGGACCGGCCTTGGCAATGCTCCAGCTTCGTTGCAGACAACTTACAATACGAAAGATCTCCAAAGGTGTCCACGCGGCTTGGACGACCAATGTTGATGGCTCTTTCAAGCGAAAGATACACCTCATGTCAGTTACTTGACATTACCAAACCTCTTGGAAAGCATTCAGTGCTCACGCTCATCGCACCAGAGGGCTTGAGCATCCGTGCTTGAGGTTGAGGATGCTATCAAAACCATTGCTATCTACTTACTTCACAGACAGCACGATGTATGAGCTGCAACTCATTGGAGCCACAACGACTCAATTCCGACTTCACTATCTTTTCAGGAACACCGGCACACTGCTTGAGAACATTCAACCTGTGGGGCCCATTGTGTGCTTGGGGTGGGGGCGGAACAGACTGGGACGCCTTACCAGGCTGAAAAGGACTAACAGGAACAAGACAATGATTGGACCACAGGATTGAATCCTTCGGCAACCTCGCCCCCCTGCCGGAGACCTGCTCCCTCGATTCGAATGGCACGCCGTCTCTCAACGTTACTGCCCATACTGCGGCATTGTAATTGAGCCGACTCCATCGACTTTGGTGTCGGGTAGCCGTTTGAGCCTTCTGTTTGTTGAACGGCCGCATTCCACCTGACGCAACACATTGCAAAGACACTTGCTGTTCCCCTAGGCCAAGCTCAGCCATGCAAGGGTCGGAAGTGTATTATGTCTCCTTCAAACCTCGAATTTGGAAAGCAATGGTTCGCGCGCTCTGCACGCTGGCCGTATTTAAACCTGCCAAGTTGGATCCTGAGGAACCTGCACACTTCACACACCAACGGTCAGATTCGGAACCTCACGAACAGCTAGCTACCTGATTCTTTGAAGATCAGTCATTCACGATTTACGCCCACAACTTTGCGCACACTGCCCATCCTTCCCACAGGCAAACATGGCGCATTCTGGACAGTCAGCTTACAGTGGGTACATGATCCGGTCCCGGGCGATGGGTGTGATGGGAGAAGTTGCGCGTCAGGCTTGATGTACTAATCCAACGGGTTCTAGCCATTCCTCCTCGAAGGGATCACACAAGCACTCGTCAAAAGAATCCAAGAAAGAGCTCGCTCAACGACGAACTTCGATGTACCAGAACCAGCCAGCGTCCGACGAACCTACCGCGTATGGCGCCGAATTCCGAAGCGAGGACGTTGCGGCCAGTGAGGCGCGCCACCAGGCTAGAGCCGCGGAGAATATCGCAAGAATTATGAGCCAGTACGGCGGAAAGTAAGACGATTGACCTCGTCAGGCATATGGGAAACGCAAGGCGGAACGGAAAACGTGTGTGACTGGCAGAGGGTGGATGTGGTACGGCAGGGTCAGAGTCCATTCTTCGTCGCGTTGGCGTTGACCGCCCGTGGCTACAGAGAAGACGCCGCAATGACGGAGAACTAATCGCGGGCGGATAATAGTCGAGAGGCGTTCATGGGAAGGGAAAGATACCATAGATTCCATAGTCGGACGACTTTGGTCTGCTTCTGTAATTGAGTATTCGTTTATTCTTCCAATTCTGCTACAGCTACCGCATGTGACTATCCCCGCCAGCCGTCTACGTGTTCCATATCAAAGTACTCGTGGCGTCTTTCTACCGATGTTAGCCTGCTAGTACTCATAATCGCTAGCTTACTGGCATGGACGACAAAAACCATCATCAGGCCCATCCAAGTAGCACTGGATCGCAGCTCATCTCAGGATCCCCTGCCAAGGAAAGACGACTGCCGCTCCAAGTGTATGGGAAAGAGCAGGCTCTGCCGGCATTCAACGGGGGGAAGGAGAGTGCCTGGAGGTGTCGGTGCCATGGAAGCTGGAAAAAAAATGCATTTTCCATCTTGTTCCTGCCTGGAGCTGCGTTAGCGCTTGCTGTTTGTGGTGTTCGTGCTGACGATGGCCGATCGCCCTCTATCCGGCAAGGACGAGGCAGGCACATGTCGAGCTTGGAAGCAGGCACGGCGACGCGTGACTTCCTGCCTTGCCTGGCCTTTCCCGGATCACAAGCTCCGTCCTCCGCTGCCCCTCCAATCCCATCTACGTTGACGACACCTCTGTTCAAACTGCACATTGCATCAATTGTCATTGCCCATCTCTTGTAGACAATTGGTCTTGTTCGTTCCAGCATCAACATCACATGTTCGCAGAAGAATCACCAGAGTATACCCGAGGTAATGGCCACTTCAATTGGCTGGACAGTACACGAACGACGGAAGACTCTTATTCGAGATCATCTACATCTTAAACCTCGCGGCTAGCCAGAGACCCACGAGCCCTTCCTTTTCGTTTTCTATGCGATGCAGTACCCATCAAACTGCCACGGCCTTCAAGAACGCCCTGCTCTCGTTGCCCTGAGTCACCTTGGCGACAGGTGTGAGATGAGCCTCATCGGTCTCGGACCCCCCCTGCAATTGTCGAACATACGCCTGGGCAACTCTGAGCCAGTTGGCCTTCTCTCCCCGGCTTGCACCCTGTCCTTCCCACACCCAAACGGCTCGGCCCGCGTCATCCAAGAGGAACACGTCTTGCTCTTCAAAGTCCGAGAGAGCAGCCTTGCTGCCATCCTTGACGAGGTCGAATCTGAGCTCCCCGGAAGCATCGCTGAGGCGAAAAAGCTTCTGAGGTCGCTCGCCGGCGTGTGCCTTGGATGCTGATCGAACTGGTCTGGGGCAGTGGAAGCCAGACTGAGGCGTATCATCGTCACCTCCGAGAAGGGTGACGATAACGCGAGATCTCGATTCTTCTTGGGCCAGAACCTCGACGTCGATGTGCTTCGCCAGCGTCATGTCGTTGACAACCTGAGCAGCTTTGGCCTTCTCCATCGGGCTGCAGCTCTTGCCCTGCCACTGCCAAATCTTGTCGCCTGTGTCGAGCACGAACACGTCGTCCTCGTCCAAGCTTTTCCACGTTGGCTCGACTTCGTGTACAACAACGCCGTTGGCACCGACTGACGGGTTCTTGAAGATGCGCAACAGAGTGAGAATCTCCTCCTTGGGCTCCTCGTCTTCGACATGACGGAAGCCAGATCTTACCCCTCCAGAGCGAATTTGGATGCGAGGGAAGAGCTCTAGGAACTCATCAGACGGCGCCGACTGTAGCTCACGATGCTGCGTCGCGGCCCCGTGCAGGAACTCATCGAGCTCGACCGTCTTATACGCAGCGGTACCGGCCTCGTCCTGAGATGTGTGGGCACCGAGCCAGAAGAAGATGTCATGACCAAGCTTCTCGGCGTCATCTTTGCTCCCAACCTTGTACGAGTTGAGGACGATGTAGCTGTCGCCATCCATAAACTGACCATACTTCTCCTTAGGCCATGGCTTGACCTCGAACTCCTCGATACGCCAGACATGAAGCCCAGCGGCTTGGCCAACATCGCCTTCATTCCAAGCTGGCTCGGTAGCAGCAGAGTTGTACTTCACTTGGTGGTCAATGTCCGTGCCAATGAGCTCGACATTGCTGTCCTTGATGTCGTACTCAGTCGGATGCACAAGGCCTTGGTTCGGCGCCATGATTGATTCAAATTTGCTCGAAATGTCCGAAGAGATTGGTTTAGTCGTTTTCACAATTGATACGCTTGCCAAAGTCGGAAGAAGAATCGAGGTTGAAGAGGATGGGGGAGAACCAGGAACAGTGTTTCAACGAACGTCATGGCACACACGGACGCTGTCTGTGGCTCAGCCAGTCACAGTGGATCGAAGCTCCTCAGCTTGTGCGGGGATCAGCAGTTTCAATTGGGTCGATCTACCAGCTTTCCTTGCGGCTGTATCGCGAAGCCACACGAGATCCATCAATGAAGTACTACAACGCCCCACGAACGCCTCAACCAGGTTCCTCAAAGCCTCCAGCGCCGGCCCAGCTTCCATGATATTTGCTGTCTAAAAGTGGAAACAGTGATTCGATATGTCAAGGGAATAAAACAGGGAAAGCAACCCGCAGCGTCGACCTCAGCCCCAGCCTCAGTTAAAGGGAGTGCTGAAGCCCAGCCAATCCGACTCTGGATCTGGTACCCCGGTCGTCCTCATGGAATCGCCGCCTAACCTGCTCATCACTTGTGGCTGTAGTAAATTCGTCTGGCCATTGGTCGCCCGTGAGCTCGGCTCAGACATCTTGGGATAATTAAAAAAGTCGAAAACGTCAATGTTGTCAAGTTCGCTCAACGAAGTCACTTGAGTCGATGTCGGCTCCATGCCAGAGCGTCGTGTGGAGGATGTCAAGGTTACCAGATCGTGGGCACTCCTGAGGCATTGCTGTTAGTACGGTCCGGGGGCGGTAAGACATCATATGGGATTACTCACTTCCTCATCGCGGTAAAGCTCATGTCGCCCTGTCGCCCTCGCTGTACCACCCGAGCAAGAATTTTGGCGTAATTGTTTGCGACCTCCCAGTACTGTCCAACATGGCGAAGCGTTTCGATGAAAAAGTCAATCTTGGGATCAACGGGACACCCAACAGTCGCAGCGTGGATAAGCAGCAACCTAGCGGCTACCCATAACGAAAAGGCGAATGGCGGCCCCAAGAGATCCAGGCCGTTGGCCTCAAAGACGTCCTGCGCAATATCGCCGAGACTTTGCACGGCAGACAAGCACCTCTGCATGGCATAGTGCGATGGGACGAAGATGTGAGATCTCACAGTGGGGTACGCAGCCGAGGAATGCAGACGCACCACAGACGTGACATATGCACTATGCAGCATGAACCAGTTGGCGACGCGGCTCGCGGGATCTGAGTGGCACAGAGCCGAAATTCTGCTGTACTCGCTGGGCAAGCTCTGCAACCAGCTGTCGAGCGCACCGTCCAGCGATCTATATGTGTTCCGCCAGACCGCCATTTCCGACGACGATGTTACGTCGATGGGTGTTTTGAGAAAGTCGTGGACCTTGCTCAGTATACGCAGGATCTCGCAGTGGTACGAGAAACTGCCGAGGTTTTCGGGTTTATTGATGGTCGGGCTGCCGGTTTGGTCGGATGACGGACTCCATGACTTCGTCTCAACGGGAACGTTTCTCGAAAAGAGGTCGTATGAACAAGGCAAACCGCGCTTCATCTTTTTGTCATCGAGCATGAAGTCGAACGTCGTTGTCGCTATCGTCGCGTATCGATCAAGGAGATAAACCATCCAGCAAAGCCGTCGACGGCCCTCATCTTCGATCCAAGATTCTGGTCGACCCATCGCCACCCGACGGATCGAGCCCGTGTGCGGCGTCTCCTCTGCCTCGGCCGTAAGATACACGCTGCTCTCTTCGCAGAGTTCCAGTTGTCTCACGTTCTGCGAGAGCAACGCGAGCATGTTCCAACCGCGCGGCCCATTTGAGGTTCCCAACTCGTCCAGGCAGAGTATCACCAGAGCCCTCAACGCGGCAATGCTCACGTTCTCCATCGCATATATTTGCACCCTGTGTTTCGACACTGCATGGTAGTGTGACCGCATGTCGGGCGACAGCCGCGGATCTTTCATGAACCTGAGTGTCGTTGCTACTATAGCATGTAACAAAACACGATCGGCTTCGTTGAGGGACGTCGAACCAAAAAATGCACCGAAGGTCGTTTTGCGGTCCAAGATAGGACACCACGTGTTGCAGTGTTTGAAGTATAGGTCGACAAGCGTGTACAGCATGTCGTGAGGCGGGAACTCGGAGACAGTCGGGACTGAAGATGCATCTTTTCGAGGCCCGTTGACGCTGGGCGATGCGCCTGCTTGGCTGAAAGACTCGCCTGCGGATAGGTTCAAGAGAGCCTGAACTGAAGTCCGGTCACCATTCTGTAACGTCTCTTGGGCGTCACCGCCCTGCCAGAAAGGGCTCGAGAAGGCTGGTGTTCTCCCATTCGTGGTTGGCGGCCCTCTTGGAAGGCCGGGAGCCGGACTGACGCCATTCGCATTTCCATCAGGACGGAATCCCTCGATTTGTGATGACGCCTGATTGCTGATGGATGGCGAATGAGCCTGTGATGTGGCGACGTGATCATGGGCGATGTGATCTTCTACACGACGACCAAGAGCCTGCAAGAGAGCATCGAGCCTGTTAACCTTGGCTTCAAGTTCGAGACTGAAACCGATACGGCTACCCGGCTTCTGCCTTTCTAGATAGACGCATGTTCGGTTGTGACGGGCACACCAAGAACATGCGGGCTCTGCACGATCGCACTTGACCTTCCTCGCCTTGCATAGTTCGCATCTGGATTCGCGTCAGTCGATGGCCATGCATCTCATTTGGGGGGCCACACAATCAGAAGCGCACAACATACGATGTCTTTTGGTGCTTCTCCCTCTTACGCTTCCTCGGTGCACCGGCCGAGCCATTGTTTGTCGTGTCTTCACCACTTGAGCCCTCGTCGTGGCTGAACACCGAGTTCGCTTCCTCCTCGGCCATTTGTTGCGGACGTGCATTCGTGTCTAGCATATCTGTCCCATGGTCGTGGGAACTCCACATTTCCCGTTTTTACTTTGATGGGCTGCGAAGGTGTTGCTCTTATCAGGACCCTTTTTGGATGGAGCCGTGAGGAGCCTGGCCGAATTTGATGTCAGGAAGTGGTCATTTCACTCATGAGCGGGCGTGCAGCAAGCAGTAAAAGGCAGGCTAGCGAATTGCCTCAGCCGGCCGGGATGCTGGAGGGAGTGAAGGATTGCACCGCAGCACCTTGGGGCGCATGGGGCATATCCGGCCTTGTCCGCGTTGGTTGGCCGGGTCGATGGGCGAAACGTGGGCAGCCGAATCCAGGAGAGAGTCTCTGTACCGTCTGTGTGTGTACCGAATAGTGCTGGTGTCAGCTCTGCAGGCGCTGCAGTGTCAGTCAGTCCACCCAGTTTGTGTTGTGCTCGAACCCGCAGAGTGCAGTCTGCAAGTCGAAGGAACAAGTGGAGAGAGATGGAAGACAAGCACCGAGTCTTCAGCGAGAGGCAAAAAGGACTGACTAGTCGACTAGGTGGAAAAGACTCGGGAAGCCAAGGCCGCGATGAGGGACTTTGTCAGCAAGCGCTCGAGTGTCTGAGTCTGACCAAGTGTGAGAGGGGGACGGGGTCCTTCGGTGTTCTCTCCCGACAAACCATTTGAAGAGATGGCTGGCATGGAGGGCAGAAAAAAAAAAAGAGAGATCCAGTCATCGGCCCACTCTCGTCCACAATAAGAGTTGGATCTCTTGCGCAACTCTGTCACTGTCCCTTACTTTACGCGGTCTGACCGTCCTGTCTGTCTGCGCTGCCAACTAATACCGTGACAGAAAGAGTATACATATTACATACAAAGACTGCGGAAGACGACGGAACCGTGTACAGTACCAGAAATGAAGACTCCTCCGTGCCGCCAATGCGCGCCAACCAACCAACCACTTGCGCCCGGCATCCTCGTTTTCCCGGAAACTCGTTACACACAGCATCCGCCCGTGGCATGGGATGGACGGAACGGATGAGGGGAGATTGTTGCGCCCAATGATGAACCCTTGGGGGCGATTACGATAACCAGAGCCATCTCCGAAGCCACCAGGCATGACACTGGCACGCTGGTCACTACGACGGAACAACGGTGCTAATACAGACTACCGCAAGACATGCAGGAACCGCGCCGCCTCTGTTAGACAGTTCCCCTCAATTTTCTTCTCCAAGTTTGCTGCCGAAAACCCCCCTTCCATACGGCAAACAGCGCCGCACCCCGGCCACTCCGAACTCTCTCTCCCCCGCTCCTTATGGTTCCCATGTCAAGCCTGCTACCGCGAGGATCATCCATGGGGCGATGCAACCGTCAAAGGTGGGGGTAAACGGCAGTGGCTTCGACGATGTCTTCTTTCACAGGCCCCAGAAGCAGTAGTCACCGGGTGGCTGACAGGTAGGCTACAAGCCTACAACTAACAACGCCCATAACAAGAGGAGGGTCCTTTTTGCCAATACCCCCCCGGAACAAGGCCGCGCAGCAGGCTGAGGATCGCGATGAAGTCACTGCATTCCGCTCCTGCCTGCTTCACGACTCAGTTTGAACGGGGTCACGGACGACGATTTACACTCCGATCATCCGGATTTTACAAGGAACATGCGCATGTGGGGACGGGTCGAGACAGCAATGCAACCGCGGCTTTCCCTGGAGCCGTCGACTTGGCGCTCTTACAAAGACTTGCATCGGTGAACAGGGCAAACGAACCAGCTTCTGGCGCACAAAATCGAGTTTCCGACATAGGCAAAATGCGTCATAATGCCGTGCTACCTATGATACAGATTGGATTTTTCTCTCCAAGCGGCGCCGGATCGCATGTGCGTGCGCCCATTGTGAATGGACCTCCCAAACAACAGACTGTGGTATATCGAAACGAAAAAAAAAAGAAGACATTATCACGTGAAGAACTCCCAAGCAAAACCCGCTCAGCTCGACCAGCCCTTACTCATCTGGACAGCCTTCTCCCAGCGGCCGAAGCGCTCAGAGGCATCTTCTTCGGAGATCTGGGGCTTGAAGATGGTGCGGCCCTCAAGATTGACGTCCTTCAATTCGTCAAAACTCTTCCAGACGCCTGCAGCGAAGCCTGCCGCGATGGCCGCGCCGAGGGCAGTGGTCTCGCGCATGCCTGGGCGGTTGACAGGGATGCCAATGATGTCGGACTGGGTCTATTACAGAGTACATGGGTCAGCTTGATTTCTCCGCCCGAGGCTCGGAAAAGGTCCGGGGGTTCTATTCTTACCTGCATGACGAGATCGGAGTTGCACATGCCACCGTCAACGGCGAGCTCAGTCAGGGCTGCACCGCTGTCCTTCTCCATGGAGTCCAAAATGGCTTTAGTCTGGAAGCAGGTGGCCTCAAGGGTGGCGCGGGCGATGTGGCCACGCTGGGTGTAGGCGGTGATACCGAAGATGGTACCACGGGCATCATCGATCCAGTAAGGCGCAAAGAGTCCACTGAAGGCAGTGACGAAGGTGCAACCACCGTTGTCCTCAACCGTCTCGGCGAGTGCGCTGAGCTTGGAGGAAGACTCTATGAAGCCAAAGTTGTCGACCAGGAACTTGACACTGGATCCAGCAACAGCAATGGAACCCTCGAGAGCGTACATGGTCTTGCCAGGGCCGAAGTCGAAAGCGACAGTGGTCAAGAGACCGTGGGATGAAATGACGGGCTTGGGCCCGATATTGTAGAGCAAGAAGCAACCCGTGCCATACGTGTTCTTTGCGAGACCAGCCGTGAAGCCCTTCTGACCGACCAGAGCAGCGGACTGATCACCCAAGCAACCGGTGATCTTAGTACCGCTAAGAACGGTGTTGTGGAGCGTACCATACGCCTCGGGGTCAGAAGAACGGACAATCTTTGCCAGCTTGACCTTCTTGGGGTCGATTCTGAACCAATCAATGAGGTCCTCATCATACTTCAGAGTGTGAATGTTCATGAACATGGTACGGGAGGCGTTGGAGGGATCCGAGACGTAAACGTCGCGGGCAGTACCGCCGTTCAGCTTGTAGACCAACCAGGTGTCAATGGTACCAAAGGCCAGAACACCACGCTCGTAAGCATCCTTAACCTCAGGGCTGTTCTCCAGAAGCCAAAGGAGCTTGCCGACGGAGGGATATGTGGAGAGGGGAAGACCGCATCGCTGGGTAAGCTCGCTTGCGCCGAGACGCTGCTTCAGACGGCGAACGAGATCCTTGGTGCGGGTGTCGGTCCAGACGATGGCATTGTACAGAGCCTTGCCGGTGGTCGTATCCCAAAGGACGGTGGTCTCTCTCTGGTTGGTGATGCCGACAGCCTTGATCTGCTCGCGGGAGTGGCCCTGAGTCTCGAAAGCCTGGACGGCGCCGTCAATGCACGTCTCGACGGAAGCAACGAGCTCCTCGGGGTCATGCTCGTGCCAGCTGTCGCAATGGGATTAATTTCTGACTCTGCGCAATACTTTTCATGCGCCAGTGGTGGTCGCATAGGAAGAACGACTTACCCTGGGTTAGGGTAGATCTGCTTGAACTCGAGCTGGTGAGTAGCAACGACCTCACCGTGGGGGTTGAAGATGAGGAAGCGGGTGCTCGTGGTGCCCTGGTCAATGGCACCAACAAAGGAGATCTTGGAGCCAGCACCCCCGTTTACGGAAGTGGGAGACATTTTGTCTGAAGTTTGATTAAATCGACTGGGGAGAAGAGACGATAGCATTCAAAGACGGCAACGGCGTGGCGCGGCAGCGGCAGAGAAGAGAAAGGGACGGACGATTTTGGGTATCTTGCTGGACGGGATGAAGAGAAGGGAGTGAGAGAGACACACGACAAAAGCCTAAAGTTTCACGGGCTGACAAAAATATTTGTAGGTGCCGCGCATGTGGGAAACTCTCAGCTCTTCAGCAGCAAGCAGCCAGCTCCAGTTCTCGGAAGCGCAGCGCAAAAGGGCACGCGGCGTGTCGGGTTAGCTCCCTCCATGGGGAACAAACAGCTTTCTTCGAGAGCTACCCCTCATTTCCATGCATCTCTCTTACCCCATCCCCAGATCGTGTGGAGATGTCACGAGATGAGCACCAAGGAGCTGGGCTTGGGTCAAGAGAAAAAAAACCGCTGGACTGTCAAAGAGGGGGTCCCCGGATCCAAGACCAATCCCCACTGGGGAAATGCGAACGGATCGAACGGGGTTGCGTTGGAAGCGTTCTAAAGAATCTGACAGGCCGGCGAATCCTTCCACGCGAGAAGCCGGAACGAGAGATGCAAGCAACCGGTCGGTCTGTCAGTCTGTCTGTCTGCGTACCACTGCTTCGGTATCGAATGAGGAGGCTATACGTATTGATACCATGGGCGTGTAGGTACTTGTTGGTCTACACGGGTATCCATAGTAGACTGACTACTACCTTGACAGCTGACTGGCATACTAGCCATTTAGGTTGTTTGGTAAGTTGTTGGTAACTTGATAGGTATGCGTACGGACTCGGGAGTAAGCATGCGAGAAATTCGGGGAAGCAATGTTTCGGGGTGGATGCCCCGAGTTACTTCGGTCATTGTTCGACATTGGCAAGCAACGTCGGCCGTGAGCAGCGAGCAAAAGTGGAGGAGGACGGGGGCCGGATCACCTCGTGATGGGGCTGATGTCATTCCAGGTCGCACTGCAACAGCAGCAGTTTCGGTCTGCGTCGGCGAGCTCCCACGGAGGCATCGGTGGGTCCGGCCGTATGCCGGGCTTTTATCTCTTTATGAAGCACCGGTGGCCCGAGGCTCGCCCCAGAAAGCGGGGTCGACTACGAGCAAAGACGGCAAGCTACCTTGAGTCGTCGAGTTTCTCTACGAACTAGACCAAGCACCTTGGCAGGCATGCAGGTCACTGGTCGAGCAGAAAAGTAGATGGGCTGGTGGCCTTGCCTACATGGGCTAGAGCTGGGACGGGAGGAGGATGCAGCGGCCACCTCCGCGCCCGCGTGCGGTGCCTGCGCCTCTGGTTTGCTGGCTGGGTCTTTTTTCTCCTTTGGCGTTTACTACTGGTTCTTCTGCTAGTTGCTTCTGATGCTATTTTGCGCACACGAACAGATGACACATTTTCAGCATGGAAAAGGCAAAGACGCCGGGCCGGGGGGATCTTTGCGACCCCATTCCAACGAAGGCACCAGGGCATGTCCATGTTCGTTGTCTTCAAGGGCCATATTCAGCGGCAAATGGGATTCGGCGCCGCGGGCGACCGACCAACCACAGGCGACAATTGCGACGAGATTCCAACGCCAACGCTAGAAGCAGTGGCCGAACGAACAAACGAACCAACAGACTAATCTGCCAGTCATTCCGATCAAGAGTCTGGACTCTTGCGGATACTTGGTCCAAAGAGTCAAGAGAGTCTTCTCTTTCTGGGCCATGCCGAATGGCTAGGGATTGCCTATCCAGCAATGGCAGAAACCTCTTCCCCCATGGGCCATGAGCCCATAGGCAATGGCTCCAAACCATTTGCCGACCTGCATGCGTTTCGAAGAGAACACCATTGACACCCCCTGCCCGACCATCGCGCTCATCGTCTTGTCAAAAACGGGACAAGACCGACAAACCATTGTTCACATCGCTGACCTGGTTCCCCTCCACTACGTTGCACCCGCCCTCCCACCTTTCATCTCATTTGTCCAATTTCGAGTAACCAACTGCGGGGAAAGAGGCGAAAGTCCCGTTACGAAGCAGACCAAGAACAACGCCGGGCCCGGCTTGCTTGGGACCAGTTGGAGCTTTTGGACGGAATTGGTTTGCCTGGAGGCTGGAGGGATGACAGAGATGGGACCAACTGAAAGACTCTCCTTCTGCGGCCTGCCAGTGCTGCCGAGGAGAGAAGAGGGCTCATGGTGGCCTCGGCTCGCCGTGTAGAGTTTTCTCCCTTGCTTGTCGCCTTTTCCCCATTTGGTTGTGGACGGCTAACGTCATTGGAAGAAACGCTTGAACCTTGGCCGGCGATGAACGAGAGACAATGAGAGACAGGGGAGAAAAAAAAGTGAGCCGCAAATGGGTTTCAACGGGAAGTAGTCCGTCTCTTCTCTGCCTTCGGTCGACACCACGGAACGCCGCGCGCACCATCACACGCCAATGATGATAGGCGTACCCTTCGTGTATGACGTTTTTGCCGCGGCTGGTTACATAGTTTTGGTGTGGTGTGCTCGCCCGCGCTCGTCACTGTCAGATTTGGTCAGTGGACGATGGAGCGGCTCCACCTCTCAATGGACCCTTGGCGTCCATCGCCCGAGCCCCAGATGGCTTCAGGGATGCATCATGGAAGAGGCAATCTTCCGATCTGATCAGTCAGGGTTCAAACTCGGCTTTAATCAATCGGCAAACCAGGGAGCAAGGACGACAAGCTGTGGCACTGGCAGGTCATGAGACTTTCAGTACATTCTTTCTTTGCAAGGTATTCGTACCGTAGCAAGCGTAGGTCTCACCCCCGATCTCCCCCAGATTCTGGTTTGTAACTGGACAAAGTTTGGGGAAAAGCTGACTGACTGGAAACAAGCAAGAGAATTGAGTTGCTGCATACGACGACTTGGCTCCTTGGTTCGGAAGACGCACCGAAAACTTACCTCAAGCCCACCCGTCCAGTCCACCACGCGATCACTCCAGCCTCCTTGCAACAGGCCAAAGAAAGAAGTCCCCTCTTCTTTTTTACCCTCGTGCCTCTTACTACGTACTCAATCCCACATCCTTCAACCTCACGCGCGTCTCTTCACTCGTACAGCAACTTGTACAACAACTCCGCCCTCTCTCACAGAGTATCTGTACTCCGTACAGTCACCACTGGCATCCGTCGCCCCTCTCCACACGTGGGAACCTGCCCCAGAAGCTTACCTCTGAGGAACCACATATTTCATCCCATGCGAGGTTGCAAAGGGCATTAGTCCTTCTCCTGGGCCCTGGCGCGCATTTCTCTCCCACACACATTCTCCTTGCCGGGAAGTGAAGCCTATTAGTGGCGCGAGTGGAGAAGCTTCGTCGTTTCCGTACCTCTACATTGCGCAACCTTGTGCGTCCTGTCTCCTTACCCACGAAGCCGCAGATAGTATCCGTACATCCTCTTCCTGATCCGTTCGGCGCGCACACCACATCTGCCTTGGCGCAAACCCGGAGAAGGGGGTCCCTCCTTAATGAGCGGGGTGGACAAGGCCAAGACGAAAGACGGGAGTGAGAAGCACCACCCAAGTACACCAAAGCCAGCATAGGTCCAGAATTCCTCTTCATCAAAGCCTCGGCCGCCGTCCGGCGACAACGTCTCGTCCATCTCGGCCGCCAAATCGCTTCAACTTCGGTGTGAGCCACCGAACTGCATCATATCCCCTTGTCCCACCTTCGTGCCATCTTCCTTCTCTCTCTCTTTTTTTTTTTTCTCCCTCACACATACACACACTTGACCGACCTGGACACACGCACAAACTGAGCGACTTTCATCTCACCCGCCCACATCGTTCGATTTTTTCTCACTCCTCCGCTTGACCAACCCATCCCATAGCGTCGTCCATCGTCAAGTCCCCTCGGTATCCTCATCCCGCGTGCCAATCTCCATCTCTCCGCGAGACCCGTAACGCACGAATCCCGTTTAGGAACAGTTGTCGAACTTTTGCTCTTCGTTTTTTTCCTTTTCGTATCACCGAGGCTGTTCATCCAAGGACCCGAACTGTCGGTGATCCCAGATATCCGGAATTGTGGAAGCCATTTCAAGGATTTAGAACCAATCTCGTATCAGTCACCGCCGCGCGCAGGTCGTGGTAATCCTAAGCGTCGTGGGATCCCGGAAGAAAATCAGTCTACTTGATCAGTGATCTCGGTACAACAGATCCACATTCGCAACACCCCTAACCCGCTGAAGGGAGACCGAGGGAAAAAAAAGAAGAAGAAGAGTCAAATCAAGCATACAACTTATCTGCAAAGTGACCAAAGATGGGTAAGCGTCCATGATTTCCGTTTGGCGATACCGTATACGCCCCCCCCCCCCCCCCCCCCCCCCCCCCCCCCCCCCCCCCCCCCCCCCCCCCCCCCCCCCCCCCCCCCCCCCCCCCCCCCCCCCCCCCCCCCCCCCCCACCCCCCCCCCCCCCCCCCCCCCCCCCGCCCTAAACCCCCTCCCACTTCCACTGCCCACTCCTCACTCCCCCAGTATCAACGCCCCGCCCCATCTCAATGTGTCCATCCAACCATCCCTCTCTCCTCTTTTCCCCAAAGAATGATTGCCAAACCCGGTGGATTGGTTGCAACGGTGTCCAGCCCCGTGGGAACACCACGAGCCCGTGGGGACCATAAGAAGATGCTGCTTCCCCATGGGATGGACGTGGGATGATACCTTGGCCAGACCTTCGTCCATCTCTTCCTCTCATCTTCATCTCACCGTCCCCGCGTTTCTTATCTTCTCTCCTTCTCCATCTCCTCTCCTTCTCAAAGTCCTTCTCACTCCTCATCCATCCATCCATCTCACCACCCTCGAGCCCCTTCGTCCCTTCGAGAGAAATCGTAAACGTTATCGTATCGAGGTTCTAATGGTCATCACTGTCCATACAGCGGAATCGGTGTCAGAGTCGTCGTCCGTCGGCAAGCAGCATATTCCAACTTATAAACACGACATGGGAGGCGAAGAGACCCACGAGGAGCACGCCGTTGGCAGCATGCTCCCTCCTCACCATGAGGAGGAGCAGCTGTGGTGGTCGCGTATCCGTGAGAACTGCCAGGAGGGTTTCTCCGAGTTCTTTGGAACCATGATTATGATCCTCTTTGGCGACGGTGTCGTTGCCCAGGTCGTTCTTAGCAACAGCACCAAGGGTGATTACCAGAGTATCTCTTGGGGTTGGGGGTAAGTTTCGATCCTTCCCAGTGTTCCGACTTCACTTCACGAGTGCGTGGCTTTTTCGGCTTGCGCAATCTTGAATAAAACGAGAGTCTCGGCGGAAGTCGAACACAGAAACGAGAGAAGAGAAGAGAATGAATCAACTAACTCATTGCTTCATAGATTGGCAGTTATGCTCGGTGTCTACGTGGGCAAGAAATCCGGTGGTCATCTCAACCCGGCAGTGACACTCGCCAACTGCGTGTACCGCGGCCACCCGTGGCGCAAGTTCCCCGTCTACTTCATGGGCCAGCTCCTGGGCGCCATGGCCGGCGCCTTCATCGTGTACGGAAACTACATCAGTGCCATCGACGCCTTTGAGGGCGGCCCGGGCATCCGCACCGTCGGCGGCGCCAACTCGACCGCCGGCATCTTTTGCACGTACCCGGCCGCCTTCATGACGCGGACGGGCATGTTCTTTTCGGAAATCGTCGCCTCCACCATTCTCATGTTCTCCATTTTCGCCCTCGCCGATCCCACCAACGGAGCTGCGGGCCCCTTTATGCCCTTGGCCCTCTTCTTCCTCATTTTCGGCATCGGTGCTTGCTTCGGTTGGGAGACTGGCTACGCCCTCAACCTGGCTCGTGACTTTGGTCCCCGCCTGGTTTCGTACATTCTCGGATACGGGTCTGAAGTGTGGTCCGCCGGTGGATACTATTTCTGGGTAAGCAGCAAGAAAATTCCTTTCCTGCCTGCCTCGGTCTCCCCCCTATCTTCTGATGGGGCTCGGGGTTTTTCGTCGTCGTCGTCGCTGTATACGCTAGTCTTGTGGCCCTCGACGTCGTCCTTCCGAGTGGCGAATCCTTCACCTCACATCCTAACCCGAAGTCTCGTGACTAACATTCCATCTCCATAGATCCCCATGGTCGCCCCCTTCTTCGGCACCCTCTTTGGCGGCTTTCTGTACGACGTCTTCATCTTCACCGGCGAGAGCCCCATCAACACGCCCTACTTTGGCCTCACCCGACTCTTCCGCCCGCGCAGGGACGTCTGGTCCAACACCTACAAGAACCGCTTGGAGAAGGTGTAGACAGCGTCCTCGCTTCACGTAGTGTCCGATTTGTGCGTTTTTGATGATGAGAAAGTGAGAGAGAGAGAGAGAGAGAGAGAGAGAGAGAGAGAGATGTTGTTTTCATCTTGATGAGCGATGATGAGATTGACACCGGGATCATATCGTGAGGATTCGGTCCATCTTCATGAGAACGACGACGACCTCCACGACGATATCTTATGAGTGTGCGAGAGTGAGAAAGGCAAAGAAACTGGCAGACAATGATACCACGGGTTTCGGATAACGAGAGAAGAGAGAGATGGGGAGACTGGGACGGGCGAGCGATCGACTCGAAGGTCCCCCCCCCCCCCCCCTGCCTTCAACAAGACAACCTCTTGACTTGATCCAACGCAGTCATGCGTTTCTCAAGTTGAGGGAAAACAGAAGGGAAAAACGAAAAGAAACACAAAACAAAATGGGTCTGTCTTACGGTCCAAACACCCCAAAAAAGCGAACACGGGCGAAAAATCGTTTATCATGAGCTTGTTTGCAGCTGCATTCCGTCGTTCCTGTTTCTTGTTTTTTGCCTTGCCTGTTGTCCTGTTGGGTGCTGAGGTGCTGCTGCTTGGGTATTGGCGTGGGTTGGATTAGCGGTGTCTTGTCGTCAAATCACAAAGTCATTTTCAGAGTTCAAAGAATGTGTCCCCGTGGTGACTACGCAATGAACAAGAGAAAAGAGTGCCATCAAGAGGCAAAGACAATCCTCTTTCTCAACTACGATGTGCGCCCATGGCCAGCAATTAGTATGTTCGTGAAGGAGACCCTTGGGGACGAGAAAAAAAGCCACCTTCGCTGGAAGATTGGCACGATTGCCCCGAGGGCGGGCCAGGTGAACAATTCTTCCGTCAAGTCGGGGGTTTTTGCTCAGAGACATGGGCCCAAATTACGGGGGCCTAACGCCGCCAACTTGGCTAGCGGGAAGGGACCTGCCCACGCCGCTGGGAACTGGAATCGCTTCCGAATCTCCAGTGCAGCAAAGCTGAACCACCACCAATCCGAAAGAATCCAGACCAACAAAATGCTCGCACTTTGCATGTAATCCATGATGGCGTGGGCTTGCATCTTGTTGGGGAGACTGGGGGGTCCCGCCTCTGACCTCTCAGAGGCCTCAAAGGTTGAGATTGACCCTGACAGCGACCCCGAATGTCTGGGTCCGCGGTTGCACATTCTCTTTTGGAATGTCTGGAATCCAATAGTCTCGTGGACTCAGGTAGCAATTGCAGTATCGAGACCGACTGGAGCCCCAGTCATGGTCCATCTCGACCCCAGCTTGGGAAAATGGGTGGTCCCCATGGGCATCTTGCACCCGCTCCGTCTGTAGCCGACTCTTGACCTCTGTTACTCACCTTCCTGGCCAGGAGACGGGAGACCAGCAGAGGGATGGTAGTCAGCAACCTACTGTGCAAGCTTAGCTATCACGTCGCCCATGCTTCCAGCTCGCCAATGCCTTGGAATCCTCTTTCAGCCACCAAGAGGGTGCATTATGAGGACTTCGGATGGCCCATTGTGTGTTGTTCAAGTTTCTTGTGGCAACTAGCGATTCGCAAGAACTGTGCGCTTAGCTTACGTTGAAGATGGGCAAAGTTGGGGAGAGTGGTCTGTTGTCGCCTGAACTACCATCCACGTCGAGGCGGGAGAGGGCGCGGATTGGACGGGGTGGCGACGGGAAGTGATGTCAAGCATTGGCCGCATGGCGAGGAACTCGGATGACTGTCTTGTCTGGATGGCTTGAATGTCCAATCGCCGGCACGAGTTTCCCGTTTGCAGAGCTGTAGCAGAGTCGCGATGCGAGGCGGGGCAGTGCGCAACGGACGTTGCGTGTAAGTGTGTCGGACGATGGCCCGTATTGTTCCCGTTACGTATAGTAACTTGGAGATCGTGCTCCCATCGATGAGAGGCCGATGGCTTCAAACTCTGAGCGAAGCTGACTCGTAATACAGCTGTCTCCGATCGATGGCCCCTTTTCAGTGGCCCGGCGAACGTTGCCCGTCGTGAGATAAGGTTGTGTCTGGCTGGTGCTTCGTCTGGAAGCGCGGGGTAGAAACAGCCAAGAGCTAGTGGACGTGCAGGAAACGTCGCTGTCGAGTTGCACCCTGGGACCTGGTCCATCTTACACAGTACTCAGATTGGCTAGAGGGTTCGGTAGCGCGAGACGACGAACTCTGGGTGCGATACTTGTCGTAGTGCTAAGATTGGTACTCTGGCTGCGAACGTGTCATGCAGCTGCAACCTGCGAGTTTCAAAATCTAGACGCAAATCAAGGTCATCAAGCGAGGACATGGTGATGGGTTGACCTGCGTTTGGGTGTAAGTCAACGGGGGGGTGAAGGACTATTTCGAGCTGGGTAGTGTGGCTGTCGTAGACAGGGACCTGATACGCAGCACTTGGACAGGTTGGCGACCAAAGCTGGCCCATCGCATCATCTGGCAGCGCAGCAAGAAAACTGACTGTATCGTGACCGTTTGCGTGGGTAGGGGAGCCGAGTTGCGAAGTGGTTGTGGAATGGCAGCATTTCAACCCGCGTGCCACCTCAACTTGCTTCCTCCCACTTTTTCGCACGCGAGTTGCAGGGGGCGGCGCGGGATGTTCGGCGTGGCACTGCGGCGTGGCCGTGACGGCCGAGGGACGTGTAGCGAAGAAACTTGGTAGCGGCCACGGAGGAGTGGACGGTGGGCGTGTGCCCTGCGGCGTGCGGGTGCGGTGCGGGTGCGACAACGGTGTCCCTACTGCAGTCGTATCCCAGGAGGGGTTCGTGTCCGGACACTCCCCAAGTACCCATACAAGAGTAGGTCGAGGTACATGGCAGAGGTAGAGTGACTTGTCAGTCAAGCTCGGACGTCGGCCGCTACACTGCGTAGGGGTTTTGCGCGTGATCGATGATGGTAGAGAGTTGCGGAAAGTGCTGGGTCTGGAGGGAAGAGTCGGCAGACTGGAGGCAGGTTTTGCTGACTTGGATAGCTTGGCGAGTGGTGGCAGTATATCGTGTCGGGTGTAAGCGATGCCATGGTGGGTGGGCTAGTCGATGAGATGTAGGTAAAATAGGGAACGAGGACAGGTTCGACTGTACGGCGTTTGTTGGCTGTGAATCCCGATAATTCGGTCACCAAAATGGCGCGGCGTCTGTGTGAGTGATGCAGCCTCCCGTGGCCGGGAACCAAAAACGGTCCGCAGTCCTATCTATGGACGGATAGAAGAGGACGGCATCTGGTTCTTAAGATGAACCAGAAATCCGCCCTGGAAGAAATTGTTTGGCTGGTTGATGCCCCTTGGGCTGTTGGGCAAGCCTCACAATCGGGCCTCAAGTTGAGAAGTGAGGCGAGATCCATAGTAATCAGGCCCCTGTATAAGGGCCGACATGTGAGGATTGCAGAGGATAAGGGTAGTTAGCGGCAGTATGGCGTGGCGCTGTGTGGGCAAACATCCCACGATGGACACTGATGGAGACGTTGGGGAGGGTCGACGAGGAGACATCTGTCGCGGGCCATTCGCCGGGCCGGTTGGTGGTCGCCGTGTAGTCGCCGTTTGGCAGTGGTGATTGTTAATACTGGGGTGACTGAGTGACTGGGTGAGGGAGGGCATCTGCAATGCGTGTCTCGAGATCCAGCAGGCGAGTGACTGTGCCTTGCTGCTGATTCTGCAGTGAGCGTGATTGGATTGGACTACGGAGTCCTGCCCAGTAGTATTGGACGACGGTGGTGGTCCAGGTCTGCGGTGTGGATGTGGTGACGGGAATGCAATACCGAGGACGAGCGAGAGTCGAGGCCGCAGTGTCGCCGTCTGGCACTGCCAAAGTGGAGACTGGTGGTGGTGGTGGTGGTGGTGGTGGGAAACCGAAAAGGGGAGAAGGCACGTGTGGCACGGGAAAAGAGGGTCAGGGCTGGAAGCAGGGGCTAAAGTGGAAGAGGACGTACTTTTCGGCCGGAGGATTCCGCCGATCATGGCGAACCTCAAGGTCCAGTGGAGCCTTCCCTCCAGCTGACGGAAGGTCTCCAAATCTGTGACCCCACCTGCACTTTCCAGTTCTTAGCGGGACCCTTCCTTCCTTTCTCTGGGAACCTGGGCCGCACCTTCTCCAATTCTTCTTCAGTGGTCGGCGATGTCAACCGAGACCACCGAGACAGGGGGTACAATGCTCCATGTATCGTCAGCACCGAGAGAATACCGAAAATATGTCACCATCTCGGCCAGTCAACACCGAGGTGCAGACAGACCCCTGATGGCATATTTGAGGCTCTGACTGGAAACACCATACAATTACGGATCCATCTACGCATACGGATGGGATGGCACCGACGTCTCTTTCCCACCTCCAGATTTGCGTGCCTTTTCCCCATTCATTTCTCCATACTGGATCCTGCGCCGTTACCGACATGACGAACGAGAAGCGGGTCTTTTCCCGTCTCTCACTCACTCCGGTTCGCTGCATGTCCTGACTCTGCTCAGTCACTCAGCCAGTGTTGGGGTGCTGTTGCTGCTTGCTAATTGCTAGCTCGGAGTGCGCTCGGTACCCATGATGTCAGACCCCGACTCGAGTGCATTGCTGCTGCTGCTTCCGGAGACCGTTCGCCCTTCACCACTGCCCTTCACCACTGCCATTGCCACCATTCACCACAACGTACCTACTGTGTAGCTACATGGCTGATGAAGCTGCGATAGATGATAGCATGCAGTGGTGCGGCATAGCCAGGGTAAGGTAGCACAAAGTAGCAAACGCAGGCATGGTGGTCAGGACAGACAAGGTATCAGCAAAAAAAGTCTCAAGATGAGCCATGCTGCCATACCGCAGACGCGCCTGCGACCACGTGGGGGTCAAGGTCCAGTTGGCAATGGCGAGCGATACCTTGCGAACACCAAGCAAGAGCTGTGTCTGAGCTGGCATCCTCGTCGCTTTGTCCGTGTGTTCCATCCATCGCTACCGGCCAAAGCTGCATGTCTCTCTCCGTCTGACCCCCCGTCCGTCCATCCATCCCCCGATCTCCGTCATCACAAGGTATTTTCGTACCCCCCTCCACCCCCGATCTACTTTTAGCCTCTTTTTGCCGGGCTCAAGTTTCGTTATTGTTTTTTTATTTTCCTCACATCAGGTCGCCCTCTCTCCCATCTCTGATACCCACATCCCCTGCTCTTCCGCCCTGCCCAGTCAGTCCAACGGAAGATTTTTGCTCGCGCCAAACGGGACCATTCCTTCTCGAGCTCGGGGTGTCATTCCACGAATAACAGTCCATACTTCGCGGGTGAGGCGGCCCAGCCCGGACAAGCACTGCTTCCTGCTCTTCTGCCACCCGGAATCTACCCACTCACTTGGGTCGTCTACCGATCGACAATCCTCAACCCCTTCGGTCCCTCTTAAGGCCTTGAGCCTTTTCTTCCTCTTCCTACCTCTCTTATTCTTACTTCTTTTCCCCTACCTTCACCTTCCTGATTCTTCCCAGGATCATCAACCTGTGAACCCCTCCCCCTCCCAACACATCACCATTGAGGGAAAGCATTCACCAAAAGGGCATCCCACACCCTACACGCCCGGACTGGTCACCTATACCAGACGCGCCTTCCACCGTCATCGTCCCGTCCTTCTCGGACTCGGTCTAAACCTCACCGAGTGAAGAGATCACAAGAAAACACACACAAGAAACACCCGCCAGCATGGCGTCTCGTTTCTCAAGCCTGAGAAGGCCCGTCGCCATCGCTGCCGCCGCGGCAACTGGTGGTGTCGTCGCCTACTCAACCTTCCTCAGTGGCCGCGGCGCTCACAACTTCGACAAGGCCCTCGTCGAGCTCAAGCGCGATGACCAGGGCAAGATCGTCCCGCCTTCATTCCCCGCGGCAAAGGACCGCGCCTCACAGCTGGCCGACCTGCGCGCTCACAACTCCGATGCCCAAGAATACGACCTCCTTGTCATCGGCGGCGGCGCCACGGGAACCGGCATCGCTCTCGACGCCGTCACCCGCGGCCTCAAGGTCGCCCTCGTCGAGCGCGACGACTTCTCTGCTGGAACCTCGTCCAAGAGCACCAAGCTCGTTCACGGCGGTGTCCGCTACCTCGAAAAGGCCGTCTGGAACCTCGACTACTCCCAGCTCGAGCTCGTCATGGAGGCCCTTCACGAGCGCAAGACCTTCCTCAACGTCGCCCCGCACCTGTCCTCTTCCCTGCCTATTCTCCTGCCCATCCAGAAGTGGTGGCAGACTCCTTACTTCTGGGCCGGCACAAAGGCCTACGATCTCCTCGCCGGTTCCCAGGGTCTCGAGAGCTCCTACTACGTCTCCACCAAGAAGGCCATGGAGGCCTTCCCCAAGCTCAGAAAGGATAACATGGTCGGTGCCCTCGTCTACTATGACGGCCAGCACAACGACTCCCGCATGAACGTCTCTCTCGCCCTCACCGCCGCCTTCTACGGCGCCACCGTCCTCAACCATGTCGAAGTCACCTCTCTGGAAAAGAACTCCTCCACCGGCAAGATCACGGGCGCCCAAGTCCGCGACGTCAAGAACCCCGGCAGCGCCCCCTTCACCGTCCGCGCAAAGGGCGTCATCAACGCTACCGGCCCTTTTGCCGACGCAATCGAGTGCATGGACAACCCGGACCGCAAGCCCATCGTCGCCCCTGCCTCTGGTGCGCACATCATGCTGCCTGGCGACATCTGCCCCAACGGAATCGGTCTTTTGGATGCTGCTACCTCGGACGGTCGTGTCATTTTTGTTCTCCCCTGGCAAGGATACACTCTGGCTGGAACCACGGATAACGCTGCCCCCGTCGAGCGCGAGCCCATTGCCCGCGAGGACGACATCAAGTTCATTCTCAAGGAGGTCAACAAGCTGATTACCCCCGAGTCCGCTCTCTCCCGTGCCGATGTTCTCTCTGCCTGGTCTGGTAAGTTTTCCTCTCATTCACTCCCCCTCCCTCCGATATCGCTTTCAGGCCAGGACCAAGAAACTAACATCTCATGCAAGGAATCCGCCCCCTGGTCAAGGACCCCAACGCAAAGAACACCGAATCCCTCGTCCGCTCCCACCTCGTCACCGTCTCCTCCTCCGGCCTCCTCACCTGCGCCGGCGGCAAGTGGACAACCTATCGCCAAATGGCCGAAGACGCCGTCGACGAAGCCATCAAGACCTTCAACCTCGCCCCCAAGCCCGTCTCCCTCCCCGACATCTCCGGCGCAGGCCTCGCACCCTTCACCACGACCGGCGCCTGCATCACCACCAAGATCCCCCTCGTCGGCGCCCACGGCTTCTCGAAGCACCTCCCCGGCCACCTCATCACCCACTTCGCCCTCGACGCCGACGTCGCCCACCACCTCGCCCACAACTACGGCGATCGCGCCTGGTCCGTCGCCACCACCCCCGCCGACCGCCAGCGCATCATCCCCAACTTCCCCTTCGTCGAGGGCGAGATCCGCCACGGCGTCCGCGCCGAGGCCGCCCTCACGGCAACGGACCTCATCTCCCGCCGTACCCGCCTCGCCTTCCTCGACGCTGAGTCCGCGCTCCGTGCCCTGCCGCGCGTGATCGACGTCATGGCCGAGGAGCTCGGCTGGGACTCCAAGCGTAAGGACCAGGAGTGGACCGAGACGGTGCACTTCCTCCGCTCCATGGGCCTGTCCCCCGAGAAGTTCGGCGTCACGCGCGACGAGGTCCTCCGCAGCGGCACCGCCACGTCGGCGTACGCGCCCAAGTCGCAGATCGCGGCCTCGGCTAGCGGTATCAAGTTTGCGCCCAACGAGATCCAGGCTGGTGGTGCCCTGGCGAGAAATATCACCGAGGCATAGAGCAGTCCCTCTTCATCAAGGATGACTGTTCCTCTTGCCTTACTATTTCCCTCTGTGTTTTTTTTGACGATACGTGTGTAAAGGAGACGAAGAGGAGTGAGAGCGAGAGCATTTTGGCCCGAAAAAAAGTTGAAACCCAACCGGAGCCGATGGATAGCTAAGCTCCGTTGCGTGTGTTGTGATTGAAATCCTTTTTTTTTTACTTGGATTTCCGAAACGAAAACCCTGGGATACCTAGATAGAACGGGGATATTGGCGTACTTTTGGGGGCAAAGGAGGGATTGGGCATTTTGAGAGCAGCACCGACTGTGTGTACGATTCTTCTCATCTGTGTTTCCCATCCAACCTTTTTGTTTTTTCATTTTCCTTTTTACCTAGTTTATTAGTAGCATATGGCATCAAACGCCGGTGCAAAGTTCCTCTTCCCAGAAAGGAGTTGGACTTGAGTGCGTTTACACAAATTACCCGCATAGATGGCTTTGGCCATTGAATATCAAGATATCATTACATGCTAATTGCTTTCATTTGCCTTATTGAGAACCGATGAAATGGTGCTTCACAGGTGCTTGTCTAAATCTATTACGCCTTCCAATATAGTCACGTTGTGTCGCCAGACTTCCTTCCCAGCTCTTTCGACCACTGATTCAGGTCTGTGTTCTGACGAGTCATTATCGACTCCATGAAACCAACGAGCGACATCGCATCCCCCCCAAAAACGACGTCATCGCCTTGACTCGCGCAAAAAAATGCCCCTTCAACCACACACACCCCCATCCTCATCTATCCTTCTTCTCCGGAGGCAATACGCGCCACTGGTCCGTAATCTTCAACCCGAACCCCTCGGCGATATCGCACCCGCCGCGCCCCCACTTCAGCTCAAAGACCCGGCGCCCGGCAGCGACGAGCACCTCAAATGCATCTGCGAACCCTGCGGCGTCGTAGTAATACGGTTCGCCCTCGCCGCCGTGCTGGCTTTTCTGCCACGAGTTGCGGTTGTGGTCGCTGTCTCTGTACTTGTAGTTTGTCATTTCCAGGCCCGTCTGGACCACGGCGCGGAAGGACTCTGCCTTGTCGTCTACGAGGATGGCATTCGCCGCGGTCTCGTCGTCTCGCTTGTCGCCCTTGATCTTCTCGTTCTCGGGCTTCTTCTCGGCCGGCGGCGGGGGCGGAGGCGGGGGTGGGGGATTTGGGTCGACCATTTTCGGAACCGTCCCTGGAATCCGGTACAAGACAGAAAGATCCTCGAGGTGCGTCGAGATATCATTGATGATACCCGCCCGACGGTGTTTCATCGTCCAGCCGTCCATGGCCAGGCGCGCGTTCATGTCGCAGTCGGTCGCGTAGTACGGGATCAGCGAGTCCCAACCACCAATGGCGTCCATCGCGGCACGGTTCACCAGGGTCAAGTGGTCATATTGGTACCACCGGAACCCCCATTTCTCTTTACGTCTCAGCGTGGTATCAAGATCGCGCAGGCAGTTCTCGTATATGGTACGGTAACCCTGCTGTCCTGCCGCGGGCGGGTTCATGATCTCAGTTTGCTCCTCCTCATTGTAGAATTCCCATGTTCGGTCGCCGGGGCGGTGAGTGTCGTCCTTGCCGTCCTCAAAGGAGAAGACGAGAACGTCCTGGTGAGAGTAAAAGTAGTAGGGCCAGTTGTTCTTGTGCGCCTCGTGCAGGAACATGTTCTGCATCTGCGAGAAGGAGAGCAGGGCGGGCGCTTGGATGACGTTGACTCCTAGCCGTTTGAGCGTCGTATGGTTCAGGTAGAACTGGTTCTGAAGGGAGAGCTTGCCCTGGGCGTTGGCGAACTGGACGCCCGTGTTCTCGAGGACATGGATGCTGGAGGGCGGCCAGCCTGCTGTGATGTAGCTAACAACGCATTGGAGAAGGATGGGCCACTGGCGGGTGAAGCCGATGAAGAGCGGCGGTTGCGCGTCGAGACCGTAGTCTTTGTGTATGTCGTCGCGGGGGACGTTATGCGCAGGGACCGAGGGGGGCGGCGAGTCGGTGTTGGCGAGGAGGGGGAAGGGATCGATTACCGGGGGCGAGGTGTAGGTCGGTGCCGGCTTGTATACTGGGGTCTCGGAGGAGAGCGACTGCTTGTTGTCCTTGCCACTCGAAGATGGCGGCGGTGTCTTCGTGTGCTTCGCGAGGTTATACAGTGAATCGAGATTTATAATGCTTTCATGGAATCGAACAAGAACGAGAATTAGGGCGAAGAGAGCAGCTAGGGGGAGTATCGTTCGCAAACGGGAATTGATAGCGATCATCTTCAGATTCAGAGAGCTGTGAATCAGCGCATCGCAGGCGGAAGGAGGAGAGGAATGCAGTCGAGCTCGGCGAAGGTAAGGCTCGTGGAATACGACGACGGCATTGTGAGGGAGGGAGAGGGAAGCTGCTGCGCCGCAGGGCAGGCGGGAGTCGATGAGATTAAGTTGGGGATCATGGTTGTGTGAGGCGACACCTGTGCCGCGCGTGTGTGACGAATTCGAGGGTACGTTCCTTCAGCCGCGTTGCGTTTCTCTTGCTGGAAGGAAAGAAATGCCTGAAGAAACTGCCTGGAATGGGCGATTCTCAGACACGCAAGTCGCAACAGGGGGAAAGTGCCATGCAGCTTCCTTGCTTGTTTGGTTCGGAAGGTGGGTGAGTGTGGACGGCTGAGGTGTGTGTGTGGAAGGTGCAACTTTTTTTGGGCCCTGCTATTCGTGTACAAAGTGGAAGGACGTTCCAGAGCTGGGAGATTGGGGGATGTAGCCTGCCGCGCTAATGCTCCAAAAAGCTTAGCTGGCACAGGACGAATGTGCCTCTTTCCGCCCAGCTTGTTAGTCTCAGTTGGACGATTGACCAATTAGAGCTGGGTTGCTTTGCGTAGTCGGAATACGGCAGCTTGAGTGGAGGCCGAATCCTTGACTTACAAGCAAATTACTATCAATCAACGCTACGAGTACCTCGGATGTTACGTAGGCAGATAGACATGAGTACACGAACTCTGCACTTCAGTTCGTAGCTGTCTAGAAATTTCGCAAATCATCTTGGCGTCGAGAAAGTCATAAGGCGCAAGGATTCAATACGGTTACTGAATTTGCTCAACGTTTTACCACGGGAATGACAATACCGAAAGACAAGTTGTGCAAAGAAACTCTGACTTGGCAGGATTGATCTTGAAGTCTTGACATTACCTTTGTACTCCAAGCGGAGATACGATGCATATCATGAAGTTTTTCAAAGGACCCGTCATTCATTTTTCCGCCATCTTATTCATTTGTTCCTCCTGCTTCATCCTCTTCCTCTGGTATGGTCGTGAGAGAGGTCGACTGGTCAGCAGACCAGCTCTCTGGCAGTCACTCAAATGTAAGGTCATTAGGTCAGGGATACGGTTCATACTTAGCCATTGTCGGATTAGAAGTCCAATTCGACCTCGGCGTACGGCAGCCGCACAAGGGCCAATTACGGCCCCTACTTATAATTATTGCGGCCTACCTAACCTACGGTTAGAACCTCTTTTTTATACTTATATAAAAATTTATATAGTTTAATTAATCTCTTCGTTACCCCACAGTTTAAACTAATACCCTATAATAAGAATACTAATATTAATTAGTAATTAAATTCTATTATTATAAGTTAGTAAAGTATTTTACTATATAAAAGAGACGACTTCTTAATATTATATAAAATAGGGGATTCGTACTAATTAACCTTATAGGAATAAATAAAAAAGGGGCGATCCTCGAATACTATATAGAATTAAGTAATCGTAGCCTTTTATTATTTATAAAACCCCCCGACGGAGTAATCCGCCGGGGCCGTACCGTGTATTACGTATTAGGGAAAACTAGGTATATTGCGCTCTATACCTAATTACTAATTAAAATAGTAGTTAACCGACTCGACCGTTATCTCCCTTTTATTAATAGCTCCTAACTTTCTACTACGTAATTCTAGCTGCTTATAGGGCGAGCTTTACTTACTCTAATACGTATAGGACCTCCTAGTACTAGCTCGCATAAGTAACTAGGTCTAGTATAATCCCTTCTTTTATATAGGTATTATTACTACCTAGGGGGTCCTATAAGAGCTATTTAAAGTACTAGCTTATTACTCTAATTATATATATTTCTAGTCCGTTTATTATAATTATTATAATTAAATTAATATTAATATACCGGATCTTAGTATCCGTATTAACTTAGCTATTTATAGCGCTTATAATATTACCTAGCTAAATTCTATATTATTAAAGGGTACTTTGTTACTCCTTAGGCGTGCTTACGTTAGTTACGATAGCTATAGCGTCGAGCTAGCCGAGGGCGCCTAGCCCGAGAGGGGTAGATTTATTAACGAGTATTTTTAGAGTAGTAGTTTATGTATTAATAGGTTTATTTAGTAGATTTATTTAGTAGATTTATTTAGTAAATTTATTTAGTTTAAATAGAGAGTAGCTTTAGGCGATATTAGAAATAATAAGGATAAAAAGAATCTTTACGAGCTTTAATACGAAGAATAGTAGATATTAGCCTATTTAGCCCTTTTTTTAAAAACCTTTACGTTATTATTAAAGTTTAGAACCTCTGTAGTTAAGGGCCGCTTCTAATTATTATAACTAATTATTATAACTAACTATTATAGCTAACCTCTGCTATTAACCTCTATTATTAACCTTTTTAGCCGGCGCCGCCGTAGGGTAGCTTATTTATCCCGAATTAAATAGCAGCTTTTATATCAAAATTACTATATTATATTAAGCGCGTATTTAGGATATATTACGCATATTATATAATTAAAAAGTATACTATATCGTATGATTTTTTTTAAAAGCGTAATCCTATTAAGGTCGATCTTTTGTACCTATAAAGCCGGAAAAAAACTATTATATTACTTATAAAAAATTAACGTTTATTATATTAAATTATGCTAATTAATAGAATTACTTAAATAATTAGTTTTTTAACGTTAATTTAAATAGCCTTTTTACTAAAATAACTTTTCTATAGCTAGCCTATAATTAGGAACTAGCTAGTTAAATTAGTAAAAAAATACTTACGTAATAACTACTTACTTAATTAATTAGCGTAACGAACGAGTTTAATAATATAGTATAAAAAAGCACTGTACGATCGAAAAAAGGGTTCCCTAAGTATAATAAATATTTTTAATAAGTATAATAAGAACTTATATAAGAATTATAAAGCTAAAAGAGCTATAGTATATAAAAGGGTTTATTATAACGAGGGTTTTATAGATACGATTTTAAAGCCCGTAATTTAAATAATCTCTTTATAACCCCCTTAATTACTACCTAAGTATTACTTAGGAATATAGTATAGGGGACGGTCCGATAAGAGAGGAGGGGATTTAGAGGTCCTAATAGTATTAAAAAATAAGTATTACGAGTATTAGAGGTTAACTTATTATAAAAAAAAAGTAGCTACTCTAAAGACGTCTTACGACTTCCTATTAAAGTAGTAATTAACTTAAAAAAAGCTAAAAAAAATATAGCTCTAAGGAGAAAAGAAAAAAATTCTCTAGAAAGCTACTAAGGAGCTCTTTTTTATACTAGCTCCCGGTACGAGATTACTAATTTTAAGAAATTAACTAAGTAATAAAAGGGATTATTAGTAAGTAATAATTACTAAATTAGTATAATTAAACTACAAAAAAAACTATTTAAAAAAATATAAAATAGGGTACTAAGAAGTCGTAAAAAAAAGGATCTCTAAAGTATTTATCCTTACTTAATATAAGTAATCTTAACGTAATAAAGATTTATAATAATTAATAAGTATTTTTAATAAGTCCGTAAAGTCTTCGATCTTATAAAAAAGAGGGCTTAACTTCGCTAATCATACTTAATAACTTATATAGCTCTTTTATAAGCTACTTAGCGTTTACTTTTAACTATTTTTATAGAATACTATTTTAAAAAAAGTAGGTTAAGAAAAGAAGTAATTTAGAAATTATATAAAGTACGAAGCTTAGGAAGTTAAAAATATATAAAATAGCGGAAATTAGTAATTAGTAAAGATCCGGAGACTAACTACTTAGTCTTTTTATAGTAATATAAAGGTCTATTACTATTATTAAAAAAAGAACTACTAAAACCTACCCTTTTATATTAAATAAAAAAGAGGATCTTAATAAGTATAATAATTAGCGATCTAAAGAGGTAGTAGTCATTACTAAAAATAATAAAAACGAGAGTAGTAACGAGATAATAAGAGGAAGCGGGAATTACTTAAACCTTAATAAATTTATTAAATAGTAAAAGTACGGGTTTATTATAATTAGTATATAGATTAAATATATCCTTACTAAAATTAAATACGTTAATAACCGCTAATTTAGGTATAAGCTAGAGCACGACCCTTAGCGAGTTAAGGTAAAAAAAAAAAAAAACCCCCGATCTTAAATAGAATTCCGATTTCTTATAAATAAGTAAATATTAACCCGGATTATTAAGGGACGTAGATATATAGAATCGTAAATTAACCTAACGGTAAGTAAGTTAATATAATATTAATTTATTTAACTAAGGTTTATAAAAAAAAGGGGCTATAGGGGTAACTCCTATTTTATAAAATCGTAAATAACCTTAGTTATTAGCTAGATAAATAGTTTATAAGCATAAGCTTAAGAATCGTAAAAGTAATTAATAAATTCCTCTATGGGCGAGGGGTATTATTAACGTAATTATAATTATAAAAACCGTACGAAATCCTAGTAGTAATAATTATAAAAGAAGAATTTATATTATAAAACTAGGCATAGATCGATAGAGCGTATAATTACTTTAATAAACTCAAAGAAAGGGTAAACGACCCAGATTTCTTCTTAATAATTATTAATAATAATCTATTGTTATAAAAAAATATATAAAAGTAAAATATAGTATTAGAAATACGATAATTAATAATTCTACTTATTTCGATCTATAGCTCGTCGCCGCTACTAATATAAAATTCGGTACTAATTAGCTAATAAAAAAAATAAACGACCTAAAGTTATTAATAATATATAATAACGCAGGGATCGCATATAGATACTAAGAATATAGTAGTAAATACGAAGTAATTTATAAACTTTAAAAAGATTTTTTTTAAAAAAAATTATATTTTAAGAGGAAGTACGAGGTCTTATAAAAAACCCTAATAATATTTTACGATTATTATAAAAAAGTCAGGATTAGGGAACACTAGTACTATTTAGTAATTAATATCGTACTTATAAGTAAGGCCTCTAATTATTACTACGAGGTAGTATATAATCTTAATTAAAATAACTTTCTTAGTATTATTAATATAATCTAAAGCCACTTTGAGATTTATAATAAGAATCTAAAGCTCTTATTTAAGCTATAAGTAATTTCTTTTATATTTATAGCCTATATAATAAAGGGTAAATCGTAAATAAAAATCCTTAAAGAGCTTATTAATCGAATTAATAAGCTAATAAAAACCTAGCTAAATAAGGGGACTAATAAGTAAAAAGTTAAATACCTCTATATTATAGTCTAACGTATATTAAAAATAAAAATAACCTTATATAAACTACTTAAAAACTATAAGACGCTCTATTTAAAGCTAAGATCTAGCTTTAATATTAAAATAAAAATACCGTACTAAACCTACTTCTAGGTATACAACGGCCCTTATTAATAATATTAAGTCGATTAGATATATAATAAAAAAGAAAAAGAGGCTAAGTACGGCAACTGCTAATAAGGAGGCCCAGATTCGTTAAATAAATAAAAATTTAACTTATAAATAAGGTAATAAAAAAAAGTAGTACTTTATTTATAAAAATAATAAATATTAGTTAAGTAACTACTCTAAGGAAAAGCGTACTAAATTATATAAATAATATAAAAAGTTGAGAGTAGTAAATAGTAAAACTAGCCCTCGTTAGTTTAACTAATTCCTCGTTATATATAAGGGCAGATCTGGGGGTATAGAACTTAGTAAAAGTAACTAAATTAGTAGTTTAGAGCATCCGTACCCTATAAGAAATTCGAAAAATAAAAAAGATCTCGCCCCCTATATTAATAAATTAAATTATAATAAAATTAATAAAATTAACTACTCTTTTTTTACCCCGTTAGCCTCTAAAAAATATACGAGGCTAAACGAGTAAAAAGTAATAAAAGTTCTTAATAAATAGGCTTTTATTTATAGATAGTAAAAAAAAGTTTTTTAAATAATAGATATAGAAGTAACTAAAAGGACGAATTTAATAGGGCTAAATTCTATTCTCTTAATACTTAAAAAGAAAATAGGGTTTCTCTTAATACTAAAAAAAAAGATAGTACTAAGTAATTCTAAGGATAGCTAGAAGGGTCCTCTTTATACTACCTAAATTACTTAAATACTAAGCTTATATAAATATTCTACGTAAGTAAAAGGTATAGCCTAGATAATTTCTATAAAATTATTCTAAATACTAGGGTATTATAGTAATTAATAAGAAAAAAAGGGTAATTCTAAGTACTATAAAAAATCGCGCTAGTAATACTTAATACGTTAATAGTAAGTATTACGAAAATTAGTTTTAGCTTAAGTAAAGAAATCGTTACCCTAAGTATAATAAAAGTAAAGACGTATTTTAAAATAATAACTTTTTATATTTTACTTATTAATACCCTATTTCTCTTATATCTAAAAAACATAGACTGACTAAGTATTATATTTAATAATACGAAGAACAAAATCTTTAGTAGTAAGTACTTCGAGATAGTTAAAAAATAATAGGGGTACGCGTTTATAAAGCCTACTAATAATACGAAGTTAATTAATTACTTAATAAAAAATAAGCTTAAATAACTATATTAGAGATTTAGGTACTTATCGGTCGCGAGGCTATATAACCTCCTAAAGTAATTAAGTAATAATAATATTAAAATAGGGGTACTAGAGTAGTTAATAAAAGTATAATACTAATACTAAATAAATACGCAAAGCCTATATAGATTTAAATTTAAATTACGTAATAAGCTTAATTTTAATTAAGAAATCGTTATTAATATCTTCTACTTAAATAGTCGACCGGTCCTATATATAATTAACGAAGTTATATTATTTTAAATAAGGCAATTCCTCCGGGATTTATAAATAAAAATAATATAAGTAGCCCTATAAAAAAGCTAGATCGATATATACTAAGGACTATTAGACGGTATTAGGACCGATGCTAGTACTAGTTTTAAGTTAGTAAAATTTAAGGAAAATACGGCGGCCTACGGTATATAGTTGAAAATTATGCTTATTAAAGCGTATTATAGTATTAAAAAAGTAAAAAGGGTATATTAGTAGCTAAAAAGGGTATTTAGAATTATAAAAAAAGAAAATCCTGATTTTATTAATAATAAATACCTCTAAACAGTACTTAAATATTATAATAATACTATAGGGCCTAACGGGCTTATATTAACGCTTTTAGTATTTAGAGCATATTTAAGAACGACCTTAGCCTCGCTACTATTATTAAATATAAGCTAACGAGCCTAAGTAATTAAAAAAGTAATACGGGTACTACGTAAAATAAATATAAAAAGGTAAATTAACGAGGTAATTACTATGCGTAATAGACCCGATATAGGGGTTAATTTAAATATACTACTAAATTCGGATATATAAGTATAGTACGAAATTATTTAATAATAGGCTAAGCTATATAAATTAATTTCTATTAATAAGCGCTCTTATATAGTTATAAGAGATCGTAACTAGCTATTCGAAGTATTAATTATAGTAATTAGACTATATTATATAGATCTTATTAAGGTAATTTCTAATTTATAAAAAAAAAAAAAAAGCTAAGGGAAACTATATAGCTTATAATAAAAGTATAAGAAATTACCCTTAATAAAATCGTCGTAGTAGTACTAATAAATAATAAAGAAAAAAAAATTTATTAAAAGAGTACTAATACTATTAGCGAGACGTTATAAAAGACTATAATAGTAAGCCTTAACGTAGTAATTTATTATTAGTAACGAGGTAATTAATACTTTTTATATAGTAAAAGAGAAAGCTAACTTCGAGCTAGTAGTTAAATTACGTAAAGAAGGTATAATTATAACTATTAAAAAGCTATATAAGGAATTAGATCTTATTAAAGTAAATACTCTTTATAATCGAGGGGTTTATTAATTTATCCTTTACGACTTAGAAAAGTATATAAATCTCTATATATTTAAATTATAAATAGTTTATAAAATTAAAAGAAAAGGAATACCTTAATTATATAAGAAATCTAGGTATATAATTTAAGGATACGGCGACGTTAAAAAAGCGACGTTATTTACGTAATTACTTATAGTATAGCGCTATAGCTAATAGCTAATAATAGTATTAATAATATTATTATAAAAAAAAGGATACGAAATTTAAAGCCGTAATATTACCTAGGCCTATACTTAATTAGCCACAGGGCTTATAAAAAAGTCCTAGCCTATTTACTAAAGAAAATAGTTAGTAAGTACTTATAAAGTACGATTATTAAAGTACTTAAGCTACTATATAAGCTCGCGAAATCGGGTACCTATTAGTAAGCTATATACTACGATTTTTATATTAATTAATTATTAATAATTATATTTACGTACGATTCGTACTTACTAATCTCTAAGTACGAAAGCGACTAATTTAGTATTATTAAAATATAAATTAATAATATACTAGGCTTATTTAATATTAACTTTATAAAAAATAAGGATAAAGAGCTTTAAAAAGCGGGTTTCGTAACGAAACTAAAAGAGATCTTTATAATAAATACCTTATTAGCGTTTAATAATAGGATTTTTATAATTAAAAAGGAAACTATTATTTTTTAATAAAAGGGGTAGAGTAAGAAAATTAGCCTCGTTAATCTAAATATAATTAATATTAAAAAGTAATATAAGGCTAAGCTCGTATAAGGGGTATATATTATGAGTATATACTAGCCCGAGGCGACTTTTAATTATATTAAAGTAGCGTAGGCTATAGAACTAAGTAAATAAGATATTAAAGTACTTAATAAGTAGTTTAAGTAATAGTAATCGAATTTTAATTAAAACCTTGTTTACTATTTAATCGATTTTATAATTAGTAAGCTCTACGTCTTTATTAATAAGTTATTTATAAATAATAACGACCTTATTTCGTAATTAGGGTATATTATTATCCTAACTAATAAGAGTATAAGTAAGAGCGAATTTATAATTTATAGTAATATAATCTATTACTTATTAACTAAAAGTAAATAAGTAATAAAAAGTATACTTATATTAGAAGTCTATAGCATAGTTAATAATATTAACCTCGCTTACGCAATTTTAATAATACTAAAGAGGATTACTAATTAACTTAACTTTTTACTAATCCTAACGATTATTTATACTAATTCCTACTTACTATATAAATATCCCGTTAAATTAGGGACTATAAAAAAAAAGAGGCTTATAATCGATATTATAGCCCTTAAGTAATTATATAAAAGGCGCAAAATACTTAAAATCCGTTAGATTAATAATAATAATAACCTTACTAACGCTTTTATAAAAATAGTACTAAATAGGGGGTTAAAGTAATTCGTAAGTAGTAAGAAAGTTAATATATAAATAGAGGAATAGGTTATATAAAAAGAGTAAAAAAAAGGAGGAAAAGGCGACGACTTAATAACCGGGCCCGAGGTTAAATTATACTTTTAATTATAAAGATTAAATTAATAAAAAAAAAGAAAGTTAATATTAGTTTATAAATCTAATTCGACCTTAGTATATAGCGGCTGCATAAGGGCTAATTATAGCCCCTACTTATAATTATCGTAGCTTACTTAACTTATAGTTAGAACCTCCCTTTTATACTTATATAAAAATTTATATAATTTAATTAATCTCTTTATCACCCCACGGTTCGAACTAATACCCTATAATAGGGATACTAATAGCTATGTTATAACCTATATCTAAATAAGCGTTACTTATCGTATGTACTTAACTTCAAAGAACGATTAAGATTTAAATAGCATAATACAGTACAGGATCGTAGTTAGTCACACGCAGCGCTAGCCAGAAAGGTTGACCATAGAGGTCGGCCGCAAAGGTCGAAGGCGGCCGCAAGGGGGCTCACTCATCCTCAACGCACGAAGGTGCTATAGGGACCAACAGTACCTCACATGCCACGGACCGCCAATCGAACTGCTTGATCGATAGAGTATCAGTGAAGTCTCATGAGGTTTTCATGCGACAGCATTTCGATTCGGGGTGGTCACCCTTTTTTTTGTCTTTTTGCTCTCTTTTTTATCCTTAGCCTTAGATATCTCATTACTATCTTCACATTCCGTGAAATATCAAACTCTCATCACTCAGCAAATTCTTTCCCCAGACTTCAACACGAGATCTCAACAGACACATGCAAGACGGAATGGCAGTCAAGGTCGCCATCGGGAAGATTAAAGTGGCTGCCACCGCGGTTTGACCCGCTGAACGTCTTTATCGTACAGTCCCTGCAGGAGATTAGATTTCTTCTGAGTTGGGAGCGATCAACAGACATACCTCTTCTGAAGAACTTTGATGGATCGCTTATTGGTGAAATGGATGGCTTATTGTTGACAGATATGCATCGGTACGCACCGCTGCCGGTCACCTCGAAAGTGCTTTGGTCTGAGTTGCAAAGATTGTCACTGAAGGAGACGACCTTGGCCCAGTTGTCTCTGACTTCGAGATCCACCGGGTTGGCAATGACGGAAGTGGCGAGGGAGGTGATCGAGGCAAGAATGGGGAAGTGCATCGTGAGTCTTTGGTAGTGCAAGGGTTTAGGTAGTATGAAAAGAAGTACGAGGTTGCAAGTGTGATCAAGAGTATATGCATAGGGAGTTGAGTAGGTAGGGGGAGGAGCCATCGTCGTCTGCTTATAGTCATGAAGATGCCGGCGAGGGAGATAGATGGACCGTGGAGGCAGCAAAGCGACATTAGCGCTGCAAAAATAGACAGCATTGTGTCAAACGGCGCCTTGTAAGACATCTGATTCGGACGGATTGAAGAGCACATAGCCACACATGGTGTTATACAAGCCGACCACGAAGAGGATTTTGTTGATGCTGGCGTCAGCTGTTATTCAAGCACGACTGAACTCTTGTTAGTTTCCCTATCACAGGGATATTAGTCGATTAGTTCGAACCGTGGGTTAATAAAGTAGTTTAATTAACTAGAAATCTATACTACTACATAAGGTATAAAAAAAGAAGTTCTAACTATAAGTTAAGTAGTTTATAATAATTATAAATAAGGCCCCTTATTAGCCCTTACGTAGCCTTAGCTAAATGTTAAAATTAAATTAAATTTCTAATCTAATATTAACTTTTTCTTTTTTTATCGATCTAATTATTATTAATTTAACCTCGGGCCCGTTTACTAAGTCGTCTTTTTTTACTCTTTTTTTCTATTTTTTTTTATATAATTTACCTTTTTATTTATACTATTACTCTTTTTTTATTAATAAATTACTTTAACTTTTTATTAAGGGCTATTTTTATAAAAGCGTTAGCCCCCCGACGGAGCAATCCGCCGGGGCCGTACCGTGTATTACGTATTAGGGAAAACTGGGTATATTACGCTCTGTACCTAATTACTAATTAAAATAGCTCCTAACCTTCTACTACAGTCCTCTAAGTTCTAGCTATTTAGAGGGCGAGCTATACCTATTCTAATATATATAAGACCTCTTAGTACTAGCTTACGTAAGCGGCTAGATCTTATATTATATACTCTTTTTTATCGCCGTCAATGATCCGTGGTTGTGAACTTTGCAGGAGGGAAAGTTGAAAAGTTAGAAAATCTAAAAAAATAGTCTAGCGAGACAGTGTGAGTATCCACTGATACCGTGTATTAATACTGTGTAAATGATACCGAGAACCGCCCGAGCAGCCAGCAAAGGCAGAATATATAAATAAATACTCTTTTTTATTAAGAGTTAGGGGACCCCTTATATATTTCCTTATATTTATAATATAACTTATTTATTTTTTTTATTCTACCTTTACTAGCTACTCGGGCGGTTCTTAGTATCATTTATATAATATTAATACACGGTATTAGTAAATACTTATACTGTTTTACTAGACTATTTTTTTAGATTTTCTAACTTTTTAACTTTCCCTCTTATAAAGTTTATAACTACGGATTATTAATAGCGATATTAGGCGCCTAACGCTACTACTTTATAAGCCCGCGTACTTAGCTAAGTTAGCTACCCTTCTAAGTAATAATAGCTTATAATAGTATAGTATTAGAGATGCCCTCGTTGCTGTTGTTAAGAATAATACCGACCTTATTAATATATACCTTTAACTTTAACTCGTATATATATATATTCGTTACTTTATTACTTTTATTAAAGTCGAAAACGCTGCTTCCCTTGCTATTTATTACTATTATACTATCGCTATTACGCTATCGCTATTACTATTACTATTTAACTATCTACCTTAAGTATACTTTATTAAAATACTAAGACGCTATTAATAGCTCGTTAACCCTTAGGGCTTCTTTAATAACTAGAAGTTCGATTTTATAAGTATTATACTAGAGGACCCCGAGCTATAAAAAGATTATTTTAATAAATACTATATTTATAATATTAACTTATAAAAAATAAATAAATATATTATAATAAACGTCGCCCTTATTAGCGCTTTTTTAATATAATAAAGTAGTATAGATAAGCCTAGACTTAATAATATAATTAAGAACTTAGAAAGAGCATAGGCGAGCGTATTAAATAGGAATATTAATAAGGAGAGGTTATTATTAAATAAGATAAGGAGAAAAAGTAAGGGGTAGTATTTAGTTATTAAAAAGGTAATTAATATACTATAATAGCGGGGTTATTAGTATTTTAAGTTTAGTTAGTATTAATAGTTAATAACGGCTACGGCTAGCTATAGTTAGTTATAAAGTTTTATTAAAGTACGTAATAAAGATACTCGATATTAACCCTAATAGACTAGCTTGTCCGTAAAGGCGAAGATGGCCCCTAATAAGGCGGACCGGACTCTAAAGGGATAATATAACTTATATTAAAAGGATTTTTAACTCTATAAAATATAATTTCTAAATTAGTATTAATATATTAGATTTTAATATTTATACTAGCCCGGCTATTTACGGCGTTCGTACTATTACTTAGCCGGATTTTATATTATTAAAAAGTACTACGCTACTCTTTAAGTATACTTATATTAATTATAATAGCTAGGGCGTCGAGGGGGCCTAATTTATTGAGCCCTAGAGGGGGGGACCTATTGAGGGATATCTTTAGCCCGCTAGTTACTAACTATATACTAAGAGGTTCTTAACGAGGTAGTATTTTAACTAGCTAATTTCTTAACTAGTTATATAACTAGTTATCTAGGTAGTAGTTTATATATTAATAAGTACGTTTAATAAGTTTATTTAATAAGCTTATTTAGTAAATTTATTTAGTTTAAATAGAGCTTTAGGTAATATTAAAAACGATAAGGATAAAAAGAATTTTTACGAGTTCTAGTATAGTAAAAGAGTAGCTAAATATTAGCCCTTTGAGCCCTTTTTCTAAAAACCTTTATGTTACTATTAAAGTTTAAAACCTCTATAGTTAAGGGCCGCCTCTAACTATTATAGCTAACTATTACGGCTAACTATTACGGCCAACCTCTATTATTAACCTTTTTAACTAGCGCCGCTATAGGGTAGCTTACTTATCCCGAATTAAATAGCGGTTTTCGTATTAAAATTACTATATTATATTAAGCGCGTACTTAGGATATATTACGAATATTATATAGTTAAAAAGTATACTATATCGTATAATTTCCCTTAAAAGCGTAATCCCGTTAAGGTCGATCTTTTGTACTTATAAAGCTAGAAAAAAACCACTATATAAGAGCGTTAGTAAGATTATTATTATTATTATTAATTTAATAAATCTTAAGGATTTTTTATTATTTATATAATTACTTAAGGGCTATAATATTTATTATAAGCCTCTTTTTTTTCGTAATACTTAGCTTAATAAGGCATTTATATAACGAGTATAAATTAGTATAAATAATTATTAAGATTATAAAAAAGTTAAGTTAATTTATAATCTTTTTAAACGTAATAAAAATCGTGTAAATAAGGTTAACTTTATTAACTATTTTATAAACTTTTAATACGAGTACGCTATATATAACTCACTTACTCTTTATTAATAAATAGTAAACAATATTCCTTTAAATTATAAAGTTTTCTTTACTAAGGGTTTTATTAACGAGGATAATAATATATTCTAATTATAAAATTAAGTCGTTATTATTTATAAATAATTTATTGATAAATACGTAGAGCCTTACTAAAATAAGCTTAATAAGTTAATAAATAAAACCTCGGTTTTAGTTCTCTTATTATTACTATAATTATTAATTAAGGGTATTAAAATCGCTCTTTATAAGTTCTATAGCCTATACTATTTTAATATAGTTAAAAATAGCCTCGAGTTAATAAATACTTATAATATAGTAGTTTTTTTCCGGCTTTATAAGCATAAAAGATCGACCTTAACGGGATTACGCTTTTAAAAGAAATTATATAATATAGTATACTTTTTAACTATATAATACGCGTAATATATCCTAAGTACGCGCTTAACGTAATATAGTAATTTTAATACGAAAACCGCTATTTAATTTAGAATAAGTAAGCTACCCTTTTTAGTAGCAGCGCTAGCTAAAAAGGTTAATAATAGAAGTTAGCTATAATAGTTAGTTATAATAGTTAGCCATAATAGTTAAAAGCGGCCCTTAACTATAGAGGTTCTAAACTTTAATAACGACGTAGAGGTTTTTAAAAAAAAGGGCTAAAAGGGCTAATATTTAGCTACTCATACTAGAGCTCGTAAAGATTCTTTTTATCCTTATCGTTTTTAATATTACCTAAAGCTCTATTTAAACTAAATAAATCTACTAAATAAGCTTATTAAATAAACCTATTAAACGTACTTATTAATATATAAATTACTACTCGTTAAGAACCTATTCTACTCCTAGTATATAATTAATAACTAGTAGGCTAGGACTCTCTAAAGATGCCCCTCGACAGGTCCCGCCCTCTGGGGCTCGATAGATTAGGCCCCCTCGACGCCCTAGCTATCGTAGTTAACGTAAGTATACTTAAGGAGTAGCATAGTACTTTCTAATAATATAAAATCTAGCTAAGTAATAGTATAAATATTATAAAATACTAAGCTAGTACGAATATTAAAATTTAATATATTAATATTAATTTAAAAATTATACTTTATAAAACTAAAAATCCCTTTAATATAAGCTATATTATAAATATAAGGGAATATATAAGGGGTCCCTTAACTTTTAATAAAAAAGAGTATATAATATAAGATCTAGCTACTTATATAGGCTAGTACTAAGAGGTTTTATATACGTTAGAGTAGGTATAGCTCGCCCTCTAAACGGGTAATAAAAAGTTAGGAGTTTTAATTAATAGTTAAGTATAGAGCGTAATATACTTAGTTTTTTTTTAAATATAATATACGGTACGGCCCCGGCGGATTGCTCCGTCGGGGGGATAAATACTTATAATATAAGCTCCTTATATAAACTTAGCCCTATATTACTTTTTATAATTAAGGGATTTTAAGTTAATAAGGGTAATCTTCTTACCTTGTTCTTTTTATTAAAATACTATATTATCCTCTTTAATTATTAAAATCCCTTTATTAAACGTTAATAAGGAATTTAATATAAATATCTTTTTTAGCTTAGCTATAAAATTAGCCTTTTAAAGCTCCTTGTTTTCTTTTTTTATAAACTCGATATTTAATAAACCTAAAGTATTATCTATTTATATTTTTAAAATACTAAAAAGGTCGTTTATATATACTAAAATTAAGAAGTAAGAATCGTATATTAATATAATTATTAATAATTAATTAAAATAAAAATCGTAGTATATTACTTATTAATAAGTATTAGACTAAACGAGGCTATATAATAGCTTAAGTACTTTAATAATCGTACTTTTTAAGTACTTACTAATTATCTTTTTTAAGAAGTAAGTAAGGATCTTTTTTATAAGCCTAGTTACTAATTAAGTATATACTTATATAATATTACGACTCTAGATTTAGTACCCCTTTTACTATAGTAATACTATTAATACTATTATAAGGCACTAGTTATAGTATTAAACTATAGGTAATTAAATAAATAGCGTCGCCTTTTTAATATTACCGTACCCTTACATAACGTACCTCGATTTTTTATATAGCTATAGGGTGCCTTTCTTTTTTATCTCTCGAACTATACGTAATTTAAAAATACGTAAATTCGTATATTTAACTAAATTATAAAAAATAAATTAATAAACCCCTCGATTATAGAGTATTTTTACTTTTATTAGGTCCGATATTTTAAAAAGTTTTCTAATTATTATAATTATACTATTCTTTTATAATTAGGTTATGAGTATAAAATCGGCCTTTCTTTTATTATATAGAATATATTAATTACCTCGCTATTAATAATAAATTACTACGTTAGTACTTATTATTATAATCTTTTATAACGTCTCGCTAGTAATATTAATATCCTTTTAATAATTTCCTCTTCCTCGTCGTTTATTAATACTACTATATCAATTTTATTAAAAATAATTTCTTACTTATCCTTAGGTTACTAAGGGGGTTCCCCTAGCTCTTTTTCTTTTTATTAAACTAAAATTTCCTCGCTAAGATCGGTATAATATAGTAATATTACTATAATTAATATTATAATAATTAGTTTTAATCTTTAATAATAATATATAAACGTTCGTTAATCCGTGGTTGTGAACTTTACAAGAGGGAAAGTTAAAAAGATAGAAAATCTAAAAAATAGTCTATCGAGATAGTGGGAGTATTTATTGATACTGTGTATTAATACTGTGTAAATAATACCGAGAACCGCCCGAGCAACTAGTAAAAGCAGAACATAAAATCAATTAAACGTTCGTTAACTAAGATTAATTTATATAAGCCTAACTACTATTTAGTAGTTTTTTTTTAAACCCTAATATCCGAATTTAATAATATATCAAGGTTAGGGCTTATATCTAGCTTATTATAAATAATAATAACTTTATTAATTTAGCGCTTTATATTCGTTTCTTAAAGTACTTTTATAACTTTATTAATTACTTAAGCTCGCTAAGCTACGTTTAGTAATAGTAATAAAGCTATTATTATTTTTAAGTATACTCTAAATATAAGAAGCGTTAGAATTAGGCCTTTTAGGCTTATAGTATTATTATAATACTTAAGTACTACTTAAAAACACTCTCTATCCGTAGTATTAAAGTACTTATTATAAATAATCCTAAACGCTCTTTTTAATTATTAATAAACCCTTTTTACTTTACTAATATTATAATATACTTTAATAAGCACGACTTTTAACTATATACTATATATAATAATATTATTCCTAAATTTTATGAACTTAAAGCTAGTACTTATATCGGTCCTAATCCTATTTAATAGTCCTTAGTATATATTAATCTATGCTCTCTTTAGTATTAACTAAATAGTCTTAGCCTATAAATCCTTAAGAAATTATCCTCTTTAAAATAATATAGCCTTATTAATAATATATAGTACTAGTTAATTATTTAAATAGAAAATATTAATAACGATTTCCTAATTAAAATTAAGGTTATTATATAAGTTAAATTTAAATTTACGCGGGCTTTGGGCGTTTATTTAGTATTAGTAATATATTTGTATTAAGTACTTTAGAGCCCCTATCTCTACTTCGTTTTTCAATTATTTAAAAAGGCTATATAGTTTTATAATTAATAAGTATTTAAAGCGTTAGTATAATTACTTAAGCTCGCCCTCTATAAAATAGTTAATAAATTTAATATCTAATTCGAGCTTTATAAACGTATACCTCTATTACTATTTAGTAAATATAAACTATTTATTATTAAATAGTCTATTCCTTATATTATTAAATACGATACCTAACTAGTTTATATCCTTTAAATATAATAGAAATAGTATATTAATAAGTAGAATATAAAAAATTATTATACCTAAGCGTATATTAACTTCTACTATACTTAGAGCGTATATCTCTTTACCTAGGCTAAAGCTAATCTTCGTAATACTCATTATTACCGTATTTAATATAACTAAGGACATTTTTATAAATATATAGCATTACTTTCTATTTCTAGTTAATTATTATAATACCCCTATATCTAAAATAATCCCTTAGAATATATCTAGGCCGTATTATTTATTAGTATAGAATACTTATACGAGCTTTATATTTAAGTAATTTAAGTAATATAAAATAAACCCCTCTAAATACCCTTAGAATTACTTAGTACTATATTTCTTTTTAAGTATTAAAAGAGGTACTAATTCTTTTTTAGATATTAAGAGAATAGACTTTAGTACTAATAAATTCGTTCTTTTATCCTCTTTTATATTTAATATCTAAGGGACTTTCCCTTACTATCTATAAATAAAAGCTTACTTATTAAGAGCTTTTATTACTTTTTATTTATTTAGCCTCCTATATCCTCCCGAGGCTAACGGGGCGAAAAAAGAGTAGTTAATATTATTAATTTCGTTATAATTTAATTCGTTAGTATAGGGGATAAGATGTTCTTTATTTCCTAAATTTCCTATTATATACGGATATTTTAAGCTATTAATCTAATTACTAAGTTCTATACCTCTAGATCTACTCTTATATATAATAAGGAATTAGTTAAATCGATAAGGGCTAGTTTTATTATTTATTACTCTCAATTTCCTATATTATTTATATAATTTAGTACGTTCTTCTTCGAAGTAATTAATTAACTAATAGCCGTTTTTTCTATATATAAAACACTTCTCTTTTTATTATTTTTATTTTAAATTAAACTAGTAGCTAGTTAAGGAGTCTATTCCTCTAGCTTAGCGGTTACTATACTTAGTATCTTTCCCTTTACCTCTATATATATAATTAACTTAGTATTATTAATAACGGCCGTTATAAAACTATAAGTATATTTAGTAAGGTATCTTAGCCTCGATATTAAAACTAGACCTTAGTTTTAAGTAAAGGGTCTCGTAATGCTTAGGTAGTTAATATAAAGTTATCCTTACCTCTAGGACTTTTTATATAATAATATAAAAATATTTAATTTTTTACTTATTTATTCCCTTATTTAGTTACGTCTTTGCTAGCTCATTAATATAATTAATAAGTTTTTTAAAGATCTCTAGCTTCGACTTTTTTTTTATTATTTTAATTATAAATTTAAATAATAATACCCTTAGCTTAAATAAGAGCTTTAAATTCCTATTTTAGGTCTCGAAATAACTTCGAATTACGTTAATTATGCTAAAGAAGTTAGTTCAATTAATAATACGTACTATTTAATTATAATAATCCGTAACTTTACTAATTAATACAATATTAATTACTAAGTAGTATTACTATTTTTAAATTCCGACTTTTTCGTAATAGTTATAAAATATCGTAAGGGTTTCTTATAGAACCTCGTATTTTCTTTTTAAATATAATTCCTTTTTAAAAAAGATCTCTATAAAGTTAATAAATTACTTTATAATAACGACTATTAAGTTAATCTCTTTATATATCTCTTACGTATTAAAATAATTATATTAACTTTATATAGTTAATTATATACCTCTTTAGTTAATAAAGAGTAAGCTATAGATTAGTAACGTTAATAAGCTAGTTATTAAAATTAGTAAAATTGTTAATAGTTACTCCTCTTATATAATCTCCGTAGCCGTTATTATAGCGGGTACTAATATATTACCGTTCGTAATTTTTAATAAAAAGTCCGGTTAGTTTACCTTTTTACTAAATTCGTGTTACGAAAGTAAGTTTGTTTACCTTATTACTCGCTTTATTATTAATATTACGTAAGCAAACTATATACTATTATAATCTACGTTTTTTGTGAATTGTTATAGGTATTGATTATGTAAGCAACACTGGTTACATAAGCTTACGTAAGTAGCGGAAAGTACTAGAAAGTAACTAAATAAGTTAGAATCCTCTCGAGACGGAATTACGTACTACGATTATATATTTACTTACGTATACGTATTTACTTACGTATACAATTACGTATTTACTTACAAATACGCTTATTAATTATATCATAATTAATAAGCTATGGAATATACTAATAAGAGATTTTATACTTATATATAGGCGTGTATTTACCCACTTAGACCTTTCGTTAAGTAAATAACTTCTTATATAGTAATTTAACTATATTACTCTCTTTATTATAAAAACCTCTTTTATATACGCTTATTACCCCTATATTTATATATTCTTACTTTTATATAAATATTTACTTTTTATATTCTTTTATAAGAATATCCCGTATTACCTTATTATAGCTATACGTACTAGAATTCGTTATATTTTGATACTACTTAGTTAACTTAATTCTAGTCCTATAGTATAAATTCGTTAGTAACGACTATCGTAGTAAGTATTTCGTAAGCTTTTTATCCTACTATCTAGGCTAATAAAACGCTTTAATAATAAAAGAATTTAATAACCCTTTTTATAACGTTTAGATTAGTAATAATAAACTACTCGTCCTTTTAATTACCGAGGTTATTAATAATCTTATAAAATAGGGGTTACTACTCGAGCCCCTTTTAAATATATATTTCTATAAGATAAGCGCGTGCTTAGGATACATTGCGTGTATTGTGTAGTTAAAAAGTGTACTATATCGTGTGATTTCCCTTGAAAGCGTGATCCCGTTAAGGTCGATCTTTTGTGACTGTAAAGCCGGAAAAAAAACCACCACATACCCATTTCCTCTAGTATTTTAACTTAATCTTTATCTAATTATATAATATAAAAATCCCTCTCTTTTAACTATATACTAACTCGCTCCTCGTCGTTCCCTAACTCGTATTTCTATTTATAATAACTAGTATATTTAATTTTAATAAAGTTATTTTAATACTACTTACTAACCTCGTTAATAATACGCTATTATTACTCGCTAGATTTATTAAAATTTAAGAGCTTTTTACTTCTTTTTATTTCCTCGTACCGAGCTTTATTATTATTTACTTTTAATTTTATTAGCTAGTTATTATTTTTTTAATAATCTTTTTCTATTTCAATTAATTAATATTAGAAATAAATTCGTAAGTATCTTAACGACGTCTCGATTACGTAGCGTTTCTCTCTAAATTAAAACCTAAGAAGTATATACGTTTATTAAATAAATTACTACTAATTAATATTTCATTTTTTATTTTTTAAAAATAGTAATCTCGTACTGGGGGTTAGTAATATAAAAAAAGCTTCTTAGCGGTCCTCTAAAAAGTTCTTTTTTTATTATAATAATTATAATGTTAGTAAGAGGCTACGAGAGGATCTTTTTAAAAATAGTAATCTCCTTATTAAGTTAACCTTTAGTATTTATAATACTCATAACTCGTAAATTATAGCTATTATAATTTTTAAATATCTTTTTTTTTATACTATTTTTTATACTATATTCCTAAATAATATTTAGGGAGGGAATTAAGAGGGCTATAAAGAGGTTATTCAAGTCCTCGAGGTCGTATTCGTAAGACCTTCGTAAGGGGGTTCTTTTATATACTATAGATCCCTTAGCCTTATAGTTCTTATACTTTTTACTACGCTTATTAAGAACGCTATACTTAAAGATCTTTTTTTTAATTATATAGTACTCTTTTATACTATACTTTTTAAGCTTATTTATCACGCTAATTAATTAAGTAAGTAGTTATTATATAAGTAGTTCTTTTTATTAATTATTTAATTAATTTATTTCTAATTACGGGCCGGCCGTAGGAAAGTTAATTAATAAAAAAAGATTATATAATAATAACGACGGTAGCTCGGTTGCTTTAATATTTTTATTAATTATCGTGGGGTTATTTTAATATAATAAACGTTAGCTTTTTATAAGTAGTTAAGGACTACGATTTCTCTATTTCGTTTTATTATAAAGATTCCGTATTTTATTACTTATTTTTTATAAAGTTAAGTAATATAATTCTCTTATCGCGTTCTATTTAAAAAGGTCGTCTCTTTTATATAAAATACTTTATTAATTTATAATAATAGAAATTAATTACTAATTAGTATTAGTTTTCTTATTATAAGGATATTAGTTAATTAGTTTAAACCGTAGGTTAATAAAGTAGTTTAATTAATTAGAAATCTATATTATTTTATAAGGTATAAAAAAAGAGGTTCTAACCGTAGGTTAGGTAGTTTGTAATAATTATAAATAGGGCCCCTTATTGGCCCCTGCGCAGCCTCGGCCGGATGCCGAGGTCGAATTGGACTTCCAATCCGACAACTCTTGTATTACACCGCCATTCCTGTCTTAAACTCATTTTTCAGTGGGATTTCATGATCTCCGATACGTTGGTACGACTTTGAATTGATAAAACCGCCATTTCTAGAGGATTTCGAGGCACCTGGCTCCCGAACTAGTATCAGCTCAAGTACTAGCCTCGTGTCATGACTGATCCATGCAAGCCAACATGTCCAGTGAAGGCATTTAAATTTAGGAATACAGCACCCAAAGGGGCTTCTGAGTTGTAAACCATCCAATGCTATGGTATCTGCAGCTGCGGTAGGAGGCTGACATCAGAAGTTCGGATCCAGGGCCCGAACATCTTGTAGCAATGTACCCTGCCTCAGGTATGTTGCAATCGGCGGGAAGCATTCCGCTACGGATTCGAGTTTTCGTACAACAAAGCACGAGTGATCTCAGTCAGGAGAGCCCCATTGCCATCCAGCCTAAAGATGTTGAATTGCGCTGCCTAAAGTCTCTCGTAAACTCAATGTATCATTGGAGTCTGTGGGTTTCCTGCTACGACAATGAAGGAGTTGGGGGTAATTGAGTGACCAAGGATCGCGGGGTAAAACTCCAACTGCACCGGAGAATCCCCGGCTCGGCTCAGTCAGATTACATAAGAAATATTTACCCCGCCAAAAAGCGCATTTGGCCGGCTCACCCCGCCACAGGGCGTGGACTGCAGCACCGAACATCGGGACGGCCGATTACGCCATTCAAACGCTCCAGACGGGAAATGGGTCTCGAGCTGCCGTGAAGCAAATCAGCGTCTTCCAATTTTCGGAGCTTCGTTCTGGAGTACTACGGATAGGTTAATCGAGGAGGCCGACTCACAACCCTCTTCGCCGTGCCGCTCCGACTCCTCTTCTCATCCCATTGCCCTCTTCATGACCTTCCTCGTCCTCCCTCTCTTCCGGTCGCGCATCATCAGCACCAGTACCGCCAGACGAGGTTTCCAGTCCACCGCAATGTCTCTCAGCAGCAAGCTCAAGCCCGCGGCCCGCGTCGCCGGCCGGCGACAGGATGTCTGGTGTGTATTGAGATCCCGGTCGTCGTGAGAGACAGAAAAGTATGCGCCAGCGCTACTTCTGACAAATCTCTGTTGGTCGATGATGAGCAATTGAGTGCAAGATGCTAACCGTGAGACTAGGTCCATCATCAACGAGGCCGCTGCCGCTTCACCCAAGCAGCCCATCGTGAACATGGGACAGGGGTTCTTTGGCTACAACCCTCCCGACTTCATTCTCAACGCCGCCAAGCAAGCGCTGGATCGCGTCGAGTGCAACCAGTACAGCCCTACCAAGGGTCGCCCAAGACTCAAGAAGGCCATTGCGGACGCCTACTCTCCTCACTGGGGCCGCAAGCTGGACCCCGAGACCGAGGTCACCATCACTACTGGCGCAAACGAGGGTGAGATGAGAAGGCCTGGAGAGGAGTGAGATGATCTTAGAGTACGGACTGACTGGTGACTAGGCATGCTGAGTGCTTTCATGGCCTTTATTGAGCCCGGTGATGAGGTCATTGTCTTTGAGCCCTTCTTCGACCAGTAAGCCAGACCGCGAGTGCTGTTCATGATACGTCCCAGGCATGCTGACTCCTTGGAAAGGTACATCAGCAACATTGAGATGCCCGGCGGCAAGATCACCTACGTTCCCCTGCATCCTCCCACAGACGGCGCCACGGCGACATCATCCGCCGCCAACTGGACTATCGACTTTGACGAGCTCGAGCGCGCCATCACACCAAAGACCAAGATGATTGTCCTCAACACACCACGTTCGTCGCCACTTCCCTTGCAGCTCCAAATACAGGGTGTGTTTTGCTGACATATTGACACAGACAACCCCGTCGGCAAGGTGTTCTCCAAGGACGAGCTCCAGAAGATTGGCGACCTATGCGTCAAGAACGAGATTATCATTCTCTCCGACGAGGTCTACGACCGCCTATACTATGTCCCCTTCACGAGAATAGCCACGCTCTCCCCCGAGGTCGAGCGCCTCACCATCACCGTCGGTTCCGCGGGCAAGAACTTCTACGCTACCGGATGGCGCGTGGGCTGGCTTATGGGTCCTGCCGAACTTATCCAGCATGTTTCTGCGGCGCATACTCGTATCTGCTACTCATCCGTCTCGCCTCTGCAAGAAGCGTGCGCTGTCGGTATGTTGCCCCCTCTCTCTCTACCTATTGCTTTTCCCTAGCAACCTTGGATCTCATTGTGACTAACCCCGCGTCCGACAGGTTTCGAGCAAGCCGAGAAGGAAGGTTTCTGGGACGAGACGATCAAGGACATGAAGGGCAAGATGGACCGCTTCAACGAGGTGTGGAAGGAGCTCGGCATGCCCTACTCGGAGCCCGAGGGCGGCTACTTCGTCCTCGTCAACATGGCCAAGGTTAAGCTGCCCGAGGACTACCCGTTCCCGCCCCACGTCGCCAGCCGTCCGCGCGACTTCAAGCTCGCGTGGTTCCTCATCCAGGAGGTGGGCGTCGCCGCCATCCCGCCCACCGAGTTCTACACGGATGAGAATGCGCACATTGCGGCGGATTACATCCGTTTCGCGGTCTGCAAGGAGGACGAGGTGCTCGAGACGGCCAAGGAGCGTCTTCGTGGGTTGAAGAAGTATATCAAGGAATAGATGAAGATGCGAGTATGTTCATAGAGGATACAGATCGCGGTGACACGAGTATGTACCATGCCTGTCATAATTTCCCATGTTCTTCTACCCTTTTCAAAGAGTGAATAGACAAAATCCGAGCCGTATAGTGTCTCCCTCAAATACATTCCTTATCACCCCGCTTGTAGTTGACATGAAACATTCATCTTTGCCTCATCACGCGTCAAGGAACAAATCCCAAGTGTTCAATGGTGATGGTGATGGCGCCGATGGTTAAGCCCACCACCCGTAGACGCCGCGCAAGCATCCCCAACGCCCCCGAGCGCTCCGCCTTCCTGGCAAACATTCTCGGGGCCGCAGTAAGTCACAAAGACGAGACCCGAGTCGCCCGGCACGGGGACGCCTGCCGGCGCGCACCAGAAGACGGACTGATAGACGTGCGTGTCGTCGATGGACTGCCTGCCCGATGTCAGGGCGCCCTCAATCCCCTTACGGTTGTTTGTATCTAAGCTTGAAGTTAGAATAGAGGCTTCTTGAATGATTCTAACCATAGAGATCAGAAGATTTGATGAAGGGATACCGACCGAGTTTGAGGAGGCGGGAGCCGCAGTAGGTTTCGGCTTGGGTGCATACTACGGCGAAAGCGACGCTGGTGAGAGTGGAGATGATGGTCGCGATGAGGGCGAGACGAGACATGTTTGCTTTGGCCTCTTCTTCTTTCCTCTTTTCTTGATGTCGGAGATTATGATTGACGACTGTTGAAAAGTTTCTGCAAGGCGTCGGTTTGTCTGAGGCTCATATGCCGGTCGCAACGTTCGTGAAGGGATGGTGGCTCATCCCTTTGGTATCCCTTTGGCACAGGGCGGACGGGAAGATGCAAGCGCCAGGTCAAGCTCCGGCTTCAAGCATCACACGATTGAGGAGTCACGCGAGTCAGAAAGCTATATGATTTTGGTAGATGAAGCAGCGCGGTCGCAAGCTGTGTTATTCTATATGCCCAGGTCCTCGCCCACACCATGGGCATCATCAGGGCTTACGAGATAACACCGCAGGTGGAACAATATCACGAGTGCAACAATTCAAGGGTAAAGCATGTGCCATGATGCTTGGTGTAACTACTGATCTGTGTCTTCAGTGTATCAAGCTATCCGAAAACCCATGAGGGGTATCACGAGACCTGGTCGTCTCAACCAAACCATGGTCTAGACCCAACGGATGCCAATTCCCATTACCTCCGCATCATCCTAAACGCCAGCCCAAGCTACAAAAAGGCCTCCAAACTGTCATTATCAGAAGGAACCCCAAATGCTAGTAGAAAAGAATCGTAAGGGGTCGAAAGTGAAGAGCAGGATACCGCAACCGGGCAAGGAAATAGCCGTAAGATCCTTTAGATCTCGCCAGTGTTCGCGGCGCCCGACATCTCGACGTCGCCATTGGCAGCTTCATCCTTGACCTCAAGCTTGGCGACATCAGCGGCAGGAGCGTCCTCGCCATCAGCAGCCTCCTCGTTCTCGGAAGCCGCCTTCTCGGGAGCAGTAGCAGCAACAGCAGCCTTCTTGGTCTTGGCAGGGGTCTTGCGCTTGGCGGCGGGAACCTTCTTGACAGGCGTCTCGGGCTCGGCCTCCTCGTCGGCGTTCTCATCGCTCTCGGTGGTCTTGGCGGCGGCCTTGGGAGTAGCAGCGGCCTTCTTCTTGGCCGGGGTGGCGTTTTTTCGCTTCTTCTTGGCGGGCGTTTCGACGACGAGCTTCTCCTCGCCGTCCGAGTTCAGGTTGGCGCCACCGGCAGCGGCGAGCTCGTCGGCGTCGTCAGAGCTAGTGGTAGCAGCGGCGGCGGTAGCGGCCTTTCTCTTGGACGGAGTGGCAGTCTTGCGCTTGGCGGGGCTGCTGCCGGCGCTGTCGCTGGACTGGGCGGGGAGATCGGAGAAGAGTTTCTTCTTGATGCCGCTCCAGGCGTTGGAGGCGGAGCGTGGGTTGGTCATGCCGCAGGCCGCAGCGAGCTTGGCGTAGTCAACCTGGAAGACAGAAATGTTAATAGCGCTGTCCAATGCGTGAGGTAGATAGCGAAGATTCTAAAGTGAGGGTAGATCTTACCTCGGGAGCGCTCTTCAAGGAGCTCCAAGCGTGCTTGAGGATCTCGAGCTCGCGTTCGGTAAGGGCGGACTTAGGGGCAGTAGCAGCCTCGGAGGAAGAGCCGGCGGAAGACATGATGAGTTAGTATTGATGACAGTGTGATGAGGATTGAATGATTTGTGACGAGAGGCGAGAACTTGCAAGTAAATATGCAAGAGTGTGAAAGCTGTGGTGTGCCGAAGTGTGACGGAGGAGGAGTGGGTGGGTAGAAGTATGAATTCTGGAAGAAGAGGAATGAGATAGATGTATGAGAATGAAATCTGCAGACCAGGAGGAGAGTGAAGAGCCTTTTATGGGAGGGCCTATGGTAGATGGGTTGCAGATGTTGGAAGGTAGTGAGGAGGCGGGAGAAGTCAAAGGCAGGTACAAGAATGGGAATGAAATTGAGAGCGGTGTGGCAGACAGAGTGAGAGCCAGGATGAGAAAGAAAGTGAGCGAAACTTAAGTAGAGGCAAATGGAAAACTCATATGAGTGGGCGAAAATTCTAATGTGGACGAGAAAGAACGATCGTCCGGCCGTTCTTGACGGCAAGAAGTGGGTGAAAATCACTGAAGACGTCGAAGGCAACAGCGAACTGCCGGCAGATCAAGGCAAGTCAGCCAAGATACTAAAAGACTATTTCCGTGAACGCCAGCTTGAACTGAAATATTAATTACGGGCCATCACGTTTGGCATGTGAGAGTGCTTTACTGATGTTAGACTTCATTGTGTTTCTCTGCTTCAGCGTTGCAGGCTGCAGCATCACAGGAGGCAGGAGGAGGAACTTCAGTCAAGGCCTCAAAGCAGTCTCACCCAATTTCTCTGTTGGTCATTCAATGTTTGACTCGAAAGTTCCAATCAGCTTTCTTCGTATTCTGCTGTCCCGTCAGTTCTTTTTTCATTCTGAGAATGATACAAGCCTCTCACTTGAGTGACCCCATGAAGACCCACGAGGCAGGCCGCAACAATCATACATCGAATATCGGCAGGCAAAGCTAAAGGACTCTATAATCTTCACCAGAATCATTCGAAGGTTTGGAGTTTACTTGTATTACCTACTGTTCACTTGCTGATTCCTGCGATGCTTGCTAGCAACCCCTCCCTCGACCCGAGATAATACGCCGCTACACCTATCAGCCCAGGAACCACAACCCATAACGCCTTCCTTCCGAATGCAACCGCCCCTTTCCTGATGATTATCTGAAGCTTCTCGTGGTATGCCTCATGATCATTGACATGGGGGAACGGAACATCAGGAATAGGCTTTCCCAAGAAGGCACACAATGGTTCCCATCCATCTTTTAAGTGATAGTTGAGCAACCGATCAGGGGGTGTCTCTCTTCGAATAGTCGCGTAGTGGTTTCCATACCCATCGTGAGCCTTCTCTAGGACTTCTTTCCTTGTCTCTGCACCAAAGGTGTACTTCAACCACGTGAAAGTGATATCGTCAATCTCAGCCACATACTTGGCTCGCAGCCACGATAAAAATCGCTAGACAGGTTTGAAGGCGACGGTGGCGATACTCTCGTCGAAGCTCTTGTACCAGGATTCAATGTCGCACTCGACAAGGACCACTTTCGAATCAGGGTATGCCGCCACCAGCTCGGGACCGAAGAAGTTAGCTGGCATATCGCAAACGGCTCCGCAGTGACCAAGGAGCTGATCGAATTCTGTGCGACCGATCGGTTGCTGGCCTGACTTGGGGTTCTGCTTCGCGTGCATGCCCTCCATCCACATTTCGACTTCGCAAATGTTTGAGGCCATGGTAAATCCATAATAGACATCGTTGTAGCCGAGGATTATTAGTGCTCGTTGCATAGCTGCATCACGTTAGAATGATTGATGAACCCAAAGGCCTGAACATGCTTAGAAGTTACTTACACGACGTGCCCGTCTTGGACATCCCCAAAGCCAAGACTTCAAGAGGTACGACACGCTTGCATTGCCGCCTGTCAATGTTCAAATCCGGCCTGAAAAGTTCTGGATGCTTCTCTTTCTCACTTTGCATCTGAGACATTGTGAGATGGTTTCATGTAGAAGTTCGCAATACGCCAAAGAGAGTATGGTAGGTGAGATAGAAATCAGCTAGACCCGGATACTGGAGAAACCTTCTAGATAAGGAAGAAGGAGATTTCGTGTTTTCAGGAGCAAGCAAACGTAGACATAGGATCGAAAATCCTATGTGTACTTTCTCAAGACGAAACCAGCGTTGGTTGTGAACCGAGAACCCCGGTTCCAATAAGTCCTTCAACCCCAGCTTGTCACATTAGATCGTATCATATCCACATATGACAAGCATCTTGTGGCTTCGAAGGGAAGCCATCGTCTCCGCGGCTGGGATCCGAATTTCTAGTGCCTTGGCTCCACGTATCGGCCTGCGGGCCGCCTCCGATGAGCCAAGATCTCATTTTGCGGCCGAACTTTGGTGCACGAATGAGAGATCATATGTGATTTATAGACGAGCGTCACCGTTGGCAATACCAGCACAGCTAGATATTGAGGAATCCAAGCAGTTCGCCCTGATGTTCAATGTAGAATTCGTTCAAGCGAGATAACAAAACACCAAGTGGGCTCGAGATCCTAGTGTTACCCGCACTTTGCGCACCGGATGCTACCAGTGTACTTCACGCCGAGGATGTTCGTCTTTCAGGAAGTGATCTTACAGACGTTGGTCCATAGATTAAGTACACATAGACATAAGCCTATGTTCGGATGTTAAGATTACCTGTCTTCGTACATCGACTTCAGACTGCGAAGTCGGGTTCGCCACTCATCGATAACTTGGAATTGAACACATATTTTACATGCTTAGCGGTCCGCACGGAGAAAACCTTCCGAAACACAAAGGATCTGAGTGGCCCAAGGACTCGGTTGTTGGGGGAAATCGAAAGATATTCTTGGCCGAAATCCTTCGCCGACGAAAAGATTTGTTTGCTGGAGACTCCCCTTGACATGGCAAACATGCATATGCAGTGGGCTACATCCTTGCACGTGAATCAACGAAGTGATCCATGACATCTTTGATGAATATGAGAGCCTCCGTTAGGAAGCATTTCCGAGGAGAGTTGTGGTTGGAAAAAGGATGCCCGTTGCCAAGTGTGATAACCACGAAGACATGGCTCAACGTCTGATCAATCTCAGATGTTAGAACCAACAACTCTTTGGGATTGTTCCGCACATGACATCCTTCAAAAGTTTCAGGAACCCAGTATATCAATGCAGCTTGCAGGAGCTGGTCTTTTGCGTTCATCATCTCTCGAACACCGTTCCTGAGAGCGTTAGCATTTCGAAATTTCCGCCATGGCGACCGCCGCAGATGTCGTCTACATGGCCTGACCACCCATCGGCGAGGCTCGATTTGCAGCTAAGACCGTGGGCATCGGTATGATAGCTGCAGGGGTCTCGAAGACTGTCATTGCCTTATCGGCTGTTTTTCTTTGAATATTTACGAGACTACATGTTGCAAAACGGAGCCTAGGCGTTGATGATTGTAAGCCAACTGATTCTCAATAGTTCTATGAAGAGACATGATGATCTGAGAGAACTACTAAAACTTAGAAAACAGACTTGATTATCACTTCAATGGCCATGAGCCTTGCCTTCTTGGCTACAGGAATGGAAAGTAAGTTCGCATTCATTCCTACCTTACTATTCTGCCTGCCCTATTTCTCACCGACTTAGTGATCGATCTAGGCGTTGCATCGCATTTCTGGCAGGTGACTTACGCAGATTATAACCCCGGGTTTCTCATTGTAAATTAACTATTGCCCACTAATCATTATTTTGAGTCAGATACGAGCTACTGAGTGGATATCTACGCAAGGCATGCTTCGGAAAGCTGACTCGAATTGACACTAGTACGGCACATGTACCACCGTGACGTATTCTTTCAGTGTTGTACTGGCGAAACTCTCCCTCTTGTTCCTCTACCTGCGGTTGTCTCCCGATCGAAGCTTTCGAATCATCGTCACAAGTCTCATCGGAATTGTCATCGCTTATTCTGTGGCCTATCAACTGCTGAGCATCTTCGGTTGTCGTCCAATCTACGCATCATGGGACACAGAGGCACTACAGACTGCCCACTGCGTCGACAAAGAGACTATTTGTATGATCCTCAGCATCGCAAACATCATTATGGACGTCGTCGTACCTCTGCTTCCGCTGAAAATTGTCATTCCACTTCAGATGGCTCGAAGACAGAAGGTTTCTGTCATTCTAATGTTCGCCACTGGGATATTGTGAGAGCCTTTGCCTCCTTGTTTTCTATCTCTATCTTATTCCGTCAAAGTATCACTCCGGTCCTAATTGCTCGTAGTGTTTGTGCATCGGCGATCAAGCGGACGATCATCCTTCCATCACTGTTGAAGAGTGCTGGTAACAACTGGGATGTAGCCGAACAATTCAACTGGTCCTTCCTCGAGGCGAATGCCGGCATTGTGTGCGCCTCGGTCCCTGGGTTGAAGCCTTTCTTTGTCCGATATCTGCCAAGCTTCATTTCTTCACATATCACCGGATCTGCTGACAAGAGCGGAAAGAAGTCATTGCCATACTCCACCGTCATCGAGAATAACAGAAAAAGACACAACATGCAGTCCAAGTCGTACGAATTACAGTCACATGATGATCCTCCAGAAGAGAGTTCGGGAAAAGCAAAATGTAGCGATGACGAAGCTGAGTTATGGTCTGGAAGGAGGTACCGCACGGATATTTTCAGTGAGCGGGAGACAGTTATCGAATCTGAATCAAATTAGCACCGAAGGACCTGTAGCGGAATAGATCATGCGGCTAATGAAGTGACTTCAATGGCGTTGAGTCAGTCTCATTTGCGAACAGAAACGATGGTCGAATCACGCCGTCAACGGCCACTCGAATTCAAGTCACCCACGAGACCACAGTCTCGTATGATCCCCGAATACAATAATAGCTATCTAGTCAAAGAATTATTCGCAACTACTCCATAGTACTTACTTTTGGCATGCTTGAGATACCAGGAACAGCATTGAGGCATAATCGAATGCTCCCACGGGTGAAATGAGGGTCCAAAGCGCCATGAACTTTGGTCTATCCACACGAGTTGCTACTTCTCACAGCACTTCCCACAACAAGCACCGCTGGAACAAGTATTTGCTGTTCCCATGTACATAAGAAAAAGAGCTACATCAACACCATTGTTCTAGTCCGTCACTTCAGGGTCCGTGCGCACTCTGGATGAAGCAACACGACATGTCGAGCCCTTGATGCAATGCTCGCTGTGGATGAAGAGACGAAGCGACGGCCGCTCCTTCCAGCAATTTACCGACTATCGTGAGTTTGCCAACGCCCTGGTGGTCTAGCGGTATGATTCTTCCTTAGGGTTGTCATTAAACACATCCACCTGGAAGAGGCCCCAGGTTCGAATCCTGGCCAGGGCCCTGACCCTTTTGCCTGATCTCCACTGAATCCGTAGTGGAGCTCAGGGTCCTTTTTGAAGTAGGGCCCATGGTTTTCTATCAAGGATACGGAAGGTTTGTGCTTGACATGGGAAACTACGTGTGGAACACCTATCAGTTTCTTGGCGTTGGCTGGAGAATCCGACTCATCGGGTGCTCCGTTCTGTTTACTTTAGCCATGCTGAAGTAGACAATGCCGAGTGGATGGAGCGAGACAAAGTGACTAAGAGAATAGGGGCCAAGAGGCTGAGTGTGTGCCAAGAGAATACGCTACTTACATAAAAGAAAAAGGCTCGAATATGCTTAATTGGACGCGTGAGATGTCACCCCAGATGGTTCCTGGCACGACTGGTTCTATGCGTGCCGCGTATGCGATTTTCATCCGAGCTGGGATGATTATTAGTCAGTGTCTCACTATGTACGGGAGAGCCAAATTTGCACTGAGTGTGGGAAATGGTGCCTCAGTCGATGCCGACTACTTGAGCATCTGCCTGGGAATCTGTTGACCATGCAGGAGTGCGCAGAGAGCGTTTATTACTTCATAATTACATTACTACTGTAGAACTATTGTAGCCCACTGGATGAAGGATCATCTGCCAAGAGCTGGCTCAATTAGACTCGACATCGCACACGAGGCGAAGCAAAATACATCCGGACCGGTGGCATCAACATCGTGTAAGCATTAAGCGGTGAGTCATCTAGGATAAGCTATTCTACAGAAATCTATCAGGGTATCATCTCTATATTATTAGACCAGTCTGATTATGCAAAACTTGGGACAACTAAAGCGTTTTCTTCCAATCCCACTTAGTTGCCATGCCTCGCGAACATGCGATTGTGATGCTACCCAGCCCGAGGGTCACTCCTGCCCAGATCCAGGCGCTAATGTAGCCTACAGAGCGTACGAGTGCGCCGCCAACGGGAGAACCTAGCAACAGAGCAACAGACATTACGGCATAAGCCATACCAAGTCTGGTTCCGATGTACTTCTTGTCCTCCGTGAGAAGAGAAAATGTAGCCGGCTGCAGAGAGAAGAATGCTCCGCTGCTGGTTCCGTAAAAGATGACCGTCACCAACAACGCAGGAGTGTGGGTGACTGCCGAGAGACAGAATGCCGAAATGGATAAGGCCGCTACTGCGACGATGAGCATGTTCATTCGACCGAGTTGAGCGGTGAATAAGATTGGTACGGTGCGGCCGACAATGGATGCGCCGTTGAGGATCGCAAGCAGATACTTGTCGATCTCCGTGCTGACAGCATGCCTTGCCAACGCGTATCCCGGAATGTAGACGAACGGAGTGTACATGCCAAGGAACACGAGGCAGCAGGCGCCCACGAAAAGTAGATACGGGGCGTCTTTGAAGGCAGTGCGGTCAATCAAGGGTCTTCTGAAGGCTGAAGGTTTAGGCGGTTCCATGGTCACGATCGAAATGCTAAGGGTTGTGAGCGCGATCAGCGCCATGGTGCGCACAGTCCAGCCGAAGCCAATTTCTGGCTGGATCGATCTGAAAAGAATCGGCAATACCAGGCTATGAGAACACGATGTTAGTACGGATGGCCAGCCTTAGTCGGAGGGATACTTTCTGAGCCGGAGATTTTTAGTGAGGGAAGACTTACCCGCCAACACCGCTTCCAGCCGCTGCAATGCCGGTTGCCATGGGTAGCTTAGTCGTGAACCACGGCGATAAGATAGCAACTCCTAGCACAGCTAAACTTCCCTGTCCAACGCCGACACAGAGACCTTGTGTTAACAAGAGTTGCCAAAGATTGTGGCTGAGACTCTGGAGGATAGACCCGGTGACGATCAAGGTGGTTCCCACCCAGAGAAGTTGCTTGGCGTATCCCAAATCAAAGATGGGGCCGGCAAAGAGGCCCAGGAACACCATCAAGAAACTTTGCAACGAGCCAATTGTGGAAATAGCGAAAGGGCTGTGTTCCTTCAGGAGGTGACCCTCATAGTAGACCTGGAAGGTACCGAAACTGGCAACAAGTCCTGGAATACTGTTAGTTCTGAACACGCTCATTGCTTGGCTTAATCCCCAAATTGATGCAGGCTATGCGGGAGCCCGCAGGATTTCATTTGCCCAAAAAAAGGCAGTGCACAGGACTTGAAATTACTGTATGGGCGGATGGTCCGACTTATGACTTACCCCACGTGTTGAAATAAATGAAAAACGAGCCAAGAACTTGCATCCAGGCTTTCAAGCCTCCATTCGGGGGCCCCGTCGGCTTAGTGGGCGACGGCTGCGGTGACTTGAACTCATCAATACCATCGCTACCGCTCTCTTCATCGAGCTTCTGCATTGGGTCTTCGCCCGACCCGTAGGGCTTTTCTTTATCGGATGTGTACTCCATGGTTCTCTCAATACGAATAGGTTGGGTAGTATCGACCGCGGTTATTGCTAGCGCTGCAGGCGGCGGTGATGCAACTACCGGGATGGTATGTCGTGCGGTCCTTTCCTCGATTGGTGGACTTGACTGCGGCTGTGGCGTTGGTCGTACTGATTCGTTGTCAAGGCCGGCTTGATTAACAGAGCGAGAGATCATCTAGCGACGACGACGAAATGAATGAATTAACGATAGGTAAAGAGCTTGCTCAGCAGGCCTTTCTGACATCTATCCAGTTCTCCCACCTGAGCAAAAGAACGAGCAACAATGGAAAATTAGCCTTCCATTTTGTTCAAGTACAATAGACGGAGCCCTTCACGGACCCCCCAAAAAGCCGCCTGGGCCTCGCCGCAGCTCGGGTTGCGCCGCCCGCGGTCGCAGGCCACGTTACAGAGACCAGATGGACCTCCAAGTATGTCGTTGTTGCGATAACTTGGGGGAAAGTATAGCGGCGACCTTACCGTTTCCAGGTGGGATGTAAATAACCTGAGGCGAGGGGCCGCGAGTAAAATAAGGTGTAAGTCAGGCACAGTAGCCCTGGCTGTTATTGTTCGGGAAACTTCCAACGTCTCGGAGACCAGACAAGTCTTGACGCGGTCTGAAGAGTCAGAAAGCTTGAGGATTATGGTGGTTCGAGGCCCAATGAGGAAGTCGGATCGGCCAGAGCGGATAGGGATCAACGTTGCAGGCTGCGGTAGACGGAAAACAAAAAGTGTCAGAGTAGTCTATTACTGAACATTTCACTCGTACAATGATGAACTCGCAAGCTACACATCATTTTTGGCATTTATGAGGCGGACTCCCCTAGTCAAATGTGTCCGCAACGAGGGGGGCTTCATCATGTCACATTGCGAGAATCCTCCAACGTCTCGGACCTCTTCTGGAATCTGCGAATGCCAACGGCTTTGAGGCATTTGAACCTCGTCGAAACTTCGGAGTAGTGGAGTTGACGATTGATAATTCTTGTGCGATTATGGTTAGGTTACACTGGGCGGTGAATGAGAAAATGCTTCTTTGAGTCTTTCTGGGCTGTTCGGCCATGGTCCGTCGTTTGGTAGCGGGTCTTATCAGCTTTTGGCGTCGTTGTCTGCTATCTGAACGCCGAACTGTAGACACAATCAGTTCGGGGCTCCTCTTCATACTCGTGCCCGCCCCCACTTTAATTGGAACTCGGGACTCGTCACCCACTAAAGTGGGTGCTTTTCACCCAAACGGCCTCCTCAGCCAAACGGGCAGATAATCGTCGATTATATACTATTATACTTAAGCCTCGACTACCCCCTTTTTAATAGCTACTTATTATTTAGACCGTTAATTATATATAAAGGCTAAAGCTAGCTAGTATTCCTTATTTTTTTAGCTTTTTTTTATTTTAAAAGCCCCTTTTTTAATAACTAAACAGATCTTCGTATTTACTACTTTAATAAGAGCTACCACTTTAATAATTTTAAATACTTATTTTTATTTAACTATATATTAACCGTTCTATATTATAATAATTTTTTTAGTTTATAGCTAACTATTCTTACCCTATTTATAAGCTCTATTTACTTATTAAGCTAGCTAAGTAAGGCCGAGGTCTTTTTTTATTTAAAAAAGCTTAGAGCCTTATATAAGTACTCTATAAATAAACCGCTCGAGATTTTACTTAAGTAAAAAAGCCTCGCTAGTTAAGTACTAAATCTCTTTATTAAGAGTATTTATATTTTTTTATAAACGCTAAATAACGCGGCAGAGCTTTTAAATAATTATAAGTATAATAAATAATAAAGAACTTAGCCCCTAAAAAAGTAGTATAACTAGTTAAGAATCGTAGTTACGATTACGGATCTTTTTAAATAATTTATAGATTATATAGGTAGATACTTATCTTTTTAAATACTAAAAGTATTATAAAATGTTTAAATACCTCTTTATAAATAAATTATATAAAGCCGAGGAATTCGAGTTTAGTAATATTAGTATAGCCTTTTTAAACTACGAGGTCGAGTACCTTAGTATAATAGTACTTAAGGGGCTAAAAGATTATAATATCGAGAGGTTAGAGAATATATATATTATATAATAGAAATCTAAAAGGGATAATATCGTATTTATTATAATACTTAATAAACTCGATAGTATAATAAGATCTATACCTATTTATAAATAGTAATCTCTTAGCTCCCTTAGTTTAATATTTTATATAAATATCGAAGTACTTAATTTAATCTAAAGTTATTATATTATTTATATAGCTAGTAAGTAAGACTTTTATAATAGTATTAAATTCGAGCTCTTTAATATTATATTACTTAGCTATATAAGTAAAGTTACTAAGGATTAAAAAGGCTAGTACGTAATTTCTAATAGTAAAAATAGCCTTTATAGTAGTAGTAAATTCTTTATTAGTTAGAAGGGTAAAGAAATAAGCCCTTTTCTTTTTATAATAACTATACTAAATTTCCTAACCCCTATTTAAAATCTAGTCTCGTTTATATTCTATATATTAAAAAGCTAGATCCTATACTCGTTAACGACCTCTTTTAGCTTAAGAAAGTAAGAGTTAATAATATTCTTCTTTTTAAATTTACGCTACTTAGTATTTAGTACTTTCTTTTTAATTAAAGAGTAATTATATTTTTTAATAAATTAACTAGCTTATTAAGAGTTAATAATTAGAAGAGGAGATAGGTCCTTAGTATTATTAATATTTATAAGGTCCTATAACTTAGTAAATAAATAATTAATAGCGCTAATAACGAGCTTATACCTTATAAATAAGTTAATTCGGTTTAAATAGTTAATATAATTATAAATCGCCTTTTCTTAGTCCTAAGTAAGCTTATAGCTATAACTAGTATACTTTTTTAATAAATATTTATTAAAAATCCTCTAACTAAGCTTATAGCGCGGAATAGAGTACTACCGAGCTACTACTATAATTAATAATTCCGGGTCTTTATAAATAGCTATAATAGCTACTTATATACGCTCTTCTTTAATAATATTAGATTTAGGTATTATAGTGAAAAGTAGTAGAAGTAATAATATATAGAGATAAATTGCGATAATTGTGCCCGTATAGCTGACGTGGCCGTTTGGGTGAAAAGCACCCACTTTAGTGGGTGACGAGTCCCGAGTTCCAATTAAAGTGGGGGCGGGCACGAGTAGATAAAAAAGATGCCGAGGCCCTCCTTATGTACGTCTTGGCGCGGTGATCGAAAATCGGGGACTGAATTGTCAACAACGCTGACTTAGCAGTTTGTTAGCTAAGAGCCCTGAGAAACAAACCGCAAAATCCCGCTAGTTGCCGCCCTAGTTGCCGGCGCGCGCACCGGTGGGATGAAGAAAACATGAAAATATCTGCCTTTTGCATGACAACCGGAAAAACCGTCGGCGTGGGGGGAGTCTCAGGATGATGACGTGTTTATTCAGGGAAACTACGGAGTATCCCACATTCCTGGTCTGTAACCTGATGTTGGTTCAACTTGGTTCAAGCTTGGCTTCGGTTCGGTTCCGCGCTTTCTGCAGCGCCAGTTCCGAGCCGACGGAACGTGGCGGTCGTCGGGACTCGGAATGGGGTCCCGCAGCGATTGTCTGGAGATCAATGTGGCAGGTCGCAGTAAGGCCGCAGCAACTCCCAATAAAGTTGCAGATTGTGTGCTGAAAGCACAACCTAATAATGCTGGGCCCTTTCGCGTTATCAGCTATCAAGAGCCGATAGGTCTTCCTCGGTCTTTTCGGCTCTTCGGTTTCGGTTACAAGTCCCCTGAACAAGCAAGCGATTGAATCGACGCGCAGCGTCACGTTGGGGCCGAACGATAAATGACAACGTATCCGTAATTCGCACAGCGGAAAGCGACGATGTGTGGGCGCGATGTGATATATTATCTGCATATGGCAGCTCCATGTGCACCGTAACGTGGGCCAACAAGGGAGTTTAGATCACCATGCCCATCCCAATTGGCTGACGATGATCAATCACATTGCGAGAGGTGTGTGAATACTAAACGTGGGTTTTTGTCTATCCGTAAATTGAGCTATCAGGGGTCTCTCTAAAAAGAATTTCGTTTGCCCGTTTTGGGCGTTCGCTCCAGTAAATCCGGTAATGGTACATCATCTTGTCTAAAAACAAAAACATCATCGTCGCAAAAAACTTGCTTGTCACACCCGTTACTGAGTCAGGTACGACAGGTAATCCTTCCACCCATCTCCTCCGAGACCGACGTAGCCAATGTACATGTCGGGTCTGACGACAACGGTGAAGTCGTCATCGTCCTTCGCCCACTCGGCTGAGAAGGACGTTTCTGGCGATGAAGAATCTTCATTCACAGCGGTCGTACGAGGAGTGTCCGCATTGTGGGGGGCGACGGTGAAGAGTCTGGCCAAATCCTGGAGACCATCTCCCAAGGCGGGACCATTCGACTGTCGTCCAATCTTCAGCACCAAGTGCTTGCCATACTTGCCAGCGACAAGATCATACAAGCGCTTCGGCTCTTCTCCGGATGCTGGCGTCAGGAAGACATCCGGACAGCGCCGGCCGGCGGTCCAGATGCCCTGGCCGGGGGCCTCTTGAATCAGGGGGGAGCCAGTGCCATCGTAAGACACGCCCATGCCTAAGGTAGTTGGTGAAGAAGATTAGCCGAAGATTCTTGCCGCTACGCAGCATGCTTGAAGACTGCTAGGTTTCGAGAGCGTGGAGAAACGTGGAGTAGAGGGATTGTCGCATGGTAGGGTGGTCTAGGGATTCTGGAAGGACTTCCCGAATCTGCAGTGGTCTCCATGTCCCATCCATGAAGGGGGCCAGACACTCAAACAGAGTTTAGGAGAACAGAAGCGCAGCCCGAAGAGGACTCCGGCTCGGGGACTTAGGAGGGGGGGAAGCTAGGCAAATACAGCGCAATAAACATGCAAGACAAGCTTACCTGTGATGTACCCAGCGTTCTTCTCGATTGTGGAGACGTACTCCTTTGCCGTTCGAACTGTGTCTCTGACAAGCTTCGCTGCAACGTCGATGACGCCCTGGGCAACGGTGCGCCGCTCAATGTCGTAGCTCCTGATCAGCTTATCAGCCGCGTCAGGGCTGAGCTTGTCGTTTGTGATGGCTTGTGCCAGCCTCCATGATAGCGCAAACGCGTCGGCAATACCGGTGTTGAGGCCTTGGCCACCGTTCACCGAGTGAACGTGCGCTGCATCACCTGCCAAGATAATGCGGCCGCCTCCGTTCTGAGAGACGAATGTCGATGCAATACGCTCCTTGACTGTATGCAGTGTCAGCTATCTTCATGTAACAGCATTTGGATGGCATATTGCAAGAGCGGGCTATGCCGCCGGCTCGCTGTGCCAGGGTGCCGCTTACCATCAAACGTGCTGAACCACTCCGTCTTCTTGAAGTCCACTCGGTGAGGAGCCATGTGCTCGCGGATGGAGTTCTCGGCCTTCTCCTGCGTGATCTCGCCATCAAGCAGGATGTAGAATCTGGCCATGCCACGCTCTCGGGGGATCCACGAGACTCGGCTCTGGCCGTTTAGCTGAAACGTAATGATCTCGGAGCACACGGGGAACGACGTGTCAATGAAAGTGTCCAAAACGGCCCAGATCATCTCGGGCTTGGTCCCGGTGAAGGTGATTCCCAGCGTGTTGCGGACTGTGGAGCGAGCGCCATCGGCTCCCACCGCATACTTACTGCGGATCACTCGCCCCTTGTTTGTTGTCGTCACTACGCCGTTCTTGTCCTCTGAGATAGAAGTGACGACTTCGCCAAAGCAGACGGGCGTCTTGAGTCTCTCTGCAAGGACCATCTCGACAGCGGGCTGGCCAATCATCAGGAAGTTCTTGCGGAAGCAGTGCTCAAGACCAGTCCACCATTGGCTTTGGCGCGACTTGAATTCACCATCCGCAAAGGTTGAGCTCGCTGCAAATCGTGTCAGCTTTTGCGTTCTCATCAAATCAGGAAGGTGGTTCAGAGCCTACTATTGCAGGTGATGCCTTGTGAGATAAGGTCGTCAAGGATGCCAACGACTTCAAGAGCTTGTTGGGTACGAGCGTTGAGTGCATCGGCTCTGCCCAATTCAAGAGGCGCATTCTTGCTGTCTGTTTTGCGTGTTAACACTGAAGCTTGACTTGAAGAGCTTATCTTCGCCAACTTACCAATAATGCATACCTTCACACCAAGCTGCTCTGCGAGGTAGCCGGTGAGAAGACCAGTTGGCCCGCCTGCACCCTTGAGTCAGATTTCATTGTTTACTCATCTGTGTAAGTCGACAGGAATACTCACCGCCAATGATGGCCAGATCGACCTCGGTCTCAAGAGTCTCGCGAGGAATAGAGCCCATGATTACTGACTGAATGTTACTTGCGCGTGGTGTCAAGAGAGGTTGCGAGAATGAATGACAAAGGTTGAAGTTGATGCAGTGATGTTGGCCGCAAGGGTTCAGCTCCGTGTAAGTCGTCAATGTCCAAGATAAGTATAGTTATTGGTAGGATTGCCCGAGTACGATGAGTTCGGAAGAAAAAAATCTGAAATGCAGGTCGAACGACTACCGATTACTAAATCGATCGGATCAGGGGCATCGGTATTGTCTTACGCGGAACCAGCAGGTATTGTTCGATGGGTGGCTTACTTGATATCTGACATCAATGGACCAAGGCCAAGTCCGGGACTACTTACGGTCGATGGCCGAAGGGTGCGCCGTGCCTTGAGCCGAGCCCCCTCCGGTGTGACCGATGCTCGAAGCAATACCGCGGATAATCGTCTGATATCGGAGCGCGCCGGGGTTCTTCCTGACCTGGAATCGAATGCTACGCATCGACCACACACGACTGTGGATGCACTCCGCAAAGAGCAATCTAAGTACCTTGTTATCAAAAAAAGTTAATTCTTTCTAAGTCACAAGTACAAGAATACAGTTTTAATAAAATAATATAATACTTATTTAGTACTTAAATTAAAATACTTTTTTAAGCTTATTATAAGAGAAAAATAACTATATTACTAATTACTTATTATTAAAGTCCGTAAGTAGCGCTATAGCTTTAACTATAATAGCTTCGCTTATAATAAATAAAAAGTCTAATTATAAGTTTTTTAAAAGCCTCTTTTTAAGAGCTATAAGAGCCTCTAAGTTAAGTTAAAATACTTATTAAAATATTAATAACTAAACTAATTTTATAATAACGGCTTTAATAAATAAATTAAAAAATAAATTAAGAAATAACGCTAGAACCCTTATTATTATTAAGTACGATTTACGAAATATAATAACGCGGCTATAGAGTATTAGTAATATATCTTATACTAAAAAGATTATTATTAATATTAATAAGATAAATAGGGCCATATTAATATAGCGCCTCGGCTTTTTTTTATAGCTCGAGGATTATTATTTTAAATAATATTAAAAGTTTATTAAAAAAGCTCTCTTAAGTACTCTAGTATATTTATTACTATTTTTATAATAATAAGACCCCTAGTACTTATATATATATATAGTATTTTTTTTCCGGCTTTATAAGTATAAAAGATCGACCTTAATAAGATTACGCTTTTAAAAAAAATTATATAATATAGTACACTTTTTAACTATATAATACGCGTAATATATCCTAAGTACGCGCTTAACGTAATATAATAATTTCGATATAAAAACTATTATTTAATTTGGGATAAGTAAGTTACCCTCTTCGTTACGTAGTAGCGCTAGTTAAAAAGGTTAATAGTAAAGGTCGGCTATAATAGTTAGCTATGTAGTAGTTTTTTTTCCGGCTTTATAGGCACAAAAGATCGACCTTAACGGGATCACGCTTTTAAAAGAAATTATATAATATAGTATACTTTTTAACTATATAATACGCACAATATACCCTAAGTACGTACTTAATATAATATAGTAATTTCGATACGAAAACTACTATATAATTCGGGATAAATAAGTTACTCTCTTTACTTACGTAGTAGCGCTAGCCGGAAAAGTTAACGGTAGAGGTCGGCCGTAAAGGTTAGAAGCGGCCTTCTTTAACTATAGAGGTTTTAAACTTTAATAGCGACGTAGAGGTTTCTAGAGAAAGGGCTAAAAAGGCTAATATCTAGTTACTTAGAGCTCGTAAAGATTCTTTTTATCCTTATTATTTCTAATATTACCTAAAGCTACTCTCTATTTAAACTAAATAAATTTATTAAATAAACTTATTAAATAAACCTATTAAATAAACTTATTAAATAAACTTATTAATATATAAATTACTATTTAAATAACTAGTTAGATAACTAGTTAAGAGATTAGCTAGTTAAAATATTACCTCGTTAAGAACCTACTCTACTAAAGATGCCCCTCGATAGGTCCCCCCCTCTGGGGCTCGATAGATTAGGCCCCCTCGACGCCCTAGCTATCGTAGCTAACATAAGTACGCTTAAAAAGTAATATAATACTTTTTAATAATATAAAATCCGGCTAAGTAATAGTATAAATATTATAAATAGCTAGGCTAATATAAGTATTAAAATCTAGTATATTAATATTAGTTTAAAAATTATATTTTATAAAGCTAAAAATCTTTTTAATATAGGCTATATTATAGACGTAAGAGAATATATAAGGGGTCCTCTAACCCTCAATAAAAAAGAGTATATAATATAAGATCTGGCCGCTTATGCGGGCTAGTACTAGGAGGTCTTATATACGTTAAAGTAGGTATAACTCACCCTTTAGACAGGCGGCGAGAGGTCGGGAGTTTTAGTTAGTAGTTAGGTATAGAGCGTAATATACTCAGTTTTCCTTAATATATAATACACAGTACGGCCCCGGCGGATTGCTCTATCGGGGGGATAATAGTTAGCTATAATAGTTAGCTATAATAGTTAGCTATAATAGTCGGGGGCGGCCTTTTTTAACTATAGAGGTTCTAAACTTTAATAGCGATATATAGGTTTTTAAAAAAAAGGGCTAAATAGGTTAATATTTACTACTCTTCGTATTAGAGCTTATAAAGATTTTTTTTATCCTTATCGCTTTTAATATTACCTAAAGCTACTCTTTATTTAAACTAAACAAATTTACTAAACAAATCTACTAAATAAACTTACTAAATAAACTTATTAATATATAAACTACTACTCTTTTAGTATATAATTAGTAATTAATAAGCTAGAACTCTTTAAAAATACTTATTAATAAGTCTACTCCTCTCGAGCTAAGCGCCCTCTTTAGCTAGCTTAACGCTATAACTATTATAACTAATATAAGTACGTTTAAAAAGTAGTAAAGTACTTTTTAATAATATAGAATTCGGCTAGGTAATATTATAAGTACCGTAAGTAGCTAGGCTAATATAAATATTAAGATTTAATATATTAATATTAGCTTAGTTATAATAATTACGATAAGTAAGCTAGAGGTACGTAGGGTTAAGGTAATAAATAAGCGCCTTAAATAGTTCTTATAAGACTTTTTAAATAATAATAATATTTATATAAAAAAAAAGATTATAATAAACCTAACTACTTACGTAGGCTAGTATTAAGAGGTCCTATATACGTTAGAGTAAGTAAAGCTCGCCCTATAAACGGCTAGAAGTAGCGGAAGGTTAGGAGTTATTAATAAAAGGGAGATAATAGTCGAGTCGGTTAACTACTACTACGGTTTTAGTTAGTAATTAGGTATAGAGCGTAATATACCCAGTTTTCCTTAATACGTAACATACGGTACGGCCCCGGCGGATTGCTCCGTCGGGGGGCTAGTACTTATATATAAAAATAAATTATTTATTTCTAAATAGTAATATTAGCTTATTAATAAGCTATTAAAACTACGATTCTAGCGATCCTTTAACGAGGGAGAGGGTAGAATAGAGGGAAGGATAGGTAACTTATAAAAAGGGTTGAGGTTAAATAGTGCGGAATTCGAGGGCAGGGTAGCGTCTATATATACTGCGGCAATCCTCTAGGAATGCAAAACGATAGAGTTAAACAGTGCGCAAAGAGCAATCGACCTTATAAACCTGAATGTTGTTCCGACGATCTTAATGTGACATGCCACGACATGCCAATGTAGCAATGCAGCTGTAATCCCGGCTATCTGGCTAGACCTGCCCAAGTGAGGAATCTGCGCCGTGGTACTCCCAATCTTTCGCCATGCCATCCCAGACATCGTGTCACGGTCCAGAAAGCCGATCGGGAAAGGCGCGTTTTTGCTCTTTTCGGGGGGCCCCTGTCCCCACAGCCGCGGGAGGATCCTGCCGGTGCGGAATCTGGCCCTACGACTATGTTCAACGGTTTAGCCATCCATCTGCCGCGGCTTAACCTGGGATGAACTAGACTGTTAATAGCCCAGCCTGACGTTAGTGGCTCGATTCTTGAGTCTATACATAAACTAATAATGACCCCCCCTAGTTGAGGTGGGAGTCCCGTATACTTCGCCTAAAAGTAACAAAAAAATACATACTCTATAAACCCAAAGACTATTTATAACCCGAATCCGAGCTAATAACCCGAACCCTAGCCGATCCTAACCTTTAACCCTAACCGTATTAAGCTTAAACCGTGCATAGTACTCCTACCTTAACTAGGGGGGGTTATTATTAACTTATCGGATCACTCCGATTCTTTATCTATTTTTTATAAAAGATTAGGCTATAAGTACTTAACTAGCGAGGCTATAATATAAGTATAAGTATTTATTTATATATTCTACCTTTACTAGCTACTCGGGCAGTTCTTAGTATTATTTATATAGTATTAATACACAGTATTAGTAAATACTTACACTATCTCGCTAGACTATTTTTTTTAAATTCTTTGACTTTTTAACTTTTCCTCTTATAAAGTTCATAACTACGGATTATTAATAGTAATATTAGGCGCCCAACGCTTCTACTTTATAAGCCTACTGCGTACTTAGCTAAGTTAGCTACCCTTCTAAGTAATAATAGCTCATAACAGTAGTATTAAAAATACCCTCGTTACCGTTGTTAAAAATAATATCGACCTCTATAAGCACGATATTTACTCTAAAACTTATATACTTTTAACTTTAACTCGTACATATACACATTCGTTACCTCGTTTCCTTTATTAAAATTAAAAAATACTTCCCTCGCTATCTATTACTATTAAATCGTCTACCTACTCTTAAATATATACTATTAAAATACTAAAACGCCTAGTTATTATCGGCCCCTAGGGCTTTCTTAATAGCTAGAAGTTCGATCTTATAAATATTATACTAGAGGACCTTGAGCTATAGAGAGACTACTTTAATAAATACTATATCTATATAGTGGTTTTTTTTCTGGCTTTATAAGTGCAAAAGATCGACCTTAACGGGATTACGTTTTTAAAGGAAATTATATAATACGGTATACTTTTTAATTATATAATATACGTAATGTGCCCTAAGTACGTACTTAACGTAATATAATAATTTTAATACGAAAACTACTATATAATTTAGAAAAAGTAAGCTACCCTGCGGTAGCGCCGGTTAGAAAAGTTAATAGTAGAGGTCGGTTATAATAATTAGCTATAATAGTTAGCTATAATAGTTAGAGGCGGCCCTTAACTACAGAGGTTCTAAACTTTAATAGTAATATAAAAGTTTTTAAAAAAAGGGCTAAATAGGTTAATATTTACTACTCGTACTAAAGCTTATAAATTCTTTTTTATCTTTATTATTTCTAATATTACCCAAAGCTACTCTCTATTTAAACTAAATATATTTACTAAACAAATTTACTAAATTAACTTACTAAATAAACTTATAAATATATAAACTACTACTTAGATAACTAATTAAATAACTAGTTAAGAAGTTAGCTAGTTAAAATACTACTTCGATAAGAACTTAAAAATACTTATTAATAAGTCTACCTCTCTTAGGCTAGGCGCCCTTAGCTAGCTCGATACTATAGCTATCGTAGCTAATATAAGTATACTTAAAAAATAGTAAAGTACTTTTTAATAATACGGAATTTAGCTAAGTAAAATCATAAGTACTATAAATAGCTAGGCTAGTACGGATACTAAGATTTAGTATATTAACGCTAGTTTAATTATAATAATTATAATAAATAAGTTAGAAATATATAAAGTTAAAGTAATAAATAAGCGCTTTAAATAGCTCCTATAAGACCCCCTAGGTAATAATACTACTTATATAAAAAAAGAGATTATAATAGACCTAGCTACTTATATAGGCTAGTATTAAGAGGTCTTATGCGTATTAGAGTGGGTAAAGCTCGCCCTATAGACGGCTAGAAGCGGCGGAAAGTTAGGAGCTGTTTTAGTTAATAATTAGGTATAGAGCGCAATATACCCAGTTTTCTTTAATACATAATACACGGTATAGCCCTAGCGGATTGCTCTATTAGAGGGAAGTATAAGAGTTATATAACGATAGAATTTATATAAGAGTGCTATAGAAATAACGTTTATTTATTATTCTTATTACTATATACCTCTTATATCCTCTAGCCGTTAAATATAACTATCTTTAGTTATATTAAATCCTATTATAAAAAGGAGCTTAGTAAGGAGAATATAATAAATAATTCTATTATTATTAAAAAATAGTACTTCTTAAGTTATTATTAGCTCGCTCGTTTAGCTAGTCTAACGTCGTTAAATATATAAAATAAGTAAAAAATAACTAAACTATAGCTACTTAATATAGCTAAGCTACTTCTTAACTTAATAGTTTTATTTATATAAGTTATATTATTTAAAAGGGGTATAAAAGCTAGGTAAACGATTAGTAATATTAATAAACTACTTAACTAGGTATTAGTAACCTCTATTATTAACTAGTTAATTCTTAAAAAAGCTAGTGAGCTTAGTAATTATTTAAAGCTATTTATAGAGCTTAGTCTAAACGATACTATTTAATAACTATTATTTAAAAAACTAAAAAAAGTATTTAGTAAGTAGGCCTATTACTTAGCTATATCTTAGTACTAAATTTAATTTTTAAAAATAAGAGTTAAGTATATAAGGCTTAAAAAAAAAGAGTATATTAATAAACTTAAATACTAAGTTCGTAAGTATTTAGGATATATAAAAAGCTTAGGAGGACTCTAGTAATTATTTAGTTAGTCCTAATTAACTCGTAAGGGTCGAATTACCTAGGGAGAATAATAACTATATTATTATAGTAATAGAAGATAGTTAATTAATTGAGTGTAGTTGGTGGCGATGTTTTGATGCCATGTTTATTGGGGGGCCCAAAAGGGGGGGGGGGGCATAAGTGGGTGCTTTGACTTATCGAACAACCACGGGAATTGTGGATGAAGAGGACCGGAATAAGACCGTTATGGGCCTTAATATAGGGGATGGCCAGATGTGACCTGACGCAGCTCCGAGCCCATCACAGCCAGTGCCGCGACTTGGCCCGCTGCTCCTTGCCATTACCCTTTCCCTGTGATCGTCATCTCCGAGCAAGTCTGTATGCAGATGCAACGTTGGCAGGCTATGCTACGAAAGGAAGCTGGATATAAGCCGGTTGCGTCTCCCGAGACTTTGGAAGGTTTTTCTCTACTAGACCAGGCTCAAATTGCATTAAGACCCAGCTGCATCTGCCAGCCTTAAACTTACTTTGATCGTCGTTTATCTTGTTAATCAAGCCTTCATTACCCTAACCTCTTCATACCTTTTCAGTCCTCTTCGCCTCTACTTCAGCCACATTCAACGACATGCCTTCTCTTGTAGAAACACCGGTTCGCCAACCGTCACCAGAGGTTCAGCTCATCTCAAAGGTGGCACCTCAGATGATGGACGACGAAGCCCTCTCAAAAGCAGCCGACATTCTCGACATCATCTGCCGCTACCGCCTTAGACGCCCGCACGAAACATGCCCTGCTCAGCTTGAGGGCAGACTGGGCTTCCTCTCCCAGATCTACAGAAAAGTCAAGACACAGAGCCCGATCCGCATGTGCCTTCCTGCTTTCCCTTTCAAGTCGCCCAACACAAAGGACAAGGTCCTCAGCCGTCTGCCGGATAAGGCTGAGGAGTTCTCTCTCGCCAACCTCAACGGTCTCTGCTCTGCAATCAAGGACATCTACGAGCCCGGCGCGAAGTTGACCATCATTTCTGACGGTCTTGTGTACAACGACCTTCTCAGTGTTCCCGACAAGGAGGTTTGGTCATATGGAGAGACCCTCCGCGACATTGCTGCCGAGAAGAACCTGCTCAACATCGACTTTTCGCGCCTTCAGGATCTTGTTCACCTTCCTCACCTCCCTAACAAGCTTGAGGAGATCACATATGTTGCGAACGCTACCAACTTCCGCCGCGCCCTTCTCAACACCTTTGGCCGATCTGACTACGACCCCTCCACCGAGATCTCCAAGAACGAAGATACCTGCCTGACATATCGCGGATACATCAAGTTCCTCGAGACCGATTTGCGCCATGTCTACCCCGTCGGAGAGGACCGATCCAAGACCAAGTTCAAGACTGGCATCGAGTACATCTCCAAGCAGATGCTGCAGCGTGGTGATGTAAGTTGCAACATGATATCAACAGCTTTTTTCAACTATTAACTTTCCAAACACAGGCCTTTGCTCGCGCCGTCCGTGAGAACTTCCGCGACCACATCCGCCTCTCCATTCACCCCTCCACCGGCGAGAACAAGATCTCCATCAGCCCTCTTCCCACCTCTTCCTACTACACCACTCCCTGGCACTGCTCGATCGCCTTCGACCTGAGCGGTGCCATCACCACTGGCCCCCGCGCCGACTTCGAGAACGACCCCAAGTACGAGCTCGTCTACGAGGAGGGAAGACCTAGCTACTTCCGCGAGAAGAGCGAATTGATGCAGTGGAAGTCGGACGTCGTCTTTGAGCCCATGTACCCCTGCGGTCTCCTCATCCGCCCGGCCCCCGGCTCCAAGAAGCTCTCCATCCACGAGGTTGAGGCCCAAAAGGTCCGCGCTTTGTCCGAGGTCAACTCACCCGTTGTCATGAGAGGATTCACCAAGACCAAGGATCGCGACCTGTTCGTCAAGAAGTCGGAGGAGTTCGGCACTCCCTTGCCGTGGAAATTTGGTCTCGTCCTGGAGGTGAAGGACCGGGGTGCCGATACCCGTGGTCTGAACAACGTTCTGTCAGCCGAGTGGATGCCATTCCACTTCGATGGGCTGTTCAAGACCCACAAAGTGCCCCAGGCGGACGGAACTGAGAAGCTTCTTCCCAACCCTCCCAAGTAAGTTACATCCCCGCTGTGGCGAACTTGTCAAGCGAAAACCTTCATGAGCTTCTTTCCCTAACACACCGAAAACAGGTTCCAGTTTTTCACCTCCATCACACCCTCACCGAGTGACACCGGCTTCACCCTCTTCACGCCCTCCAGACTTCTCTTCCAGAACCTGCCTCCTCACCTGTCTGTGGATAGACTGAGAGAGCTCACCTGGAGCGTCCAGACTAGCTCCTTCGACTCTACCAAGATGGGTGGCCTTCCTCTCGTCGTCGACCACCCCACGACCGGAGAGCCCTGCATCCGATATCACGAGCCTTGGCCCCAGTCCAAGACTGCCTTTGACGCCACTGACGTGGTCATCGAGGGCGTGAGCGAGAGCGAGAGCACCGAGATCTGCAACATCATTGACTCCCTCCTCCACGACAGAAGAAACACCCTCTACTTCTCCTGGCAACAGGGTGATCTGCTGGTCAGCGATAACATCCTGGCCATGCACACCCGCAGTGATTTCACGGCTGGCTCTCCCAGAGAGATGTGGCGCATTCACTTTGATTAAGGAACGAATTGTTTGATCTTGGGACTGTTTTGATATGCAAGGAAAAGTTTGGAAAATTGGCATTAGTGGTGTTAGTTTAGGATTCCCTCTCTGTTCTGATTAAGCTCGGCATAGATACATTTTAGTCTGAAGCGATTGAATCGAATTTTGTCTGATAAATTAAAAAGAGTGTTTCAAGTACCGATGTCAGTGGCTGGATGAGATCCAGAGGCAAATTTGATTGCCGTATAATACTACGTGGCGTGATCTTAGTTTCATGTTACCACAGTACGGACGTGAACAACAGATAAATGATTGGTGATTTTAAAAGGAAAATCATCAACCAGACTCTAAAGGCCATCATTAATCACGTCACTTGAGCATGATGCATACTTGATATCTTGACCAAGACATCCTTAAAGTCTGGCGATCTCGACTCGGAATCAAACTCTGGGACTGGATCCTCTCGGAGAAGCTTTGAGGTGTGCGATGTTCTTCTGGGACTTCATATTCGAAGTTACGATGACCATGCATCTGAGACGCTGATACGACAAGAAGAACTTGTCATTGGGTTGCATCATAATACTGTGCAAGAAACCAAATGTCACGTCTGTTATGTTCTCGCTGGTAAGTAGATCACGCCACGGCTATGCCGTAGTTGCAATGGCGGAGAATACCAGCCGTCCTCCTAGGCACTTCCGGCATGTGGGCAGATGTCAAGCGTTTACTCTGGAAAACATTCGGAAATTTTAGGAAGACACGTCCTCATATGGTGAAACATGCCGGTTCATGGGTGAGATGCATTATTACGGATAGCTGTAGTCACTATAACCTACCTACATGAGTTTACTACTACTCGCTTGTGGATCCATTGTTAGCCAGGCTGTACATGTTAATAAGTATTTGACATAGGGAAGAAGCTCATAGAGGCTAACTGCTATTAGGGTTTAAAAAATAAATTATTAAAATCTACCCTTCCCTCGAGGTATATTACTAGCGCTCTATATATACCTAAGCTACTCTTTTATTACTTAATCCCCCTTTTTATACCCCTTAAGCTATCCCTTAACTAACGAGGTCTAATTAGCGAGGTTTAATAAAGTACTCCCTCTCTTAGGCTTTATTCTAAAGGCTACTTATAGTTCGTATATATTATATTAATTTTTTATTTATAAAACCCTTAGATATATAGTACGAAAGTAAGTAGAAATAGCGCTTATTAGCCCGAGTATAAGCCCCTTATTTTAAATAATAAATTTAGTTAGCTTTATAATTCTATACCTAGGTCGCTCTTATTTATAAGCCGTTCTTATTTTTATTAATACTTAGGTAGTCGTTATCCTACTTTTATTTATTAATATTAACCCCTTTTTAAATTACTACGATTTTTAAATTCTTTTTCTTTTTTTATTTATAATTATTTTTTTTATATATAGTCCCTTAGTTTTATTAGTATTTATACTACTTCTTTATTATATATAGTGGTTTTTTTCCGGCTTTATAGGCGCAAAAGATCGACCTTAACGGGATTACGCTTTTAAGGGAAATTATATAATACGGTATACTTTTTAACTATATAATACGCGCAATATGCCCTAAGTACGCGCTTAACGTAATATAGTAATTTCGATATAAAAACCGCTATATAATTTAGGATAGGTAAGCTATCCTCTTTACTTACGTAGTAATACTAGCCGGAAAGGTTAATAGTAGAGGTCGGTTATAAAGGTTAGAAATAGCCCTTAACCGCAGAGGTTCTAAACTTTAATAATAACGTAGAGGTTTTTAAAAAAAGAGCTAAAAGGGCTAATATCTAGCTACTTATATTAGAGCTCGTAAAGATTCTTTTTATCCTTATTACTTTTAATAATACCTAAAGCTACTCTCTATTAAAACTAAATAAATTTACTAAATAAACTTATTAAATAAACTAATTAAAAAACTTATTAAATAAACTTATTAATATATAAACTACTACTTTACTAAAGATGCCCCTTAATAGGTCCCCCCCTTTAGGGCTCGATAAATTAGGCCCCCTCGACGCCCTAGCTATCGTAGCTAATATAAGTATACTTAAAAAGTAACGTAGTACTTTTAAATAATACGGAATCTAGCTAAGTAATAATATAAACGCTATAAATAACCGGGCTAGTATAGATATTAAGATTTAGTATATTAATACTAGCTTAGAAATTATACTCTACGGAACTAAAAATCTTTTTAATATAAGCTATATTATAAATATAAGGGAATATATAAGAGGTCCTCTAATTTTTAATAAGAAAGAGTATATAATACGGGATCTGGCCGCTTACGTAGGCTAGTATTAGGAGGTCTTATATACGTTAGAGTAAGTATAGCTCGCCCTCTAGACAGCTAGAATTACGTAGCGGAAGGTCGGGAGCTATTTTAATTAGTAGTTAGGTATAGAGCGTAATATACCTAGTTTTCTCTAATACGTAATACACGGTACGGCCCTAGTAGATTACTCCGTCGGGGGGCTTTTTTATTATATAAATTTTATAATTAACGAATATTTTAGATCCCTATTTTTATATACTCCCTGTACCTAAGTTAGTCTTTTCCGGAGTCGCTCTATATTCGTTACTAACTCTATTTTAATATAACTATAGCTCCTTAGCCCCTAGCTAACCAGCCTAATCGTAGTATTACTATTATTAATAATAAAACGGTCGCTAGTACTATAAGTACGAGTAATAGTAATAATAATAATAGTCTATTTAAAAAGCTTAATATCCCTTTTACTCGCCCTAACCTCGTACGTATTTTATTACTTATATACTACTAGAACTAACTATTATAAACTCTTATTAAAAAAAAGAATATTAAAAAGGCCGTAGTTAGTTAAGTACGCTCGCTCCTTTACCTCGCTTATATTACGTATAAGGCGCTCAATTTAGGAGCCGAATATTATAATTAGCTAAGTTAGTAATTACTAGCCCCTAGGTCGCTTTTTTATTTAACTTTTTTTTAAGCTCTAGCTTATGTTATATTAAATACGCTACTTAGAACTATCTTTATAAAAATAAAATAAATACTTAGCGCTATTATTACTTCGTTACTTTTTTTATATATTATATTAATAACGCTTTAGGTTTTTAAGTTTATAAAAGCTATTATACGTACCCTCTAGAGTACCGCTCGCGCTTTAAATAATAATATTTACGACCTTAAAGTTTATTACTCTATTATTATTACTATTCATCTATAGCTCTAATAAACTTATAAAACCGTTATTAATAATATATAAAAAGTACTTAAGTGCGCTAATAAAGAGGCCCGCTTTACCCCCGCTATTAATAATAATAATAATAAAATAGTTATAAGCTTCTCCCGCGCTACGTTTTTATTTTATAATAATATTATAATCGAGCTATTATATACTATTTATAATAAAGTACGCTACTTAAATAATATTTTAAATATAATATACTTACTCTACCTACGCTCTATATATATAGCTAACTATTTATAGATTTATTAATAATAGGGAGATTGCTTTTTTTATAAAGAGTTTAAGGATAAGGATAATAGTAGCTTTTCTATACTTAAGGGTACTCCTTTTATAAGTCGTAAGGGTTAGGGGCGCGGTTCGTAATTAGCGCGTTTATACTACTTAGTTATAGCTATATAGCCCTCTTTTTTTATTATTAATAACTAGTTCGCTACGTTATTAAGCTTGTTAAGAGCTAGGGCGCGCCGCCCTATTAAAAGTCGTGTTTCAGATATACTAATTAACGTTACGTTTTTAATATACTTAGCTAACTCTTACGTATCTTTATTACTATTATATCCCTTTTACTAAATTAAGTATTATTACCTCCTCTTTAGCCCTTAATATTATATAATATTTTTTATTTTATAAAATAGTTCCTTATTTATATTCTTAATAAGTAAGGGTTTTTAAGGGGCTCTTTTGCGGTATTAATATAGCTTAAAAAGGGATATATAAAATATATCGTATATTTTATATTATATTAGTATATTTAGTTAGTAAGTAACCCCCGCTATTTTAACTATTAATATAACTTCGAATGGGCCTAGATACTTATTAGCTAGTTTCTAGCTAGGACGCTACTTCTTAATATTCTTTTTTAATAGTAATACCTAGTTATTTACTTTATATAATATATTTACTTTAGCTTTATTTACTTATTACTTATACGTCTTGCGTACTTTTTATATAAGGAGTAATAAAGTTTTTATTATAATAGCTTTAACTATTTATAGCCTTACCGCACGTTACGTAACCTCGGTTATATAATTACCGAGGCCCACTTCGCTTATACTCTCTATATTAGAGCGTACTTCGTACCTATTCTCTATTTTTAATAAATTATTTATTTTCTTATATATACGTTAATACCCCCCCCCCCCCCCGACGGAGCAATCCGCCGGGGCCGTACCGTGTATTACGTATTAGGGAAAACTAGGTATATTACGCTCTATACCTAACTACTAATTAAAATAGTTAACTAACTCGACCGTTATCTCCCTTTTATTAACTCCTAACCTTCTACTATATAAAGTCCTCCTAAGTTCTAGCCGTTTATAGGGCGAGCTTTACCTACTCTAACGCGTATAGGACCTCCTAGTACTAGCCTATATAAGTAGCTAGGTCTAATATAATCCCTTTTTTTATATAAGTATTATTACTACCCGGGGGGTCCTATAAGAGCTATTTAAAATACTAGTTTATTACCCTAATTATATATATTTTTAGCCCGTTTATTATAACTATTATAACTAGGCTAGTATTAATATATTAGATCTTAATATTTATACTAGCCTAGCTATTTACGGCGCTTATAATATTACTTAGCTAAATTCCGTACTACTAAAAAGTACTTTACTACTCCTCGGGCGTACTTATGTTAACTATAATAGCTATAGTGTCGAGCTAACTAAAGAGGGCGCCCAGCCCGAGAGGGATAGACTTATTAACGGGTATCTTTAGGTTCTTATCGAGGTAGTATTTTAACTAGCTAACTTCTTAACTAGTTATCTAACTAGCTATCTAAATAGTAATTTATATATTAATAAGTTTATTTAGTAGATTTATTTAGTAAATTTATTTAGTAGATTTATTTAGTTTAAATAGAGAGTAGCTTTAGGTAATATTAAAAACGATAAGGATAAAAAGAATTTTTATAAGCTTTAGTACGAGTAGTAAATATTAGCCTATTTAGCCCTTTTTTTTAAAAACCTCTACGTTACTATTAAAGTTTAGAACCTCTATAGTTAAGGGCCGCTTCTAACTATTATAGCCGACTATTACGGCCGATTATTACGGCCGACCCTTACGGCCGACCTCTACTATCAACCTCTACTTTTAACCTTTTTAGTTAGCGCTACTGCGTAATAAAGAGGGTAGCTTACTTATCCCGAATTAAATAGCGGCTTTTATATTAAAATTACTATATTATATTAAGTGCGTACTTAGGATATATTATACGTATTATATAGTTAAAAAGTATACTATATCGTATAATTTCCCTTAAAAGCGTAATCCCGTTAAGGTTAATCTTTTGTACTTATAAAGCCGGAAAAAAACCACTACATACGTTAATACCCCTATTATAATTATACAATAGTTATAAGCCTAGCTCTAATTTAGACCCCTATATACCTCTATTAAAAAGTTACTTTTTAAGGACTACGGCTTACTATATCCTTTTTTATAATATAATTTACCTTTATTACGTTTATTAAACTTAATTCTAAATAAAATAATATTTTTTAAAAAGATTATTAATACTCCTAAGTAAAAGCTTAATTACTAGCGAGACTAGCTAAAATAGTACCTCGTTCTCTATATTAAAGCTTAATTAAAGGACGTTTAGGATTTTCTAAACCTAGATAACCTTACTTTTTTATTAAATCCTTTACTCTTTACTAAGTCTATCCCTTCGATTAAGGAGTATATCAAGACGTAAAATACTACTTAAGATTAAGTATATAAAGTAGCTTTTAGTAAATACTAACGATAACTCGAAGAGTTTACTAAATAATAAAAATAAGAAGTAAAAAGCGAGGTTATAATCGAACTTAGAAACGACCTTATTAAGTAACTAGTCGCTTTAATAAAGCTAAAAGTTATAATAACAAATTAAGTACGCTTTATTAAAAAATACGCCTCCTTTACTTAGGAAATAGTATTTAAAACGATTTTTTATATAAAAAAAAGATTATGTAAGTTAATAAATCGCTAGATCTTTTTTATAATTACTTAAGATATTCTAAAGAACGCGAAAAAAGAACTTATCGATTTTTTAAACTACTCTTTTCGTACTATAATCCGGGTTCTTAAATAAAAGTACGTACTAAGTAACTTTAGCTCGCTTATAATTATATAAGAGGAGTTTAATATAGTTATATAGTGGTTTTTTTCTGGCTTTATAGGCGCAAGAGATCGACCTTAATAAGATTACGCTTTTAAAAGAAATTATATAATATAGTACACTTTTTAACTATATAATACGCACAATATACCCTAAGTACGCGCTTAACGTAATATAGTAATTTTGATATAAAAACCGCTATATAACTTAGGATAAGTAAGCTGCCCTTTACGTAATAGCGCCGGCTAAAAAGGTCGATAGTAAAGGTTAGTTATAATATTAGTTATAATAATCGGCCGTAATAATTAGAAACGGCCTTTCTTAACTATAGAGGTTCTAAACTTTAATAGCGACGTAGAGGTTTTTAGAAAAAGGGCTAAAAGGGTTAATATTTAGCGTACTAGAGCTTATAAAAATTCTTTTATTTTTATTACTTTTAATATTGCCCAAAGCTCTATTTAAACTAAATAAATCTACTAAATAAGCTTATTAAATAAACTTATTAAACGTACTTATTAATATATAAACTACTACTCTACTAAAGATACCCTTCGATAGGTCCCCCCCTTTGTAGCTTAATAAATTAGGCCCCCTTAACGCCCTAGCTATCGTAACTAACGTAAGTACGCCTAAGGAGTAGTATAGTATTTTTTAATAGTACGGAATCTAACTAAGTAATAGTACGAACGCTATAAATAACTAGGCTAATACGAATATTAAAATCTAATATATTAATACTAATTTAGAAATTATATTTTATAAAATTAAAAATCCCTTTAATATAAGTTATATTATAAATATAAAGGAATATATAAGGGGTTCTCTAATTTTTAATAAGAAAGAGTATATAATACAGAATCTAGTTACTTACGCGGGCTAGTACTAAGAGGTTTTATATACGTTAGAGTAGGTATAGCTCGCTCTTTACATAGTTAGAACTTAGAGGACTTTATATAATAAAAAGTCGGGAGTTTTAATTAGTAGTTAAGTATAGAGCGCAATATACTTAGTTTTCTTTAATACGTAATATACGGTACGGCCCCGGCAGATTACTCCGTCGGGGGGGTTAATATAGTTATAAATAAGGCGAACTCTAGTATTAGTTTATTAACTTAGATTAAGGATTTTTTTTTAGTTTACTATTAAGTAAAGTAACTTAAGTTACCTAAAGCCTAGGGGACCCTCGTTTTTAAGGCCTTTTTTTATATAACTTCGTATTATTTTATTTTAAACTAGTTAAATTAGGAGCTTATTAATATTATTAAGCTAGAGTAAAAAAGAAAAGTAATCCTTAATATAAAGTATTATACCGAGATTTTTAACGACTTTTTATATAAAAAAGTAGTATATAATAAAAATTATAAATAACCCTTTATAATATTTATAATACTAGCGGGTCGCTCGGATTCTCTTAATTAAAAAAAAGCGACTTTTAATTCGTTTATTAACTACCCTTATAAAGAGAACTATTATTAAAAACTAATAAAATATATAAAAATAGAGCTCATTTTAATTAATAAGACGAAGATAAAATACGTTTAGCTAGGTAATAATAAAGCTTAGAAAATAATTTCTTATTTAAATTATAAAAAGTATACTAATCTCTAGGCCGACCTCGCTTAAAAAAGTTAGATCTATATCAAACCCCTTATTAAATAAAATAATAATAATAAGAGTAGTTCTATAAAAGTAATTAAATATACTAAACTAAGTAATAAAAAGGATTCTAAAGTAATATATTTTTTAAATATCGTAATTATAATTATTAACGTTAGTTTACTTCTTAAGCTAAGTACGGAGGTTAATAAGAATAGTAATTTTATTATTTTTTTTATACCCTTTATTAACTTATACCTCTTTTTTAAAAATACGGTTATAAATAACTATAGTACTATATACTTTATTAATAACTAATTACTCCTAGAACTAGATTCTATTTAATAATATAATAGTTTAGAGAATATAAACTTTAAAACGGCCTCTTATTTTATAATTACTAAGGGAACGAGGGTTATATAGAATATTTTTATAAGACTAAAGAGGCCTAGAACTAAGTACTTTACCCTTTATAATATCGGTTTTATTAAGAACTTTTATATAAACGTCGTATTAAAAACGCTTTTTTAAAAAACTAATATTTAGTACTCGGGCTTCGATTATACCTTTTAGTTTAGAAACGAATCTAATAATATTATTATTAATTAGCTTAAGAAAAAGGTTAATTTAGTTTTTTTAAAATATAAGCCCTATTCGTCCTATTCTCTATTTATAAGTTAGTTTTTACTTATTAAAATAATTCTAGTATATAATATATAACGCCCACATTCTTTATACTAATTAAAAAATAACTAATCGGATATAGCCTAGTTATAGTACTTTAGATCTAGCTATTTTATATTAGTAATATATAAAAGGCTCGTATTAGCCGCTTAGGGAGTAAGGATTAAAAGACTAAGCTATTTAAAATACTAATACTATATAACTACTTATATAAAATAAGTAATTTTATAACGTACTTTAGAATAAAAAGTAACCCGACCTTATTATAAGATCTTATAAGACCTTTTTAATTACTTATTTATTTATAAACGAAGTAAATAGCTAATACTAATTAAAAACGAATATTTAAATAAGATCTTCGTTTTTTTATAAGTTATAAAGACTTATAATATAGTATTTAAAGTCTTATACTTTTTTAAATAATAAGTATATACGTAAAAGAACGTAGCTATTTATAAGATTTAATAAGACGTAAAACGTATAATAATCGTAGTTAATAATAAGACTCGTTTTTAAAAATAAGTATAAGAGCTAAGAACCGACCTAAAGACTATTTTTTTATATATAAAAGAACTAAACGGAGGAGGAGAACGAGCTAGCTAAGAGATTATTATTAAAGTAATTAATATAATATTAATAACTAGTTTATTAAATAAACTCTAAGTAGAGGTTATATTAGCCGTAGCTTACTTATATAATATTAGCCCTAGGTAACGTATTAACTAGTTATTATTAATTTAAACTAAAGAAGTTTAGTTTACTTATTATTTTAAGTAATAATAATTAATAAATATACTAAAGCTCGTTTATAATCTACGTTCTTATTAAAAATAAATATATATATATAGTTATAAAGCGTACTTTTTTAAGAGGGACCGTAAAAAAAGAATTAATAAAAAACGTTTTAAAGTAAAGTAGAGGGAATATATTAAGTACTTTATAAGTTACGTACTAAACGCTTATAACTTATATAAGATCCAGATCCCCTCGTTTTTAAAAGTTATTATTATTTAAAATATAACGTTTAACGAGATAGCTTTTTATTTAAAGAATAATATTAAATCCGTAATTAATCTATTTAAATTAAGGGCTATAATAAATAAGATTTAATAACTACTTATAATAATCGAACCTAAGTTCTAATTATTTAAGATTATAAATAAAAAAGAGGTTATATTAATTAATAATAAAAAATAACTATTACTACTTATACTCGCTCTATAAAAAGTAAATAAGGTTATAAAAAAGCTTAGTTTGTTTTTAAATAAACGAGGTAAATAGCTACTTATTTTTAAAATAAACTTAGATTTTAAAAGTTTAGAGTTAGATACGAACTTTACTTAGCTAACTAACTTAGTAAGCGAGGCTATAAAAAAAGTTAATCCCTTTATAAAAAAGATCGAAAATATAATATATATATAAATAAAAGTAAAAACTCCTTAAACCTTTTATAAAGAGGACCTTTTTACTTAACTAGACCTTAATAAGCCCTTTTAATAAATAAGCTTATATTAAAAAATAAGAATAATAAACGACCTAGCTAGCGATTTTAATATAATTAGTATATATAGCTAGGATAATAAATATATTAAATAAAGCTAGAGGTTAAGGAACTAACTACTAGAAGTATTTATTTAAAACCCGAGTTAATAAAAGTAATTCGGGTAGTACTCTTTTTATACTCGGGTAAAAAGAGATTAGGACTCTTTTTTTAATATATATATACTTAATTAATAAAAAGTAGTTGACGAAGCGACCTAGGGGTATAAGACGCTATATTACTATATTTATATTATAATAATTAAAATAAAGTATACTTTACTAACCGCGCTTTAATCTAACTAAATTTATATAAATTAATTAATTACTTCTTTAAGAAAGTAAAAAGATGTGTTTAAAATATTTAAACCTTTAAGAAACTAATTCGTAGAGGTAATATAGTCAGATATTTAAAAACTAAAAAAAATAAAAACTTAGAAAGTAGTTAAGAGGGTATCGGTTATATCTAAGCTAATACCCTTTAAATAAGTATTTAATTATAAGCTCGATAATAATAATAAAAAAGGTATAGGGTATAAAGGACTTTCGTAGTACGGTACTTAAGAAGAACTACTAATACTTATAAAAGTAATATAAAATACCTCCTTTAATCGGGTTAATACGGCCTTAATTAATAGAATTATAACTAAGAAAAGAGGGTAGTATTAACCGGATTAGAAGGGTAGAGTTCTTAATTATTTTATATTATTATATTTAAAAATAAATTATTAAAAAAGCTCTAGTTCGATTTTAAAAAAGTATATATATAATTAAAATTAAAATCCGCATTACTAAGCTCTTTTTTTTAATTAGGGGCCCTTTTTTTTATATTTCTTTTTAATTAACTCTCTCGTAAGTCCTTATACTTAATTAGTTTTAAAAAAAAAAAATACTAAGACTAATCGCCCTACTTTATTCTAATTATCTTTTAATTTCTTTTTCCCTAATCTTTTATAAAAAGAAATTATTTTAAATTAGTCCTAGTTATTATATATAGTTAATCGTATTAAGCTTTTTATTTACCCTCTTTTTTTATAATCTCCTTTTTTATTTCCTCTATTTTTATTACTTTTTTTATTAACTTTACTTAGTTTTTATCTTAATCTTTTTTAGTAATCTCCCGATCCTAACCTTTATTAGCCTAATTCTCCTTAGATTTTTTTATTAATAATAGTATTTAAAGAGTATAAATTAGAGTTATATATATAGTTTTTATAATTAAGTCGTTATATTAATTAACTTATTATTCTCTCGTACTTTTATTAATATTAGTTTTATTTATATATATATTATAATACTATAAAAAATCTTAATAAAACTTAGTTAGTTTTTAATATTAGTATTTACTATTCTCTTATATAGCCTAATCGTACTTAAAAAATATACGCTTAATAACTTTTTATTTTAACTAAACCCTTAGTATTTTAATTAGAGTTTTTATAATAAGACTATTCTCGCCCTTAATTAGAGTATTTAAAAAATTACTTCCCTAGTTACTTAGACTAGTTTTATTAAGAGCCGGGCTAAGGCGTAGTAATAACTTAAGTAATAATATATTTAATAAAGATTTTATAACTTAATAAGTCTTAAGAGTATTAATTAAGTATATAAGTTAATTATTAATAATAATATCTAAACGCTAGTTAGTAGCTTTTATTAGTTTAATTATTTATAGAGTTTAATTAGGGTCGCTACTTATTATAGATCCTCGGGTACTCTTTAGTAATTTCGAGGATCGAGACAGTAGGGTTTCTTAATACGATTATATAGTTAGTAAGTAAGGTCGTCGGGTTTTTAATTATAATAACTAAAAAATAATTCCTCTCTTTTTATTATCCTCTTATATTTTTATTCTAGATCTAGATAAAGAGATAATTAAAAAATTAATAAGATTTAATAATATTTTTATAAAATAATATTTAATAAATAAAAAGAATTTATAACTTATACTAAGGATTGGTAGTAATAAGGGGTAATTTAGCCCTCTCGAGAGGCCCTTACTTACGATCGGGTTTACTTAGTAACTAGTTAAATATCCTCGTCCCTAGAGTTTATTATATTATTATTATAATTAAGAAGTAAAATTACGGCGTTAATTATATTATTTTATAAGAATAAAAGGTTAGTTAAATTAGAAATAAAGTCTTTATAAAGATTAGATTCGTTAAGTAATAAATAGAGGCCTTCTAAAGACTTTAAGAACTTTTTAAGTTAATTATTAATATAAATAGCCCCTATAATTAGTTTAATAATAAACGTCTTTAGTTAATATAACGATTCGTTTAGAGTAGCTAAGTAGATATAAAAAGGTCCTTATTAATAATAATTAAGTTTTTTAAAAGTTAATATATTATTCTTCTATTAGATATTAAAAATAAGAACTAAATTATTAATTTATAACTTTATTAATTAGAGAGTATATAAGAAGTTAAACTAGTTATAAGTTTAGGCTCGGTATTAGGTAACTTTATTAGTTATAGCTCCCCGGTCGTTTATTAAAAAAGTAAAAGCTCGTAATTAGGCTTAGACTTTTTAATTTATTATATATATATTCTCCTAATTAAGTACTCTCTAAGTTGCCGTTTTTTTTTAATTAGGGTCGTTATATAATAACTATAAATAAGATAAAACGGTATATAACCTAACGATGTTTTAATAGTTATTTTATTTATAAAAAGGGCTATAGTTAATATTTTTTTTTTAATTTAACTAAATATAAAGTATATATATAATAGGTTAGTAACCTTTCTTAAAGAGCCCGTTAGTACGAGGGTTATAAACTAATATAACCTTTTACTAAGTGCCGTATTATTAATTAAGCTATGTTATAATACCTATATTTTCTTATTCCCTATTAATAATTAGAGTACTATAGATCCTATAGTAATAAATAATATTTTTTTAAATAAACTTTGTAATATTTTTTAATATAGTATTCGTTATAATTTACGTTTTTAAATATTTTATAAACTTATAATGCGCTTTAATAACTTTTTATTTACTTATATACTAAACGTTTAGATAGACCTTAGAAAAAGGTTCGTAAATTAGAACCGTAAATATATAGGGGTTATCGAAGCGTTATAATCTAGCTTTTTAATAAGCCTCGTAAGTCGTAATTAGTTCCTAAGTTTAAGTATATATTCTTAGTTAGTAATATCGTTTTATAAAGTAGAAATATATAGCCTCTTATTCCCTATGCCTAGACTTATTATATATTTTATTAATTAGGTCTATTTAATAGTACTTATTATTAATTATTTAAGTAGGTTAGGGACGAGTTTTTATCCCTTATTAAAATAGAAGTTTATCTTATATAATAAATTATATTACTATTTATTTAAAACGTTTAAACTAATTAAAAAGTATATTAGCTAGCCTTTTTAGAGTAAGAAAGAAATAAGTAATTTATTTTAAAAGGTTTAACTATTGTTTATTTAGCGCTAGTATATTAGCTAGAATATTTATTTCTTATATCTAATCAATAGTAGCGTTATTACGACTATGTACTATAATAAAAAAGTTCTTTATAACTCGTATTTATAGGACTCGTGCGTTAATAAAGTCTTTAATATCCTTATTAAGCTCTACCTCGACTAGGTTAGATTAGCTAAGGGTTTTTTTTTAAAAAACTATCTACTATAGTATTTTTTTTTATTAATATACTTAATTTTAAAATTGAAAAGTCTAATTTAAGAGAGCTAGTATATTATTATTATTAATAATAGGTTATTTATTATATTATTAATCTAAATAACTAAGACTTGGGCGTCGGTTTTTAATAAGAAGTTAATCTTAAATAAATAATTACGAAGACGTTTTAGGCTTATTAAAATACCTCGTATTTTAAGCTTTTTAGAGTTATAATTAAGCTCTAGCCCGCGTTATATCCCGCTTTTATATTAAGTAATAATACGCTCATTATTAATAATTTAACTAAGTATATTACCTTATTTTTTAATATTAGCGTTCGTTATAAAAATAATTTATCTAACCTTAGTACTATAGTTTAGTAAAATTAGAATAGGAGCTATAGTAATTACTTTTTTAAGCGTTTTTATAGCTTTAATTTATAGTACTCCTTATTTAAAAAATTAGTTCTTACTAAGTAGGGAGTATAATAGGACTATTTTAAAAAAGAATTATTTAATTTAGTAATAGTAAAAAGTAATAATACTAAGAAACGATCTAACTTCTAAGACGTTTAAGTATTTTATTTATTTAAAAATCTTAAGGACTTTAGCTTAATTAGGCCGTCTCTTTTCTATACTATAAAAGTAGCCTATAATAACTATAGATAACTAGTACTATTACGACTTTACTCCGGAGATAGTATAGCTAGTTAGCTCGACGTTAATTAAGATTTAATTAATATTTTAAAAGTATTCGTAAACGAATTACTAAATCCTAGAATAGTTAGTTAAGTATTTATTATTATAGTAAGATCGTAGGCTTTTAATTACGATATTATTAATAAAAGCGCTATAGTATTTTAGAATTAAGTCGTAAAAAATACGGGTTATAATTTAATAAAATTAGGTTACTAAATTTATTACTCTTATTAAGAGGGTATAGTATTTATATAGCCCGAGTAAAGTTAAAAAGGTCGTTAAATTATAGCTCTTTTTATTTAAAAAGATTTAATTATAATTAAAAAAGAAATCTAAAAAGGAGATAAATTAATTTATAATAAATTCTTTTAAAAACTCGTTAGCGTTAGGTAGTTATTAAGCGTTTCGAAAAGTAACGGCGTTAATCTTAGTTATTAAGTTAATTAGCTAAAGACTACTATTCTTTTTTATTATTAAAAACTAAGGGTTCTAATACGCAGTATAGTTTTTTTTAATAATACCCTAGGTAATACGTTTTTAAATTATTTTAAAAGCTTTTAGTAATAAAGCTTTTAGGATTAGGATACCCTTTATTTACTAAGCTTTATAAGGTATAGTCTTAATTAATTATAATAGCGTAACTATAGGGTTAAGATAGCCGTATTTAGAGAAGTCCTATACTAGTACTTTTTTTTAATTAAGGAGTATTTACTTAAAAAGATCTTATTTATAAAGTAAGAAATAGTTATAATTTTTAAAAATAGTTTAGAAGTAGTTGTTTATTAATTTAGAGCCTAGTTCTATATCTAAGAACTTAGGTATAATAATATCTTTATAGGGGCCCGATTAGTCTCGTAGTTTATTTTTAACTTTTTTAAGTTTTTTAAGTTTTTAATAAGGATCGTTATTAAGTATTGATTTATTAGAGGGCGCATCGTTAACTAGCTAGACCTTTTAGTCCTTTTTTTTATATATTATATTAGTTTTTATAATACGGGGAATTTTATAAAAGGCTTTTTTAACTATTTCGTACTATTTTAATACTTTTTACCCTAGTTTTATAATTCGTTATTTAATATATAACTCCTCTTATTAAGAGGTAGGTATTCTCGTTAAGAAACGTAAATTATTTTAGTTAGCCAATCTATTCGGTCTATTTTTAGCCTTATCCCGAGCGGCTATTATTACTCTCCTAATTTATATAATCTAAAGCTAAATTATATAAAATATAACTATAGTTATAATCTAATTAGCTTAGCCTTAGTCTAAAACTATTATAATACGCTCGTCTTTTTTTAGCTTAGATTCTAAATAGAGGTTATTAGAACTAATAGTATCCCCGGTTATATTATTAGTATTTAGTTTTCTAATTTAAAAACTTCTTTTATATACTACTTAAGCTAGGGTAAGATATCCTTTACGTTTTAAAAACTATTTATTTTAATTATTTTTATAAAGATCCTTAGCCTTACGTTTTTAATATAAATTAGAGTAGTAATTATCGACTTATTATATCTAAAGGATAGCTTAGTATTTTATATAAATAGAAGACTTAGTAATAATAGATTAGAGGTCTCTTGCTCGTCCTTAATAAAGAAATAAGTAGTAAAAAGGTGTAAGGTATAAAGGACTTTTATAGTGCGGTACTTAGGAAGAACTACTAATACTTATAAAAGTAATATAAGATACCTCTTTTAATCGGGTTAATACGGCCTTAATTAATAAAGTTATAACTAAGAAAAGAGAGTAGTATTAACCGGATTAGAAGGGTAAAGTTCTTAATTATTTTATATTATTATATTTAAAAGTAAATTATTAAAAAAGCTCTAGTTCGATCCTAAAAAGGTATATATATAATTAAAGTTAAAATCTACGCTAATAGGCTCTTTTCTCTAATTAGGGGCCCTCTTCTTTATATTTTCCTCTAATTAGCTCTCTTATAAGTCCCTATACTTAATTAGCTTTAAAAAAAAGAAATATTAGGACTAATTACCCTACCCTATTCTAATCGTCCCTTAATTTCTTCTTCCCCAATCTTTTATAAAGAGAAATTATCTTAGATTAGTCCTAATTACTATATATAGTTAATTATATTAAGCCTTTTGCTTACCTTTCCTCTTTATAATCGCCTTTTTTACTTCCTCTATTACTTTTTATTTCTTTCTCTAAATAATAACTTCTTAATTATAATTATCTTTTTTTACTTAGTCTCTTTTTTTTTAATAATATAATTTATTTACTTATTATATCTAATACTTTAGCTACTAATAACGTATATTAAATTATTAAAACTACTCGTTACGACGTCCGGCCTTAGTAATATTCCTCTTTTACTCTTAAGAAGGTCTATTTTTAAAAAACTTAGGGCTATAAGTTTTGAAAAGTTAATAAAAAATAAACTATAATAAGCGCTATTTTATTTAATCTTTTTAATCCTTATCTTAATCTAATATTATTCTTTTTTAGATTTTTAAAACTATTAATTAGTTAACTCTTTTTAAATTAACTAGAGAGCTTTATACTAAATTTTATATTATAAATCTTTAGGTTAATAAATATACTAAAAGAGAAATAGCTTAGAAGTTTTAGTAATTAATTATAAATTAGAACGTCGTTAAGAAGTACGTTTATAATCCGGGTATTATAAGCGGATTATTTTTGTAGAGCCGTTAGGTTTTTATTAGTTATAATTACGCTAGTTACTTTAGCCCTCTATCTTAGTAATTAAGTAAATAAACCCTTATTATTAATTCTTTACTTATTTAAGCTTATAGCGTTTAGAATACTATATTTTATAATTATTATATACGGTCCTTTTAGAAGTATATTAGTTCTAATATTAAGGAGTTAGTTAAAAAAATAGTCCTTTATTTTAAGTACGTTTTTCTTTTAGATTATTTTAATAATCGATATAGTAATTATATATATTCTAAAAATAAAAAATACTACTTTAAAAAAAGTAATAATTAGTAGGTTATTAATTAGTCCGGAGCTAACTCTAAGTAAAACTATTATTATTATTATATAATAAGTAGTAATAGGGTAGCGTCTCTAATCCTAATTAATATTAAAAGAGTTAAGACTTTAATTTATATAATTTTTAATTAGATTAATATTACTAAGACTAAGGAGGATAAGTATAATTCCGTTCTTAAGGATACCCCTCTTATATACCTTATTAAAAACTATATATTTATAACTTATAAAAGTTATTAATATATTAAAATAAAATAAGTAAAATAGGAGGTTATATAAGCTAAGTTAAATACTAAACGGGCTCGATTAAATAGAGAACTAGGCTTAGATACTTAAAAAAAGGGATAAGGTTTTTTAATATAATTATATAGTTAATAAGTAAGGTCGTCGGGTTTTTAATTATAATAGCTAAAAAATAATTCCTCTCTTCTTATCGTCCCTTTATATTTTTATCCTAGATTTAAATAAAAAAATAACTAAAGAATTAGTAAGATTTAATAATATTCTTATAAAATAATATTTAATAAATAAAAAAAACTTATAGTTTATACTAAGGATTAGTAATAATAAGAAGTAATTTAGCCCTCTTAAGAGGCCCTTATTTACGATCGGGTTTACTTAGTAATTAGTTAAGTATCCTCGTTCTTAGAGTTTATTATATTATTATTATAATAAAGAAGTAAAATCGTAGCGTTAATCCTATATATTCTTTTAGAGTATAACGTAGTTACTAAGGTATAGTTCTTAAGTAGTCTTTTTTTATAAATAATATAAACGTCCGCTTAGTTATAGTAACTTAAATTAGGTCGTATTATATAAATATATCTAATTATACTTATAAGATTAGCTAAGGAAAGTATAAATATAGTTTATTAAAGTAGTCCGATTTAATAATTTAAAATCTACTTAGCTAAAAGCTTAGTATTTTTCTTAGTTAATATATTTACTATATAAAAAAAAAGGGTAATATAATTAGCAATTATACGCTTTTTTTTATTTTTAATTATAATAAAAGGGATATTTTTTATAAGCTTATAACTATTATACTTTTTATAATACTAAGCTCCTTACGCTAAAATAATAAAATAAACGTCCTTATTAAGAGTATACTAATTATAATCCCTAATAATTTAGTAATATAAACTCTAATAATATTAATAACAGTCTCTAGGTCCTATAATTAGGGGCCGATTAGGATACGTAGTACTTATATTAAATATATAAATAGGACCTCGAGAGTAAATACTATTTTAATAAATCTTTAGCTTACTTATTTTATTAGCTAAGTTAGAATTAGTAATATTATTAGTAACTATCTAAGTAACCTAGGCCCCTATTATTAGTTAGTAATATTACTAATAGTTTAGATATTAATACTAAGTATTTCTACGCGCTTATAAAATAAGAGATCGCGGCGAGGTTTTAAGTTAACTTTAATTATTTATAAAAAGTAGCTTATATTCTTTTTTATATATAATCGCGTTAAAAAGTCCTACTTTAAACCTTACGTACTTTATTAATTTAACAAAGCTATTTAAAATAACCCCGACTTCTTTTACTATTTCTTTTATAATATTAATATAAAACTACTTATATATAGCCTTAATTAAGCTTTTATTAATTATAATATAGAGGTCTTATTATTTAATAAGGGTAATTATATTATTAATCTTAGTAAATAGTACTTAAATAAAGTTTAAATTAAAAAATAAAATAAATAGTTTTTTAATAACTTTTTTAATTTACTTATTTTTATTTAAAAAGCGATTAGTATCCTATTTTCTATACTTTTTTAAAAAGAAATCCTTAGCTTAGGCCTAGGGTAGTCTTTTAATCGCGTCCTTAACTAAAGTTTAATAATCTCCTTTTATAATATATATAATAAGTTTATTTCTAAATCGGTCTAGGACCTTACTAATCTCGTACTAGTCCTCGAACTTTTTTAAAAAGTCTACGATATTATTATTTTTAAAGATTATAGTCCTCTTTTAACTAGGGAACGGTATTTTATAAAACTTTATATTCTCTATTAAATTAAACTAAAGAATCGTAGGGTCCTTAGTTTAAAGTATAGTTATTTAAATTTAAGTAGTAATAGTACTTAGGAGGGTATTAATTAAAATATTTATTCTAACTTAAGCTATAACTAACCTTTTCTAATTAAATTAGTAAATAGATCCGTTATTAAAAATAAGTTTTTTATTATTAAATAACTCTATAGTTTATAAGTCTTAATAAATTATAAAAGCTAGTTTAATAAACGGTTTATTTAAAATAAAAGGGTTAGGTTTATACGATTAAACGTCCTAAGGGGCGCTAATAATAATAAAAATAACGTATTAATTATTTATATTTATAGTTTAAGGTTATTAAAAGTATAGTTTATTAATTTTATTTATAATTTTAATAATTTTATATTAATCTATTTATTTTAAATAGAATTTAAAAAGAGAGGAGAGGAGCCGTCTTACTAACTAGAGCGTAGTTATTATCTTAATTAACGTAATTTAGGCCGTCCTTTTTAGCCCTTATTAAGTATATAACTAGAGTTTTAATTAGACTTTATATTAGGTTTATAGTAATATTAATTAAAATTATTAATAAGTCTAGTTAAAAGCTAGCTTTATAAGCGCCCTTAGTCCGACATATCCGTATTTTTAAATAGGTTTATTATTAAATCTCTAGGCTATATTAATTAATAAAAAATAGTTTAGTTAAATAACTAGTTATACTTATTAAAGTATTTTATTAATTCTAATTCTAACTCGTTATTTATCTTATTATATTATTATAATATTCGTATTTAGGCCTAATCCGGTCCTAAGTATCCGTATATTTCTTTACTTATTTATCTTACTTACTTATTAAGGTTTATTATATCCTCCTCTTATTAAATAAAAAGCCCTTTTTTATATATCTTTATTTTTATGTTTTAATTATTTAGTTTTTCTTTTAATTAGAGTCCTATTACTCGTATTTATCTTAATTATTATGCCGCTTTTTTTTACTTATTTATTTAAATTATCTCTAATTAAGTTAGGCTTTTTTTTACTTATTCTCTTATTTAAAAAGGGAAGGGATTTTTAAAAAGGGAGATTATTAAAAAAGTATAAGGTATAAAGGACTTTTATAATATAGTACTTAAGAAGAACTACTAATACTTATAAAAGTAATATAAAATACCTTTTTTAATTAGGTTAATACGGCCTTAATTAATAAAATTATAACTAAGGAAAAAGGGTAGTATTAATTAGATCGGAAGGGTAGAGTTCTTAATTATTTTATATTATTATATTTAAAAATAAATTATTAAAAAAGCTCTAGTTTAATTTTAAAAAAGTATATATATAATTAAAGTTAAAATCCGCGCTACTAAGCTCTTCTCGTAAATTAGGGGCCCTTTTTTTTATATCTTTCTCTAATTAGCTCTCCCGTAGGTCCTTATACTTAATTAGTTTTAAAAAAAAGAAATACTAGGACTAATCGCCCTACCCTATTCTAGTAGTTATTTTAAACTTACTAATTTATATATTTATAAAATAAAAGCTATTAAAAGTTATTTAATTAGTTAGATCGTACTTAAACGTTTATATTTAAAGTTTTATTATTATATAGGAAATACTAGCTTTTTTAATATATTATTTTAAGAAGATATTAACTTACGCTCTAGTATTTAGGATAGTAACGATTATTAAACCCTTATTATCTTAATTTATACTAAATATTTAAATTTCTAATTAGAAGTAGGCATTTAAAATTATAGAAGTTAAGAGCTTAGAAATTAGATTAGTACCTCTAATATTACTAATTTTAGCTATATAGCTCGGTTTTAAAAAGAGGTTCTAGTTATACTTATTAAAGAGATTTTTAATATTTTTTTATTATTACTTATTTTTTACTAAATTTACTAAGGACTTTAGAGTTTTTAATAGGATTTTATTAGTATTAAAATACCCCTAATTACGTATTAAAGTTATTATTATTATAATATATTTTAATATAATTCTTTATAAGAGGTTTATAAAAAACGAGATTAGGGCTTTAAGCCTTTTTTTTATTAGCTTCCTTACCTCGACCCTAAGGTTAAAGTCGTAGGTCTAATTTATAGTTATTATTTTTTAAGTTTTATAAAAAAGAGGCTCTTAAGTTCTTTATATACTAATATTAGAGGTACTAATAAGACTTTAATAAGCTAGGGCTTAAAAATAAATATAGAAGTTATATTCTTTATTATCTTAAAAGCTTTATTATTATTATCGATTTTTATAATTTTTTTTTTAATTAAAAAAAAAAACTATCCTTTTTTTAAGTTATAAAAACTAGCTCGGGTTATTAATCTTATATATTTTCTTACAGTATAACGTAGTTACTAAGGTACGGTTCTTAAATAGTCTTTTTTTATAAATAGTATAAACGTCCGCTTAGTTATAATAACTTAAGTTAGGTCGTACTATATAAATATATTTAATTATATTTATAAGATTAGCTAAGGGAAGTATAAGTATAATTTACTAAGGTAATCCGATTTAATAGTTTAGAATTTACTTAGCTAAAAGCTTAGTATTTTTTTTTAGTTAATATATTTATTATATAAAAAAAAGGGTAATACGATTAGTAATCGTACGTTTTTTTTTATTTTTAATTATAATAAAGGGGATATTTTTTATAAGCTTATAACTATTACGCTTTTTATAATACTAAGCTCCTTAAGCTAAAATAATAAAATAAGCGTCTTTATTAAGAGTATACTAATTATAATTTTTAATAATTTAGTAATATAAACTTTAGTAATATTAATAATAGTTTCTAAGTCCTATAATCGGGGGCTAATTAAAACGTATAGCGTTTATATTAAATATATAAATAGGACCTTAAGAGTAAATACTATTTTAATAAATCTTTAGCTTACTTATTTTATTAACTAAGTTAGAATTAGTAGTATTATTAATAGCTATTTAGGTAACCTAAGCCCTTATTATTAGCTAGTAATATTATTAATAGTTTAGATATTAGTATTAAGTATTTTTATATACTTACGAAGTAAGAGATTATAATAAGGTTTTAAGTTAACTCTAATTATTTATAAAGAGTAGGCTATATTCCTTTTTATATATAATCGTATTAAGAAATCCTATTTTAAACCTCGTATACTTTATTAATTTAACAAAGCTATTTAAAGTAACCCCGACTTTTCTTACTACTTTTTTTATAATATTAATATAAAACTACTTATATATAGCCTTAATTAGGCTCTTATTAATTATAATATAAAAGTCTTATTATTTAATAAGAGTAATTATATTATTTATCTTAGTAAATAGTACTTAAGTAGAGTTTAAGTTAGAAAACGAAATAAGTAGTCCTTTAGTAACTTTTTTAATTTACTTTTTTTTATTTAAAAAGCAATTAGTATCCTATTTTTTATATTTTTTTAAAAAGAAATTCTTAGCTTAGGTCTAGGGTTATCCTCTAATTACGTCCTTAATTAGAATTTAATAATCTCTTTTTATAATATATATAATAAGTTTATTTCTAAATTAGTCCGGGACCTTATTAATCTCGTATTAGTCCTCGAACTTTTTTAAAAAGTTTATAATATTATTATTTTTAAAAACTATAGTCCCTTTTTAATTAGAGAATAGTATTTTATAGAACTTTATATTTTTTATTAAATTAAGCTAAAGAATCGTAAGGTCTTTAGTTTAAGGCGTAGTTATTTAGATCTAAATAATAATAGTATTTAAAAAAGTATTAATTAAAGTATTTATCTTAACCTAAACTATAACTAGCCTTTTTTAATTAAATTAATAAGTAAATTTATTATTAAAAATAGGCTTTTTATTATTAAATAACTCCGTAGTTTATAAGTTTTAATAAATTATAAAAGCTAGTTTAATAAACGGTTTATTTAAAATAAAAGGGTTAGGTTCGTATGATTAAACGTCCTAAGGGGCGCTAATAATAGCAAAAATAACGTATTAATTATTTATATTTATAATCTAAGGTTATTAAAAATATAGTTTATTAATTTTATTTATAATTTTAATAATTTTATATTAGTCTATTTATTTTAAATAGAGTTTAAAAAGAGAGGAGAAGAGCTATTTTAATAACTAAAGCATAGCTATTATTCTAATTAGTATAATTTAAGCCGTCTTTTTTAGCCCTTATTAAATATATAACTAGAGTTTTAATTAAACTTTATATTAAGCTTATAGTAATACTAATCGAAATTATTAATAAGTCTAGTTAAAAACTAGTTTTACGAGCGTCCTTAGTCCGATATATTTATATTTTTAAATAAGTTTATTATTAAATATCCGGGCTATATTAATTAATAAAAAATAGTTTAGTTAAATAACTAGTTATATTTATTAAAGTATTTTATTAGTTCTAATCTTAACTTATTATTTATTTTATTATATTATTATAGCGTTCGTATTTAAGCCCGATCTAGTCCTAAGTATTTACGTATTTCTCTATTTATTTATCTCGCTCGCTTATTAAGGTTTATTATATCCCCCTCTTATTAAATAAAAAGCCCTTTTTATATATTTTTATTTTTACGTTTTAATTATTTAATTTTTCCTTTAATTAGAGTCTTACTACTCGTATTTATTTTAATTATTACGCCGCTTTTTTTTACTTATTTATTTAAATTATTTCTAATTAAATTAGGCTTTTTTTTATTTATTCTCTTATTTAAAAAAAGAAGGGATTTTTAGAAGGGGAGATTATTAAAAAAGGTATAAAGTATAAAGGACTTTTATAGTACAGTACTTAAGAAGAATTATTAATACTTATAAAAATAATATAAAATACCTCTTTTAATTAGGTTAATACGGCCTTAATTAACGGAGTTATAACTAAAAAAAGAGAGTAATATTAATTAAATTAAAAAAATAGAGTTTTTAATCGTTTTATATTATTATATTTAAGAATAAATTATTAAAAAAGCTCTAGTTCGATTTTAAAAAGGTACGTATATAATTAAAATTAAAATCCGTATTACTAAGCTCCTTTTTTTAATCGGGGGCCTTTTTTTTTATATTTTCCTCTAATTAGCTCTCTTATAAGTCCCTATACTTAATTAGTTTTAGAAAAAAAAAACACTAGGACTAATCGCCCCACTCTATTTTAGTACTTTTATTAATAATATTATAATTAAAAACTCGTAATCCCGCTATAATAATAAGTACCTAACTAACTATCCTAGGATCTAGTAATTCGTTTATAAATATTTCTAAAATATTAATTAAGTCTTAGTTAATATTAAGCTAGTTAGCTATATTATTTTTAGAGCGAAGTCGTAATAGTACTAGCTATTTATAGTTATTATAAGCTATTTTTATAATATAAAAGAAAGACGGCCTAATTAAGCTAAAGTCTTTAAGATCCTCAAATAAATAAAATACTCGAATATTTTAAAAATTAAATCGTTTCTTAGTATTATTACTTTTTATTATTACTAAATTAAGTAATTTCTTTTTATAATAGCCCCGTTATACTCTTTATTTAATAAGAACTAATTTTTTAAATAGGGAGTATTATAAATTAAAGTTATAAAAACGCTTAAAAAGGCGATTATTATAGCCTTTATTTTAGTTTTATTAAACTATAGTACTAAAGCCGGACGGATTATTTTTATAATAAACGCTAGTATTAAAAAATAGGGTAGTACGCTTAATTAGATTATTAATAATAAGCGTATTATTATTTAATATAAGAGCGGGATATAGTACGGGCTAGAGCTTAATTATAACTTTAAAAAGCTTAAGATATGAGGCGTTTTAATAAGCCTAAAGCGTTTTTATAATTATTTATTTAGGATTAATTTCTTATTAAAAACTAATACCTAAGTCCTAGTTATTTAAATTAATAATATAATAAATAACTTATTATTAATAATAATAATACGCTAGCTCTCTTAGATTAGACTTTTTAATTTTAAAATTAAGTATATTAATAAAAAAAATACTATAATAAATAGCTTTTTAAAAAAAAACCCTAGCTAATTTAACTTAGTTAAGGTAGAGCTTAACGAGGATATTAAGGACTTTATTAACGTACGAGTTCTATAAATACGAGTCGTAAAGAACTTTTTTATTATAATATATAGTCGTAGTAACGCTATTATTAATTAAATATAAGAAATAAATATTCCGGCTAATATACTAATACTAAACGAATAATAATTAGATTTTTTAAGATAAATTACTTATTTCTTTTTTATTTTAAAAAGGCTAACTAGTATACTTTTTAATTAGTTTAAACGTTTTAAATAAATAATAATATAATTTATTATATAAAATAAACTTCTATTTTAATAAGGGACGAAGACTCGTCCCTAACTTACTTAAATAATTAATAATAAGCGTTACTAAGTAGACCTAATTAATAAAATATATAATAAGTCCGGGTATAGGGGACAAGAGGCTATATATTTTTATTTTATAAAACGATATTACTAGCTAAGAATATATATTTAAACCTAGGAGCTAATTATAATTTATAAAGCTTATTAAAAAGCTAGATTATAACGCTTTAATAACCCCTATATATTTATAATTCTAATTTACGAACCTTTTTTTAAAGTTTATTTAGATATTTAATATATAAGTAAATAAAACGTCGTTAAGGCGCGTTATAAGTTTATAAAATATTTAAAAATACGGATTATAATAAACGTTATATTAAAAAATATTATAAAGTTTATTTAGAAAGATATTATTTATTATTATAGGATTTATAGTATTTTAATTATTAACGGGGAATAAGAGAATATAAGTACTATAACGTAGCTTAATTAATAATATAATACTTAATAAAAAGTTATATCGGCTTATAACCCTCGCGCTAACGGGCTCTTTAAAAAAGGTTACTAACTTATTATATATATACTTCGTATTTAGTTAAATTTAGAAAAAATATTAAACCTATACTTATTACGGCCCTTTTTATAAATAGGATAATTATTAAAGTATTATTAAGTTATATACTATTTAATCTTATTTTTAATTATTATATAACGACCCTAATTAAAAAAAAAACGGCGATTTAGAAAGTACTTAATTAGGAAAATATATATATAATAAATTAAGAAGTCTAAGCCTAATTACGAGCTTTTACTTTTTTATTAAATAATTAAAAAACTATAATTAATAAAATCGCTTAATACCGAGCTTAAACTTATAACTAGTTTAATTCTTCGTACTCCCTCTAATTAATAAAATTATAAATTAGTAATTTAGTTCTTATTTTTAATATTTAATAAAAGATCGATATATTAATTTTTAAAAAACTTAATTATTATTAATAAGGACTTTTTTTATTTACTTAATTACTCCGAACGGATCGTTATATTAACTAAAAACGCTTATTAATAAACTAATTATAAAAGCTATTTATATTAGTAATTAACTTAAGAAGTTCTTAAAGTTTTTAAAAAACCTCTACTTATTACTTAATAAGTTTAAATTTTATAATAACTTTATTTTTAACTTAACTAACTTTCTATTTTTATAAAATAATATAATCGATATTATAATTCTATTTCTTAATTATAATAATAATATAATAAACTTTAGAGACGAGGATATTTAACTATTTCCTAAATAAACCTAATTATAAATAAAAGCTTTTTAAAAAAGGTAAATTACCTCTTACTATTACTAATTCTTAATATAGGTTACGAGTTTTTATTTATTAAATATTATTTTATAAAAATATTATTAAATCTTATTAATTCTTTAGTTATCTCTTTACTTAGATTTAAAATAAGAATATAAAGGGACGATAAAAAAAGAATTATTTTTTAGTTATTATAATTAAAAACCCGACGACTTTACTTACTAATTATATAATTATATTAAGAAACCCTACCCCTCTCTTTAAGTATCTAAGCCTAGTTCCTTATTTAATTAAGCCTATTTAATATCTAGCTTAGCTTATATAACCTCTTATTTTACTTATTTTATTTTAATATATTACTAACTTTTATAAATTATAAATATATAGTTTTTAATAAAGTATATTAGAGGGGCGTCCTTAAGAATAAAATTGTACTTATTCTCCTCGGTTTTAGTAATATCGATCTAGTTAAAAACTATATAAACTAAAGTTTTAACTTTTTTAATATTAATTAAGATTAGAAACGCTACTCTATTATTACTTATTATACAACAATAATAATAGCTTTACTTAGAGTCAGCTCTAGACTAATTAATAGCTTACTAATTATTACTTTTTTTAAAAAAGTATTTTTTATTTTTAAAATATATATAATTATTATATTAATTTTATAAAGTAATTTAAAAAAGAAACGTACTTAAAGTAAGGGACTATTTTTTTAACTAGCTCTTTAATATTAAAACTAATATATTTTTAAAAGGGCTGCGTATAATAATTATAAAATATAGTATTCTAAACATTATAAACCTAGATAAGTAGAAAATTAATAATAGGAGTTCGTTTACCTAATTACTAAGATAAAGGGCTAAAGTAATTAATATAATTATAATTAATAAAAAACCCGACGGCTTTACGAAAATAATCTGCTTATAATACCTAGATTATAAACGTACTTCTTAATAACGTTCTAATTCGTAGTTAATTATTAAAATTTCTAAACTATTTTTTTTAATATACTTATTAATCTAAGGATTTATAATTTAGAATTTAGTATAAAGCTTTTTAATTAATTTAAAAAGAATTAATTAATTAATAATTTTAAGGATTTAAAAAAGGAGAATATTAAATTAGAACGAGGATTAAAAAGATTAAATAGAGTAGCGTTTATTATAGTTTATTTTTTATTAATTTCTTAGAACTTATAACCCTAAGTTTTTTAAAAATAGACTTTTTTAAGAATAAAAGAGGAATATTACTAAGGCCGGACGTTATAACGAGTAGTTTTAGTAATTTAATATGCGTTATTAATAACTAAAATATTAAATATAATAAATAAGTAAATTATATTATTAAAAAAAAAAGAGACCGAGTAGAAAAGGATAATTATAATTAAGAAGCTATTATTTAAAAAAAAAAATAAAAAAGAATAGAGGAATTAAGAGAGGGCCTCTATATACCCCCCTCCCCTTAGACCTAGGGTATTAAAAAAGAAAGTACTATAAGCCTCTTAGTTAATTAATACTAAATTATAACTATTATATAAAGAAAGAAAAGAGTAAATTATAAAATCGGGGCCTTTTTATTATTTATAATATAGTACTTTCTTTTTTAATTTATAAAAGCCGCCCTCGTAATTAGTATAAAAAAGTAGCTTCTTACTTAGCTACTTAACTTTTCTTTTTTCCCTCCTTAATTACTTTCCTATAACTATTATTAATTAAACCTCCTTTAATTTTTACTTTTTAATTTATTATATAAATACTAACTTAGCTATTTATAATAGCCTCTTTACTTTTTATTTCCCTTTTTAAACTAGATAATAAAAAGGATATAGTACGAATTTAGGGCCTAATTACGATAAAAAACCTTAAAAATAATACTAAATACTAACTAAGAAAATAAAATTTAAATAAATATATTACTTTTAATAAAACTAACCCTAGGATTATAATAAATACTAAGAACTCTTAGTTTATTATTTTTAATACGAACTACTAATATAAAATATATACTAACTATTACCTAAACCTAGTACTTAAACGAACTAGTTTTTTTTAAATAATCCTAACCCCTTATAAATTCGACTTTTCTAATTAGCTTAGTATAGGGGACGTACTTCTTTTTCTTAATTAACGCCCCGAGGCTTTTAAAAGTTTAAAAAACCGGAATACTTAGATAGGTTAAACTTATTATAAGATAATAGAGATCCTAACTAATTATTATAACCTTTAAAAACGCTTATTATATAAAAACTAAATTCGAAAATACGAGATCGGATTTATAATAAAAGTTATAATATAAGACCTTATTTTAATATATAATATAATTATAATTAAAAAGGAATAAGAAAGTACTTTTTAACTAAATAAAACCCCTACCCTAAACTTTTAAACTTAAAAAATTATATAAGAAATTAAGATTTTAATATACTTAATAATCTTCTTTTTTTATACTAACGATTCGGGCTATTTTATAAGAATAATTATTAATTAGTAGGATAGTATAGTTTATTAATACGATCCGAAGTAGGTTCTTAAATCTTTAAAAAGGATATTCGTTAATAATATTTAAGTACTAGAATAGGGTAGGGCGATTAGTCCTAGTATTTCTTTTTTTTAAAACTAATTAAGTATAGGGACCTATAAAAAAGCTAATTAAAAGAAAATATAAAAAGAAGGGCCCCTAATTAAAGAGATTACTTTAGTAGTGCGGATTTTTATTTTAATTATATATATACTTTTTTAAAATCGAACTAGAGCCTTTTTAATAATTTATTTTTAAATATAATAATATAAACCGATTAAGAACTTTACCTTTCTAATCTGGTTAATACTACCCTCTTTCCTTAGTTATAACTCTATTAATTAAGGCCGTATTAACCTAATTAAAAGAAGTATTTTATATTATTTTTATAAATATTAGTAGTTCTTCCTAAGTACTATATTATAAAAATCCTTTATACCCTATACCTTTTTAATAATCTCCCTTTTTAAAAATCCCTTCCCTTTTTAAATAAGAGAATAAGTAAAAAAAAACCCGACTTAATTAGAGATAATTTAAATAAATAAGTAAAAGAAAGCGGTATAATAATTAAAATAAATACGAGTAGTAGGACTCTAATTAAAAAAAAAACTAAATAATTAAGATATAAAAACGAAGATATATAAAAAAGGGCTTTTTATTTAATAAGAGGGGGATATAATAAACCTTAATAAATAAGTAAGATAAATAAATAGAGAAATATATAAATACTTAGGACTAAATCGGGCCTAAATATAAACGTTATAATAGTATAATAAAACAAACGACGAGTTAGGATTAGAACTAATAAAATACCTTAATAAATATAACTAGTTATTTAACTAAACTATTTCTTATTAATTAATATAGCCCGGAGATTTAATAATAAACCTATTTAAAAATACGGATACGTCGGACTAAGGGCGCTCGGGAAACTAGTTTTTAACTAGACCTATTAATAATTTTAATTAGTATTACCGTAAGCTTAATATAAAGTCTAATTAAAACTCTAGTTATATACTTAGTAAGGGCTAAAAAGGACGGCTTAAATTATACTAATTAGGATAATAACTACGTTCTAGTTATTAAAATAGCTCCTTTCCTCTCTTTTTAAACTCTATTTAAAATAAATAAACTAATATAAAACTATTAAAATTATAAATAAAATTAATAAACTATACTTTTAATAACCTCGGACCGTAAATATAAATAATTAATACGTTATTTTTACTATTATTAGCGCCCCTTAGGATATTTAATCGTACGAACCTAATCCTTTTATTTTAAATAAACCGTTTATTAAACTAGCCTTTATAATTTATTAAAACCCGTAAACTATAGAATTATTTAATAATAATAAGCCTACTCCTAATAATAAATCTACTTACTAATTTAATTAAAAAAGGCTAGTTATAGCTTAGGTTAGGATAAATACTTTAATTAATACCCTCTTAAGTACTATTACTACTTAGATCTAAATAACTACGTTTTAAACTAAAGACTTTACGATTCCTTAGCCTAATTTAATAAAGAATATAAGGTTTTATAAAATACCGTTCTCTAATTAAAAAGGGACTATAATCTTTAAAAATAATAATATTATAAACTTTTTAAAAAAGTTCGAGGACTAATACGAGATTAATAAGGTCCCGGACTAATTTAAAAATAAATATATTACGTATATTATAAAAAGAGATTATTAAACTCTAATTAAGGACGTAATTAAAGAACTACCCTAGGCCTAAGCTAAGGATTTTCTTTTAAAAAAGTATAAAAAATAAAATATTAACTATTTTTTAAATAAAGAAGAGTAGATTAAAAAAATTACTAAAGGACTACTTATCTCGTTTTTTAACTTAAACTCTACTTAGGTACTATTTACTAAAATTAATAATATAATTACTCTTATTAAATAATAAGACCTCTATATTATAATTAATAAGAGCTTAATTAAAGCCGTATATAAGCGGTTTTATATTAATATTATAAAAAAAGTAGTAAAAAAAGTCGGGGTTATTTTAAATAGCTTTATTAAATTAATAAAGTACATAAGGTTTAAAGTAAGACTTCTTAATACGATTACGTATAAAAAAGAATATAGCTTATTTTTTATAAACGATTAGAGTTAATTTAAAATCTTACCGCGACCCCCTATTTTATAAACGTATAAAAATACTTAGTACTAATATCTAAACCGCTAGTAATATTACTAATTAATAATAGGGGCCTAGGTTACCTAGGTAGTTATTAATAATATTACTAATTCTAACCTAGTTAATAAAATAAATAAGCTAAAGATCTATTAAAATAGTATTTATTTTCGAGGTCTTATTTATATATTTAATATAAGTACTACGCGTCTTAATTAGCCCCCGATTATAGGACCTAAAACCGCTATTAATACTATTAAAGTCTATACTACCGGATTATTAAGGATTATAATTAGTATACTCTTAATAAGGATATTTATTTTATTATTTTAGCTTAGGGAGCTTAGTATTACGGAAAGCGCAACGGTTATAAACTTATAAGAAATATCCTTTTTATTATAATTAAAAATAGAAAAAAGCATATAATTACTAATCGTATTACCTTTCTTTTTTACGTAATAAATATATTAACTAAAAAAAATACTAAGCTTTTAGCTAAGTAAATTCTAAATTATTAAATTAAACTACCCTAGTAAACTATACTTATACTTCCCTCGGCTAATCCTATAAGTATAGTTAGATATGTTTACGTAATATAACCTAACTTAAACTACTATAGCTAAGCGGACGTTTATACCGTTTATAAAAAAAACTACTTAAAAACCGTACCTTAGTAATTACGTTATATTCTAAGAAAATATATAAGATTAATAGCCCGAACTAGCCTTTATAACTTAAAAAAAAAACGGTTTTTTTTTCTAATTAAAAAAGAGAAATTATAAAAATTAATAATAATAACGAGGCTTTTAAAATAGTAAAGGACGTAACTTCTATATCTATTTCTAAGCCCTAGCTTATTAAAATCCTAATTAATACCCCTAATATTAATATTTAAAAAACCTAAGAGCCTTTTTTTTATAAAACCTAAAAGATAATAACTATAAATTAGACCCGCGACTTTAACCTTAAGGCCGAAATAAGGAAACTAATAAAAAAAAAGCTCGAGGCCCCGATCTCGCTTCTTATAAACCTCTTATAAAAGATTATATTAAAATATACTATAATAATAATAATTTTAATATATAATTAGAAATATTTTAATATTAATAAAATCTTATTAAAAGCTCCGAAGTTTTTAATAAATTTAATAAAAAATAAATAATAATAAAAAGATATTAAAAATCTTTTTAATAAGTATAACTAAAACCTCTTTTTAAAACCGAGCTATATAGCTAAGATCGGTAGAGTTAAAAATACTAATCTAACTTCTAAACTCCTAACTTTTATAATTTTAAACGCCTACCTCTAGTTAGAAGTTTAAATATTTAGTATAAATTAGAATAATAAAAGTTTAATAATCGTTACTATCCTAAATACTAGGGCATAAGTTAATATTTTCTTAAAATAATATATTAAAAAAGCTAGTATTTCTTATATAGTAATAAAGTTTTAAATATAAATATTTAAGTACGATCTAACTAGCTAGATAACTTTTAATAGCTTTTACTTTACGAATATATAAATTAGTAAGTTTAAAATAACTACTTATTTTTTTATTAAGGACGAGCGAGAGACTTCCGATCCGTTATTATTAGGTCTTTTATTTATATAAAATACTAAGCTATTTTTTAAATATAATAAATTAATAATTACTACTCTAATCTATATTAAGGACGCGAGGCTAAGGATCCCTATAGGGATAATTAAAACGAATAATTTTTAAAACATAAAAAATATCTTACCCTAGTTTAAGTAGTACGTAAAAGAAGTTTTTAGATTAGAAAACTAAATATTAATAATATAACTAGGGATACTATTAGTTTTAATAACCCCTACTTAGAATCTAAGTTAAAAAAAAATAAGCGTATTATAATAGTCTTAGACTAAGGCTAAGCTAATTAAATTATAATTATAATTATACTTTATATAATCTAGCCTTAAATTATATAAATTAAAAAAATAATAATAACTACTTAGGGTAAGGCTAAAAATAAACCGAACGGATTAGCTAATTAAAATAATTTATATTTCTTAATAAAAATACTTACTTCTTAATAAGAGGAGTTATATATTAAATAATAAATTATAAAACTAAAGTAAAAAGTATTAGAATAGTATAAAATAGCTAAAAAAGCTTTTTATAAGATTCTCCGTATTATAAAAGCTAATACGATATATAAAAAAAAGGACTAAAAAGTCGAGCTAATTAACGACGCGCCCTTTAATAAATCGATACTTAATAATAATCCTTATTAAAAGCTTAAGAAATTTAAAAAAGTTAAAAATAAGTTATAAGATTAATCGGGCCCCTATAAGAATATCGTTATACCTAAGTTCTTAAATATAAAACTAAGCTCTAAATTAATAAACGACTATTTCTAAGCTATCCTTAAGGATTATAACTATCTCCTATTTTATAAATAAGATCTCCTTAAATAAATACTTTTTAATTAAAAAAAAGTATTAATATAAGACTTCTCTAAATATAGCTATTTTAACCCTATAGTCGTACTATTATAAATAATTAAAACTATACCTTATAAAGCTTAATAAATAAAAAGTATCCTAATCCTAAAGGCTTTATTATTAAAAGCTTTTAAAGTAATCTAAGAACGTATTACTTAAAGTATTATTAAAAAAAGCTATACTACGTATTAAAACCCCTAGTTCTTAATAATAAAAAAGGATAGTAGTCTTTAGTTAATTAACTTAGTAATTAAAGTTAACGCCGTTACTTTTTAAAATACTTAGTAACTACTTAACGCTAACGAGTTTTTAAAAAAATGTATTATAAATTAACTTATTTCCCTCTTGAATTTCTTTTTTAATTACGATTAGATCTCTTTAAATAAAAAGAGCTACGATTTAACGACCTTCTTAACTCTACTCGGGCTATATAAATACTATACCCTCTTAATAAGAATAATAAATTTAATAACCTAATTCTATTAGATTATAACCTATATTCTCTATAACTTAATTTTAAAATATTATAGTACTTTTATTAATAATATTATAATTAAAAGCCCGTAATCCTACTATAATAATAAGTACCTAACTAACTATCCCGGGATCTAGTAATTTATTTACGAACACTTTTAAAATATTAATTAAGTCTTAGTTAATATTAAGCTAGCTAGTTATATTATTTTTAGAATAAAGTTATAATAATACTAACTATTTATAGTTATTATAGGCTACTTTTATAGTACGAAAAAGAAACGGCTTAATTAAGCTAAAGTCTTTAAGATCCTTAAATAAATAAAGTACTCGAACGTCTTAGAAGTTAGATCGTTTCTTAGTATTATTACTTTTTATTACTATTAAATTAAGTAATTTTTTTTAAAATAGCCCTGTTATACTCCTTACTTAGTAAGAACTAATTCTTTAAATAAGGAGCGCCGTAAATCGAAATTATAAAAATACTTAAAAAAGCGATTATTATAGCTCTTATTCTAGTTTTATTAAATTATAGTACTAAGGCTAGATAGATTATTTTTATAACGGACGCTAATATTAAAAAATAGAGTAGTATACTTAGTTAGATCGTTAATAACGAGCGTACTATTACTTAATATAAGAGCGGGATATAATATAAGCTAGAGCTTAATTATAACTCTAAAAAGCTTAAAATACGAGGCGTTTTAATAAGCTTAAAGCGTTTTTATAATTATTTATTTAGGATTAACTTCTTATTAAAAACTAATACTTAAGTCCTAGTTGCTTAGATTAATAATATAGTAAATAACTTATTATTAATAATAATAATACGCTAACTCTCTTAAATTAGACTTTTTAATTTTAAAATTAAGTATATTAATAAGAAAAAGAATACTACGGCGGATAGCTTTTTAAAAAAACCCCCTAACTAATCTAACTTAATCGAAGCAGAGCTTAATAAAGATATTAAGGACTTTATTAATATATAAATCCTACGAATACGAGTTATAAAAAACTTTTTTATTATAGTACATAGTCGTAGTAACGCTATTATTAATTAAATACGAGAAATAGATATTCTAACTAATATATTAGTACTAAACGAATAATAATTAGACCTCTTAAAGTAAATTACCTATTTCTTTTTTATTTTAAAGAGGCTAATTAGTATACCCTTTAATTAATTTAGATATTTTAAGTAAATAATAATACGATTTATTATATAAAATAAACTTTTATTTTAATAAAAGATAAAGACTCGTCCCTAACTTACTTAAGTAATTAATAATAAGCGCTACTAAATAGACCTAATTAGTAAAGTATATAATAAGTCTAAGTATAGGGGACGAGAGGCTATATATTTCCGCCTTATAAAATAATACTACTAATTAAAAATATACGCTTAGACTTAGGAGCTAATTATAACTTATAAAGCTTATTAAAAAGCTAGATTATAACGCTTTAATAACCCCTATATATTTATAGTTCTAATTTATAAACCTTTTTCTAAGGTTTATTTAGATATTTAATATATAAATAAATAAAAGGTCGTTAAAGCGCGTTATAAGTTTATAAAATATTTAAAAATACGGATTATAACGAACGCTATATTAAAAAATATTATAAAGTTTATTTAAGAAAATATTATTTATTATTATAGGATCTATAGTACTTTAATTATTAATAGAGGATGAGAAAATATAAGTACTATAACGTAGCTTAATTAATAATACGGTACTTAGTAAAAGGTTATATTAGCTTATAACCCTCGTACTAACGGGCTCTTTAAAAAGAGTTACTAACCTATCGTATATATACTTCGTATCTAGTTAGATTAAGAAAAAAAAGATATTAAACTAATACTAATTATAGCCTTTTTTATAAATAGAATAATTATTAAAGTATTATTAAGTTATATACCGTTCTATCTTATTTATAGTTATTATATAACGACCCTAATTAAAAGAAAAATAGTAACTTAAAAAGTACTTAATTAAAAAAATATATATATAATAAATTAAGAAGTCTAAGCCTAATTATAAGCTTTTACCTCTTTAATAAATAACCGGAAAGCTATAGTTAATAAAGTTACTTAATACTAAGCCTAAACTTACGACTAGTTTAACTCTTTATATACCCTCTAATTAATAAAGTTATAAACTAGTAATTTAGTTCTTATTTTTAATATTTAATAAAAAAATAATATATTAACTTTTAAAAAACTCGATTATTATTTATAAGGACCTTTTTATATTTACTTAGCTACTCCGAACGGATCGTCGTATTAATTAAAAACGCTTATTAATAAACTAATTATAGGGGCTATTTATATTAATAATTAATTTAAAAAGTTCTTAAAGTCTTTAAAAAGCTTCTATTTATTACTTAACGAGTTTAATTTTTATAAGGACTTTATTTTTAACTTAACTAACTTTTTATTTTTATAAAATAATATAATTAACGCTACAATTCTATTTCTTAATTATAATAATAATATAATAAACTCTAAGGACGAGGATACTTAACTAGTTACTAAGTAAACCCGATTATAAGCGAGGGCCTTTTAAGAGGGCTAAATTACCCCTTATTACTACCGATCCTTAGTATAAGCTACGAGTTCTTTTTATTTATTAAATATTATTTTATAAGGATATTATTAAATCTTACTAATTCTTTAGTTATTTTTTTATTTAAATCTAGGATAAAAATATAAAAGGACGATAAGAAAAGAAGAATTATTTTTTAGTTATTATAATTAAAAACCTAACGACCTTATTTATTAATTATATAATTATATTAAAAAACTCTACTTCTTTTTTTAAATATCTAAACTTAGTTCCCTATTTAATTAAGCCCGTTTAGTATTTAATTTAGCTTATATAACCTCTTACTCTACTTATTTTATTTTAATATATTAATAACTTTTATAAATTATAAATATATAGTTTTTAATAAAGTATGTAAGAGGGGCGTTCTTAAGAATAGAATCGTACTTATTTTCCTTAATCTTAGTAATATTAATTTAGTTAAAACCTATATAAACTAAAGTCTTAATTTTTTTAATATTAATTAGGATTAGAGACGCTACTTTATTATTACTTATTATATAATAATAATAATAGCCTTACTTAGAGTTAGCTCTAGACTAACTAATAGCTTACTAATTATTATTCTTTTTAAAGTAGTATTTCTTATTTTTAAAATATATATAATTATTATATCGATTATTAAAATAATTTAAAAAAGAAACGTATTTAAAATAGGGGACTATTTTTTTAACTAGCTCCTTAGTATTAGAACTAATATACTTTTAAAAAAACCGTATATAATAATTATAAAATATAGTATTCTAAACGCTATAAGCCTAGATAAATAAAAAATTAATAATAAGGGTTCGTTTACTTAATCGCTAGGATAAAAAGCTAAAGTAACTAGCGTAATTATAATTAATAAAAACCTAATAACTTTATAAAAATAATCCGTTTATAATACCTAGATTATAAACGTACTTCTTAATAACGTTCTAATTCGTAATTAACTATTAAAACTTCTAAGCTATTTCTCTTTTAGTATACTTATTAACTTAAGGATTTATAATATAAAATTTAATATAAAGCTCTCTAGCTAATTTAAAAAGAGTTAACTAATTAGTAGTTTTAAAAATTTAAAAAGGAGTAATATTAAATTAAAATAAAAATTAAAAAGATTAAATAGAATAGCGCTTATTATAGTCTACTTTTTATTAACTTCTTAAAACTTATAGCCCTAAGTTTTCTAAAAATAGACCTTTTTAAAAATAAAGAAGGAATATTACTAAGGCTAGATATTATAATAAATAGTTTTAATAATTTAATATATATTATTAATAGCTAAAGTATTAAATATAATAAGTAAGTAAATTATATTATTAAAAAAAAAGAGACTAAGTAAAAAAAGATAATTATAATTAAAAAGCTATTATTTAGAGGAAAAAATAAAAAGCGATAGAGGAATTAAAAAAGGGCCTCTATATACCCCCCCCCCAGATCCGGAGTATTAAAAAAGAAAGTACTATAGGCCTCTTAGCTAATAGGTACTAAATTATAGTTACTATATAAAAAAAAGAAGGAGTAAATTATAAGATCGGGGCCTTTTTATTATTTATAATATAGTACTTTTTTTCTTAATTAGTAAAGGCCGCCCTCGTAATTAATATAAAAAAGTAGCTTTTTACTTAGCTACTTAACTTTTCCTTTTTCCCTCCTTAACTACTTCTTTATAACTATTACTAATTAAACTTTCTCTAATTTTTATTTTTTAATTTATTATATAAATACTAACCTAGCGATTTATAATAACCTCTTTACCTCCTGTTTCCCTTTTTAAACTAAATAATAAAAAGGATATAATACGAATTTAGGGCCTAATTACGATAAAGAACCTTAAAAATAATACTAAATACTAACTAAAAAGGTAAAATCTAAATAGATATATTATTTTTAACGAGACTAACCCTAGGACTATAACAAATACTAAGGAATTTTAATTCGTTAATTTTAATATAAACTACTAATATAAAGTATATACTAACTATTACCTAAACCTAGTACTTAAATAAACTAGTTTCTCTTAAATAATCCTAACCCCTCGTAAAATCGACTTTTTTAATTAGCTTAGTATAAAGGACGTACTTCTTTTTTTTAATTAGCGCCCCGAGGTTTTTAAAAGTTTAAAAAACTAAAAAACTTAAATAAGTTAGACCTATTATAAAGTAATAGAGATCCTAACTAATTATTATAATTTTTAAAAACGCTTATTATATAAAGATTAGATTCGAAAATATAAGATCGGATCCGTAATAAAGGTTATAATACGGGACCTCGTTTTAGTATATAATATAATTATAATTAAGGAGGGATAAGAGAGTACTTTTAAACTAAATAAGACCCCTACCCTAATCCCTTAAATTTAAAAAACTATATAAAAAATTAAGACTTTAGTATACTTAGTAATCTTTTTTTTTTACGTTAATAATCTAAGCTATTTTATAAAAATAATTATTAACTAGCGGGATAGTATAGTTTATTAATATAATCCGAAGTAGGCTTTTAAGTATTTAAAAAGAATATTCGTTAATAATATCTAAGTACTAAAGGCCTTTTATAACTAGATTAATATACCTCTTTATATTTAATAACTAATTAATATAAGCGTTTACGTAGTCCCTATAATATAATAGCTAGGTAAATAAAAATATAGTTTATATATACTTAAATAGTTTCGTAACGCAGTCCGATATAACTAGCTTAACCTAACTTATAATATATATTAAATAATTTATAAATACCTTAGATTATTTAATAATAAACTCTACGCGGCTTAAATTTAGTAAATTAGCTATAAATTCTAATATAATAATTATTATTTTTTTAATATAATAAAACCTCTCTTAAAAAGGTCTTTTAATAAAATAATAAATAATTAGGACTTTAAAAATAGGCCCTATACTAACTTAAATAACTTAAACTATACTATAACCGATAATCTTAAAGCGCCGACTCCTTAGAAATCTAGTTCTTATTTACTTAATCTTAAGTTTATTAACTAAGATCTAAGAATTTATAACCCTTATAATTACGGCTATTATATTTTTATTAATCTTATATATTTTAAAAAAACGTATAAAATAGTTAAAAACTTTAAATAAGAACTTATTATTTTTAAAAAGTTATTTTTACTATTTCGATCCTTAAAAATACTAAAGAGTACCTAAGGATTTATAATAAATAATAACCCTAATTAAACTTTATAAATAATTAAATTAAAAAAGGTTACTAACTAGCGTTTAAATATTATTATTAATAATTAACTTATATATTTAATTAATATTCCTAAGACTTATTAAGTTATAAAATCTTTATTAAATATATTACTACTTAAGTTATTATTATACTTTAGCCTAGCTCTTAGTAAAACTAGTTTAAGTAACTAGGGAGGTAATTTTTTAAATATTTTAATTAGGGGTAGGGATAGTTTTATTATAAAAACTCTAATTAAAATACTAAGAGTTTAGTTAAAATAAGAGGTTATTAAGTATATACTTTTTAAATATAATTAGGCTATATAAGAAAATAATAAATACTAATATTAAAAACTAACTAAGTTTTATTAAAATCTCTTATAATATCGTAATATATACTTAAATAAAGCTAATATTAATAAGAGTACGAGAGAATAATAAGTTAATTAATATAATAACTTAATTATAAAAGCTATATATATAACTTTAGTTTATACTCTTTAAATACTATTATTAATAAAAAATTTTAAAAAGAATTAGGCTAGTAAAGGTTAGGATCGGGAGACTACTAAAAAGGATTAAAATAAGAACTAAGTAAAGCTAGTAAAAAAAGTAATAAAAATAAAAGAAGTAAAAGAAGCGATTATAAAAAAAAAGGGTAAGTAAAAAGCTTAATAAAATTAACTATATATAATAATTAGGACTAATTTAAAATAATTTCTTTTTATAAAAGATTAGAAAGAAAGAAATTAAAGGATAATTAAAATAGAGTAGGGCGATTAATATTAGTATTTCCTTTTTTTAAAACTAATTAAGTATAAGAACTTATAAAAAAACTAATTAGAAAAAAATATAAAAAAAAGGGCCCCTAATTAAAAAGATTACTTTAGTAATATAGATTTTTATTTTAATTATATATATACTTTTTTAAAATCGAACTAGAGCCTTTTTAATAATTTACTTTTAAATATAATAATATAAAACGATTAAGAACTCTACCCTTCCGATCTAGTTAATACTACCCTCTTTCCTTAGTTATAACTCCGTTAATTAAGGCCGTATTAACCCGATTAAAAAAAGTATCTTATATTACTTTTATAAATATTAGTAGTTCTTCCTAAGTACCGCACTACAAAAGTCCTTTATACCCTATACCTTTTTAGTACTAAAGGCCTTTTATAACTAGATTAATACGGCTCTTTATATTTAATAACTAATTAATATAAGTACTTACGTAATCCCTATAGTATAATAGCTAAGTAAATAAGAATATAGTTTATATATACTTAAATAGTTTCGTAACGCGGTCTAATATAGTTAGCTTAACTTAACTTATAATATATATTAAATAACTTATAAATACTTTAAATTATTTAATAATAAGCTTTATATAGCTTAGATTTAGTAAATTAACTACGAGTTTTAATACGATAATTATTACTTTTTTAATATAATAAAACCTCTTTTAAAAAGGTTTTTTAAAAAAGTAATATATAATCGGGACTCTAAAAGTAGGCCCTATACTAACTTAAATAACTCTATTAATATTATAACTAACGCCCCTAAGGTACTAACTTTTTAAAAGTCCGGTTTTTACTTACTTAGCCTTAGATTTATTAACTAAGATCTAAGAATTTATAATTTATATAATTATAATTATTATACTCTTATTAATCCTATATATTTTAAAAAAACGAATAAAATAGCTAAAAACCTTAAGTAAGAACTTATTATTCTTAAAGAGTTATCCTTATTATTTTAATTTTTAAAAATACTAAAAAATACTTAAAAATTTATAATAAGTAGTAATTCTAATTAGATTTTATAAGTAATTAAATTAATAAAAGTTACTAACTGGCGTTTAGATATTATTATTAATAATTAACTTATATACTTAATTAATATTCTTAAGACTTATTAAGTTATAAAGTTTTTATTAAATATATTATTACTTAAATTATTACTACGCCTTAGCCTAGCTCTTAGTAAAACTAGTCTAAGTAACTAAAGAAGTAGTTTTTTAAATACTTTAATTAAAAATAAGAATAGCCCTATTATAAAAACTTTAATTAAAATACTAAGAGTTTAGTTAAAATAAGAGGTTATTAAGTATATACTTTCTAAATATAATTAGGCTATATAAAAAAATAGCGAATATTAATATTAAGAATTAACTAAGTTTTATTAAAATCTTTTATAATATCGTAATATATATAAAAATAAAGCTAATATTAATAAGAATACGAGGGAATAATAGGTTAATTAGTATAATAACCCGATTATAAAAGCTATATATATAACTCTAAGTTATATTCTTTAAATACTATTATTAATAAAAAAAACTAAGGAAAATTAGACTAATAAAGGTTAGGATCGGGAGACTATTAAAGAGAAATAGGATAAGAACTAAGTAAAATTAATAAAGAAAGTAATAAAAGTAGAGGAGGTAAAAAAAGTAATTATAAAAAAAAAAGTAAATAGAGGGTTTAATATAATTAATTATATATAATAATTAAAATTAATTTAAAATAATTTCTTTTTATAAAAGATTAGGAAAAGAGAAATTAAGAGATAATTAAAATAGGGTAGGGCGATTAGTCCTAGTAGTTCTTTTTTAAAGCTAATTAAGTATAGAGATTTATAAAAGAGCTAATTAAAAGAAAATATAAAAAAAAGGGCCCCCATTAGGGAGAGGAGCTTAGTAGTGCGGATTTTTATTTTAAAAATATATATATTTTTTTAAGATCGAACTAGAGCTTTTTTAATAATTTATTTTTAAACGTAATAATATAAGATAATTAAGAGCTCTACTCTTTTAATCTAGCTAATACTACCCTCTTCCCTCGGTTATAACTCCGTTAATTAAGGCCGTATTAACCCGATTAAAAAAGGTATTTTATATTACTTTTATAAGTATTAGTAGTTCTTTTAAAGCACTGTACTGCGAGAGTCCCTTATACCCTATACCTTTTTACTATATAAGTATTAATATAAATTTTTATATTTTTACTTATTTTATTTTAGTAATAGTAGCGTTTTAATAGTACTATTATCCGCTTTATATTATAATATCCCGTCGTAGGTATATTATAATATACTTTAATAACCTCTTTCTTTAGCCCCTTATATAGTAATACGTAGGCGCGGCTACCGTAATATAATAGCCCTCTTAAGTCGTATACTTAGCTCTATTATTATTTCTTTTTAACTAAGCAAGGCTATTAGTCCTTTTTAATTTATTACCTCTTTTTTATAAAAAAGTTTTTTTATTAAGTAGCCTATAGTTAACTTATTATTAATAACCCTTTTTTATTAAATACTATTTTAAGTACTCTTATTATATCGGAGCCCCGTAGAACGAGTAGTTCGCGATTTATAGTTCTAATAATAAGCTTAAGTAGCTTTCTAAGTACTATACTATAACTTTAATACCCTAGGCTCGTAGCCCCGTTATATTTCTTAAGATACTTTTTAGAGCTTTTTTAAACTAGAGCTCTTAGCTTCTTTTACTTATTTTTTTATATTATTATTAATTTTATTATTTTTAAAATACTTATTATCCCCTCCCCTTAGGAACCGCTTTTATAGCTCGGTCTTATATACTTTATTATCGTAACTCTAAGTAGTTCTTATATATTTTTAGTATTATATAAGTCTTTTTTTATTTTTAATAATAGCTCCTTTACTCTATTATTATTATTGTTATTACTATAATTAGGTTTTTATAATAGTCTATTCGCTAGGTTTGTAATACCCGGTCTAAACCTAATCTTAATATTAAACGCTACGAGTTTATTTAGCTAGCGTAGTTATTTCCTATTTAGCCTTTTCTTAGTATTTAAAAACTATAGATTAAGGTAATTTATAAATATTACGACCTAATTTTAGTTATAAGCGAAGTAGTATTATTAGTTCTTTAGTACGTTTATAATAGCTAGTAGTTTCGTATTTCCCGTGCCGTAGTAGCTCTCTATATCTATTAATTTTTTTAATTTATAAGTAATCGGGTACTAATAACTTTTAAATAATTATATAATTACCCAGCTAATAGTTCGAGCTAAAGCGTTTATTTATAACTATATAAGTAAAGTAGGGTTAAAATATCGTAGTATTAGTACATTAGTAAATATTACTAATAGCTTTTTAAATAACTCTATAATAAGTATTAATAATTCTAATTACTCTGGTTTTACTTTTTTTAATAAGTTTATTAGAGGTACGGTTATTTTAGCGTAGTTATTAATAAATTTATAATAGAACCCTATGTAGTAGTTTTTTTCCGGCTTTATAAGCGTAAAAGATCGACCTTAACGGGATCACGCTTTTAAGGGAAATTATATAATACAGTATACTTTTTAACTATATAATACGTATAATATACCCTAAGTACGTACTTAACGTAATATAATAATTTCGATACGAAAATTACTATATAATTCGGGATAAGTAAGCTACCCTTTATATAGCGGTACCGGTTAGAAAGGTTAATAATAGAGGTTAGTAATAAAGGTTAGAGGCGGCCCTTAACTATAGAAGTTCTAAACTTTAATAACGACGTAGAGGTTTCTAAAGAAAGGGCTAAAAGGGCTAATATTTAGCTACTTTATCGTACTAGAGCTCGTAAAAATTCTTTTTATCTTTATTACTTTTAATATTACCTAAAGCTACTCTCTATTTAAACTAAATAAATTTACTAAATAAACTTATTAAATAAACTTATTAAATAAACTTATTAAATAAACTTATTAAATAAACTTATTAAATAAACTTATTAATATATAAACTACTACTTATTAAGAACTAGTATATAGTTAATAACTAGCGGGCTAGGACTCTCTAAAGATGCCCCTCGACAGGTCCCCCCCTCTAGGGCTCGATAGATTCTTAGGCCCCCTCGACGCCCTAGCTATCGTAGTTAATATAAGTATACTTAAGGAGTAGTATAGTACTTGTTAATAATACGAAATTTAATTAAATAATAATACGAACGTTATAAATAGCCGGGCTAGTACGGACGTTAAGATTTAGTATATTAATACTAGTTTAGAAATTATATTTTATAGAGCTAGAAATCCCTTTAATATAGGCTATATTATAAACGTAAGGGAATATATAAGGGGTCTCTTAACTTTTAATAAAAAAGAGTATATAATACGGGATCTAGCTACTTATATAAGCTAGTACTAAGAGGTCTTATATACGTTAGAGTAGTATAGCTCGCCCTCTAGACGGGCGGCGGAAGGTCGGGGGCTATTTTGATTAGTAATTAGGTATAGAGCGTAATATACCCAGTTTTCCCTAATACGTAATACACAGTACGGCCCCGGCGGATTGCTCTATTAGGGGGATAATAGAACCCTATAAATCTAAAGAACGTTTATATATTTTTAACGCTCCTTAGTAATAACTAATTTACTATAGCTTCGGTACGCACGGGTTCTATATTTATATTTTTATTAAATATAATATACTTTAATAATCTTATACGGAATATATAGAACTTATATTTATTACTATTTAGATGTAGGTTCTATTATTATAGTCTTTATAATATACTACGTACGTACTCTTTATACGCTATATAGTCGTTATTATATATTAAGATATTATTTAGGTATACGATATAAATAGTATTAACTAAGCTACTTAGAACGTTATTAATATATACTTAGAAAGTTATAGGTACGTTAGTTAGCTTAAAAAGTATAACTAAGTACTTAAACTACTCGTATTTAGTATAAAAAGCCGTTTTTTATTTATTACTTTTAGTTATATATATATAGTAGTACGCGTTCTTACGATTTAGTTTTATAAAAACGGAGGTATTAAATAGTTTATTTAATATCTTTTTAATTAGCGGTAGTAGCGTTCTATTTTTTTATATAATCTTATTAATCGCTCTATAGTTAATATAAAATCGTAGCTCTTTTTTTTTTTTCAAGTATAAAAAAAATAGGTACTCTAGCTAGGCTTATAAAAGGGTATATTTAGCCCTTAGCCTCTGCTTTTATTATATAATCTTATAGGATCTCGAGCTTATAGTTCGATAGTAAGTAAATAAGTTCTTAAGGAGTAGGTATAGCGTTATTTAGTTCGATATAGTAGTCGTGTAGTACTCTATCTAGTAACGAGATAGCTTTTTTTTTAAAAAAATAAGTTATTAAAGTCTTTGTATTATAATTTCTAATCCTTAGCTATACTCGCTAGTACTATATTACTATTTATAACTAAGTTAATTACGATATACGCTAGTATTACTAAGATTAAGTTATTTAGTAGCCCTTTTTTTAGAGCGTCTAAGCGGATATATCGTTCATAAATTAGATATTACTACTTCTTTTATTTTTAACTAATTAGTAAGTTAATATCCTCTAGCTAGGGAAAACCTAGGATAAGTATAAGTATTATAATATTAACTATTATAAAACGATATAACTACGTTTTTATTACGTAGTTACTATTAGTAATTCGAAGTTATAAGTAGTAGTTCTTTAGTATTTCTATTTATTTACTTTTAATATTTATTAATTATAATAATAAGTAAATTTATAAGTTAGCGTCGAACTTATTAAGTAGCCTAATACTAACTATGTTCCCTTTTACTCTTAAATTAATAAGGGCGCTTAGTTTTTTTTATACGTAGTTTGAGTATATATAAGTTAAGATATCTAAGCGCTACTCTTATTAATTACTAGCTACCCTCTTTATTAAAATAGTATTCGAGCTTATTACTAATCCTTATTACTTAGCTAGGGCGAGGTCTAATTAATAATTAGCGGCCCGGTGCCCTTTTTAATTATATTAGTAATATATAATACTTAAGTAGTTATTAATAAGGTGCCCGGTTTTGTTATAATTATAGTATTATTAATACTACTCTCGCGGTTATAAGTAATCCTTTATAATATAACTAGTTTTTTTATAATTATAGTATATAGTATTTTTATTAAGTAAGTTATAGCGTATTTTTTACGTATTTAACTTATTAGCGCCTTAATATCTCCTTATTAACTCGTTCGAGCTTAAGTTAAAATATTATTTTAGGGACGTTCGTAAGCTCCCTATTAATAGCGAGGATTATTTAATACGTTTTACTAGTAATACTAGCTATAGGTAAGTTTATAAAAGTTTTATTTATAATATTATTACGAGGCGTAGTTCGGGCCGTAGCTTACTTATTAGTATAGAGATTTTTTATTTTTTTTATTAGGATATATTCTAGTTCTATTTCGAGCTTATTAATATAACTAATAAGCCCGCTAACTTTCTCTTTTTAACTTTACGAAGTACTATTTAATTATATACTCGCTACTATTTCTTAACTAGTAAGATTAAATAAGTTATTTTATAAAAAGGTTTTTAGTTCGCCCTATATAACCTAGTTTATTATAACCTTAGGGACCCTTTAGCGATTAAAGATATAGTATATTTAAGAGGTTTTTATATTACTATTTAAGTAACTAACTATATATACTACTTTATCGTAGTCTATTTTTATTTATTAAGCTTATAAATTAAAGTAATAGTAATAGTTAAATAGGAAGCTCTATAGATCTCGTACTAATTTATTAATATATAATAAGTTAGAGAGGGATAGTAATCTAAATATAAACGTTTTATTTATAGTACTTATTTAAGTTAATAAAGAGCTAGTAAATAGAAGCTTAAGTAGTACGAACTTATTATTTTATTATTATTTAAACAATACTTTAAGTATAGCGCTATTTATTAAACTATTTTTAGTCTAGGGGTTCTCGTTCCTATTTATATCGGAGTTAATATTTAAAGCTATTATAACTAAAACCGTAGCTCTTAGTATAAGGCCCGGGCTATTTAAAAAGCTCTATAAGCGTTCTAAATCTACTTATCTTTTATATAAGCGCTTTTCGTACGTTATTATAAAGATTTCTTTTTTTAATCGTCGTTTTTATTTTTATAATTCTATTAGTTTATTACTTATTATTTAGCTTAAGTATTAGCGAGCGAGGGTAAGAGGTTTACTATTTTATTTATTATTTATTATTATTTTTAATAATACGGTCCTTTTATATTATTACTACGTTATTCGTTTTACTACGCTTTGTTTTTACGTCGTTTATTAAGAAGGAAATAATTCTAAGGGGTTTAATAAAAACGAGTTATTTTTTTTTATTATTATAGTATTAATTACGCTCTCTTATTACGTCTTATTCTTATTAATATTTTAAGCTCCCGGCCTAGTCCCCTTCGTAAATAAAAATTTTAAATTATTAATAAGTATTTAATATAAGGAAAAAGTTTATAAAAGCTAACTACTATTAGGGTTTAAAAAATAAATTATTAAAATCTACCCTTCCCTCGAAGTATATTATTAGTACTCTATATATACCTAAGCTGCTCTTTTGTTACTTAGTCCCCCTCCTTATACCCCCTAAGCTATCCCTTAACCGACGAGGTCTAACTGGCGAGGCCTAATAGTATAGTATACCGTACTACCGTAAACCTATAAAGTCTAGGCTCTAGAGACTTTGTTAAGCCCACTTTTCGTGCCCTTAAATAGAAAGCAGGTTAAGTATAGTAGTGCGTAAGTATGTGTAAGGTTCGGAGATTTAGCTGCCTAACGAGATATTGCCGGGGACGGGCCGTAAACCGCTGTCCGAAGCCAAGACACTAGGTTACCGAAACCCCGGCCGCGGTAAAGATTTTTCTTCGACTCTGGAGCTATAAGATGCTTGCAGATTGTGAATATGATAAGGTACAATGCTGCATGCAATGTGACGAGCTAGGGTTTGAAGAATATGTTGGGGCCGGGGCCCTGCTACGTAAACCTGTAAACCCGCAGCATAACTAATACCTGTTGCCCCCCCTGAGCAAACATTGGCTAAGAAATACATATCTCTTCGGGCTAGCGATTATACGAACACCGAGGACGCGTACGGATACAGGTAACGGATATGTTTTATTCCTATCGATCCGCCCCAGCAACGAAATGGAGCCGGAATATCCGTACTCCCCGCACTACACTCGAAGCCAGCTAAACGTGTCTCCGTGGCACAGTCTTGATCAGCAGGGGTTCAGTGACTACGGCCGAAACCCATTCCTTTCTCTTTGGAAGTTGCACTGGTTGCCAGTCTGCATTACTTAGTCCTGCAACCTGTGCAGGTCCATGTCGTTCATTGGCAGGACTGATTTCAAAGTTTGCGACCATCTTCGCGACACTCATGTACAATTCTAGGTACGAAAAGCTGAGGTTTCTTGTCAGTGACTGTATGCCCATTTGGGGTCACGGCACTTACTGATTTGCGATACAAGTGTTTGCGCCTTTAGAGAATGCAATGTAAAACTTGTCTCGTAGTACATCCTCCGTAGTGTTCAAGCCGTAATCATCTATCCAGCGATAGGGATTAAACAACTCTGGATTCGGGTACGCATACTTGTCTCTGAGGTACCAGACCGGTGATGAAGTTACAATAGTCTGTGGAACACATTGACCGTTAGAGATGGTACTGAATCACTAAACATGCCACTGTGGTGACTTACGCCTTCGGGAACAAAATTTCCACATAGCTCAACACCACCCTTGGGAACCACACGAGGCAACATCGCCACAGATGCACCAGCCCAACGAATGCCTTCTTTGACACAAGCTCTCAAGCGAGGGATGTTTTCTAAAGTATTGAAATCCGTGGGAAATCCGTGGGATGCTAGGTCTTTATACAACTTCTGCTGATAAGTCGGGTTCCAGGAAAGGGCATAGAGGATATGGGCGAGGGATGCAGAGGTGGTGTCGGTCCCAGGTCCCAGGTTCTCCTTGGCCTCTGATAGGGCAGTCTGAGTCGGCACGCCAGCTGAAACCATGACGTTGAGCAGATTGGGAAATTGTGACTTTCGGCCTGGATCTTTGTTTCGAACCCAAGCTTTGTGCGTCCACTTCTCGAATTAGTACGCTAACAAGTTTCGTATCTTTTGAACGAACCTCGTCGTATTGCTGCAGTCCCTTTTTAGAGGATGTACGCAAGCCTTCTATATGACACAAGAAGTCTTCTACTCTCACCCAGGTTGAGTACAGAAGCGGGAAGTTCATCATCTAGGTATATGGTCAGCTTTGTTTAGACTTCACAAGTTCCAAGACCCTAAAACGTACCAGAGGCAAAAATGTCGCTTTTTCATCGTTCTTTGATACAAGAGCAACTTCTTCTCCTTTTGACCAGGCAGAGACGGCCGATAAGGCTTCACCGAATGAGAAATCCGCTTGGGAAGTCAGCTGACGAACGCAGAGCCGAGTCATACCGTGGCGTCTCACATATGATATCTGCCTCAAGAGCGCGGCAGGCAGGGCCTATGTCAAAAGAGACGCTTCTTCTTTCGACTGCCGAGACAAAATTATCAATGTGATGAAGCATTAACCCTTCAAGCTTCTCAATATTGCTGCGGCTGAAGAGTTGACCAAGAATTCTCCGCCTCTTGGCATGCTCTTGAGGATCTCTACGGGCTGTTAGAACGTAAAAAGAAAGGCTACGTTTCTTTCAGAAGGGTCGTAACGAACGTGATAGAGAAGAGTGCGGGATGTTCATCTTGGACGAATTCTCCGTAGTTTCGGGGATCTTTTACAAATCCGCTATTGACTTTATGGACTGTATCGTAGATGTCGATGGAGTAGAACGATAGCTCATTGGGACCAATTCGGATGAGAGGGCCTAGGAGGACAATAGAATCAGTTGCCACCCGTGTCAATGGTTTGAGGGGGAAAACGGGGCTACCTAGGGTCTCATGCAATTTTGGAAGTTCAAGGGTGACGTTGCCTCGGTATTCTTGACGAAAAGCCCAGATCAACCTGGAATAGCCTGCTCCCCATCCAGCATTAGGAATACGAGATAGGGGAGATGCGTGAGCTTTGGTGACGGTCTGGAGAGTGTCAATCGTCCGATCAAGTTGAAGATTTGAGCTCTTTGAGATGATAAATACCTTGAACGCTGTCACCGCCACAATGCATAGAGCAACCAGCGAAGTCAGAACGAGGATCGCCATTCTAGAATTAAACCTTCAGTTTCCCAAGAGAGTTCCGAAGTGAGAGTCACAAGATGTCGACGCCAATGAAGTTCGCCCAATTTTCTCAATTTCATATCTACGGTGAATACTGAACCCTGAGCATCTAGAACATCGAAGAACTACTCAAGACTGACCGTGTCCTGTGATCCAATGCGTCACGATCTTTGAGTGCCGATTGCGTGATGGACCTGATGCCCGAAACCTATCGTACCATCCCCCAACTGGCAGTCAACCCGGGGTTGCTTACGTTGACCTGATTGGCAGGGGCACGCGGAGCGCGGCGACACCCCAATCTAATCTCAACCTCCGAAGAAAAAGAGACAAATATGGCGGTAAGTATAGAGAGAGATGCTATCATTGCCAAAGGTGGAGTATGTCAGTCCCTCAGTGTGTGGATGGTTGTGATCGTCTCTCAACGTTTGTCAAACCCGGCCTGATGCTACATGTACTTACTCAGCGCCCCATTGTGCGATGTGTTAGTGGTGTAGAGTGTATCATGGAGCAAGCAGAGGACTTGAAACCACAAGTCCAGGTGTAATGATGTTCGAAGCACACATTATACTACATCTAATAGCAAATTATCTGTTCATCAACCTGTCAAAAGACTCATCTCGTTTGGTGTCGCCAAGTTGCTGCTAAGGCTATTTCGTACGATTTACCGATGCCGTCATTCAGTCCCACATCACGCGACTAAGTAAGTCAGCCATTGGCACATGCGGCAATGATTGGAAGATTCGTATTTTTTCACACGCAAAAGCCGAACATTTCCGTCCCACTAATTAGATTTTTCAACGGCCCCTAGGCGGCCCGAATACTCCATCTCCCATAAGACGACGTCCCCTCCATCCGCATTTGTTCGCTCCGACGTCGCTAATTCGCTCGGCTTGGACCAACATCGAGAACATCATCAACATGGCTGCGACTGAGCGCCAAGACGAAGGCGTCGCCAAGAACGCGAACACCTTCCAGAGCGACGCAGAAGATGAGTCTACAAAAGATGCCCGGGTCTTGGTGAGCAACACACAGCATGAAAGCATTGCATTTCAGTCAGCTAACCGCAGAATCGGCAGGAAAACCTAGGCTACAAGCCGGTGCGCAGACGATTTCAAAAGTCAGCCCATCTCACACAAATAACTCATTCTTCCAGGTGCTGCACCGGACATTCAATACGTTCCACAACTTTGCGACAACGTTCGGTACGCCGTATCCAGTCTGTTGGTTCTCTTCGTCATTTCTGATCTCGTTTAGCTGCCCTCTACTTCATTGGTGGAGTCCGAGTGACATTCTCTACCGGCATTGCTGCTGGAGGTAACCTGGCTTACTGGTAAGTGCTAGTGTCTGCACTCACCGATGTGCATTTGCAACGCCTAACATTCAGATAGGACGAGTTTCATCGTAACTTGCGTCTTTACCTTCATCACCGCCGCAGTCATTGCAGAGATCTGCTCCTCTCTACCCTTGGCGGGATCCATCTACCTATGGGCTGCTGAAGCTGGCGGACCCCGATTTGGCAGATTCTTCGGCTTCATCGTTGCATGGTGGAGTACCACAGCATGGACAACTTTCTGTGCGAGTAAGTTGACAACAACTTCTGAGGCATCTTCCCAACCTGAGTCACTGATCCCTCTCAGGTAACACGCAAGCCGCTGTGAACTACATGCTTTCGGTAAGTGATGGCACAAAGAACTGACTTCTCTGTAACAGTCTCTGACTTTGCAACAGGAGATTGTTGTCTTCAATCTCGACTTTCCTTCTGACTCCTCAAGCGTCAAATTTCGCGCTGTTCAATGGATCACTACAGAGGTCATGCTGGCCTTGGCTGCCATCTGGAACCTCCTGCCTCGTGAGACCACCTAGACTCCTATGTGCCATCATTGACAAGCTAACAAAAGCACAGCCCGCTACTTTAAATGGATCTTCTACTTGTCGACCGGGTTCGTGTTGCTGGACTTTGTTCTAAACATGGTCTGGCTACCGGTCGCGACAAGCAAGAGCGAGTACGGCTTCCGATCTGCCCATGATGCTTTCATGACCACCTACAACGGGACCGGCGCTCCGGCCGGTTGGAATTGGTGTCTCTCGTATCTCGCTACTGCCGGTATTCTCATCGGATTCGACGCGTCGGGGCACGTTGCGGAGGAGACCAAGAATGCAAGCGTCGCTGCCGCTCGCGGCATCTTTTGGAGTACCGTGGTCAGCGGGATTGGCGGCTTTGTTGTCGTGATATTATTTCTGTTCTGCGTCGTAAGTTTATGCTCTTCTCAAATGCAGCGCAGGAACGAACCCTGCTAACGGAATTTGACACAGCCTGATGCGGACACCCTTTTCTCTTTTGGCGGCGCCCAGCCATTTGTACCATTGTATGCAGCCATTCTCGGAGAGGGAGGCCACATTTTCATGAACATCGTTTGCATTGTCGCACTGTGGTTTGTAAGTCATCTTTGTCTTCTCTCGTACCTTATTCCCGTGTCTATTGAATAACGTGCTGACCCTCGCTTAGAACACTGCGATTGCAATTCTGGCGGCGTCGCGTCTGGTGTTCGCCGTGGCACGAGACGGAGTTCTCCCTTGGTCTCCTTGGGTTGCCAAAGTTGTCGATGGCCAACCCCGAAACGCCGTCTTGGTCGTCTGGGGTGTGGCCTCTGTCATCACCTGCACGATTCTTCCGTCATCAGTGGCCTTTACTTCCCTCGTCTCGGCTGCGGGTGTTCCTTCAGCCGCAGCTTACGGTCTGATCTGCCTTTGTCGCCTTTTCCTGACACCAAAGCAATTCCCGAAGCCCGCTTGGAGTCTCGGACGCCTGAGCAAGCCTTTCCAGGCAATTGCTGTCTTGTGGAACGGCTGGGTCGTTGCTGTGCTGTTCTCGCCCTATGCTTTTCCGGTTGAGGCATCGACACTCAACTATGCCCCGGTCATCATGGGCATCGTCACAATCTTCGCTATTCTTTCTTGGTGGTTCATTCCTGCAGAAAGATGGCTACCGTCTCAAAGAATCCAGGAGACGTTGCTTGCGGGAGAACGTCCGGTTGAAGAGTAAGCAGCAGAGCGCTGTCTGCGAGAATATGGTAGCAAATACTTGCTTACCGGATAATTGTAATTCAACAGAAACCTCTAATTAGCTAGATACTTAGGCATTGTAATCGAAAATAATACGGACGGTGGAATAGCCAACAACTGCATTTTCGCTCTACTCGCTAATGAAGCCTTTACCCCTGAACGCCATGCTCAAAGCTGCGCCCTTCTCTCAGTAGACCCTTCCTTCGTCAACTCTCTCTTCCCTCTCTCCAACTCATCAGTCAAGTCGTACTTCCAAATCCATTCCATTCGCTTTGACAGATTGTCGGCAACCCACTCAGAGTCCTCGCTGAACTCCAAGTCGTACAGCTGACCAGTCTCGTGGCTGTCGACGACAAGTTGCTGGGATCTCTCTCTTCGCGTCTTGTCATACGTCGAAAAAGCTGCCTCAAGTTGACTGGCATCAGAGATGGAGCCCAGCAGGTTGCCGAGGATGTAAGCATCTTCAATCGCCATGCCCGCGCCGGATCCCTTGTGAGGCGTGGATGCGTGAGCGGCGTCTCCCAGTAGGCAGAGTCGCCTCTCGAAGTACGTCGGACTGGGCGGGTGCTCAAATAGTGCCCATACGTCTGGCTTCTGCATAAGCTGGATAATTTGTCTGGACTTCTCGCCCCAGTCTTCGAAGTCGCGGATCATGTCCTCCTTCTCTACAGAGACAACCCACTTGTCCGACTTCCACTCCTTAGCACTGGCGAAGGCCACCACTAAATTCCTGATTAGCCATTGTCACAAGACTGAAGGTGGAAGAATAATTGGCTCACCGTTCATGATTTTACCCTTTGCGACAGAAAAGGTCAAGATGTGGCCATTTCTGCCGAAGTACATCTGGGCGTTCTTTGCCAATTCCTCGCCCAGAAGCTTCTCCGCCTCCTCCATGGGGATAAGACCTCGATAGGCATACTTTCCAGAGAAAACAGCTTTGGATGCCGGTTGATCCTCGCCGAGCATCAAACTCCTCAATCTAGACTTGATACCGTCACAGGCGATAACAGCATCGTGGCGAGCGGTCGTGCCATCTTGGAAAGTGAGCAGAACGCTTTTCCCGTCATCCTCGTACTTTTCTGCCCTCTTGCCGAATACGGCAACTCCGTCGGGCAGTAATTTGACCAACTCGTCCAAGAAGTGTGCCCTGTGAATACCAGTCTGACCGGTCTCACATTTTTGCCGATAGATCAGGTCTCCCTCTTTGTTTTTGTCGTTACAAGTCTGGCCGTACCTGAAGTCGAACCATACGTCCTGGTGGTCTTCTGATTCGTTGTGTGTTGCCTGGTTCTCGAAAGCTTGCCGCACGTGGGGTGAGATCAAGGACATAGCCCTTAGCGCATTGGGACCGAAAGACACGCCTGCACCGATCTCACCGAACTTTGGCGCCTGTTCGTATAGCGTCGTCGGTATTCTGTTCTGGAGGAGTTGAAGGGTCAAGGTCAAGCCCGCAATACCACCACCCACAACAGCCACATTGAAGGGCTTGTTTGGCGTCTGGCAAAACTCTTCTGGTGGTGCCATGTCGATTGAGGCAGAAAATTTCTTGTGATAACGAAGTGCAAAGTCTAAATGTGGTAATTCGAGGTGGTGGGCAGTTCAGACTACGTGAAACGACTTCTCGTAGCTTTGCGGAACAGATCTCCGTCTTTAGTCTGTAGAATTGCACGTAGATCACAGCGATGAAGAAATACGCAAGAATATATCGCTGGTGCTAGGAAATAAGGGCCGACAAAGCAGACAAATTACCAAGGCTAACTGCCCCTTACTTCCTAGACCGGCTGCTCGGCTGGGACCTATGACGCTCTCGATGATTCTGGCTGACCCCGTTCCCCCCGGACCCCGGCCGCGACCCACGTTACGCCAGTGCCGAAGTGCCCGAATGACAACGGAAGCACTGCATCGGTGGCCCATCGGATGGGCAAATTCATTCGGCTGAAAGTTCCCAGCAGCTCAAATTCCCCCCAAGGCACGGGGTGTAGCCTATCGGATCACGGGTTCAGGCGTCGGGAATGGGGCTTCGAACAATGGACCATATGCCGAAGGCCAGCTTCGGGTGGCGGCGCAAGCGTGCCACATGTGCGTAGGTGGACTGCGGAGTATCATCTCGGCACTGAAGAGGGGAAAACGAATGGAACGAATTGTAGATCGCATATTTCACTATCCTTCAATAATATAAATCCCCGAAACTTTAAAGTCGTGTCGGATTAGAAGTCCAATTCGACCTTGGCATACGGCCGAGGCTGCGCAGGGGCTAACGAGGGGCCCTATTTATAATTACCACAAACTACCTAACCTATAGTTAGAACCTCCTTTTTATACCTTACGTAGTATATTAAAATAGTTTAATTAACTTACTTCGTTAACCTATAATTCGAACTAATTAACTAATATCTTTATAATAGAGATACTAATACTAATTAGTAATTAATTTTATTATTATAAATTAGTAAAGTGTTTAGTATAAAAAAAATAACTTTTTTAAATAGAACGTAATAAGAGAATCGTATTACTTAACCTTATAAAAAATAAGTAATAAGATATAAAATTTTTATAATAGAATAAAGTAGAGGAATTATAGCCCTTAACTACTTATAAAAGGCCGACGTTTATTATATTAAAATAACCCCTAATAATTAATAAAAATATTAAAGTAACTAAGTTATTATTATTAACCTTATATAATACTTCCCTATTAATTAACTTACTTACGGCCGGCCCGCGATTAAAAATTAATTAAAATTAATTAATTAATTAATAAAAAGAACTACTTACGTAACTATTTACCTAATTAATTAGCGCGATAAATAAGCTTAAAAAGTATAATTTAAAAAAGTACTATATAATTAAGAAAAAAGGATCTTTAAGTATAGTATACTTATTAAGGGTACTAAGAGGCATAAGTATTACGAAACTAAGAGATCTATAGTATATAGAAGGACTACCCCCGAGGGGCTTATAAATATAACCTTAAAGCCCGCGATCTAAACGATCTTTTCGTAACTTTCTTAACTATCTCCTCAGATATTACTTAGGAATATAATAAAAAGAATAGTATAATAAAAAAGGAGGAGATTTAAAAATTATAATAACTATAATTTACGAATTATAAATATTATAAATATTAAAAATTAGCTTAATAAAAAGGTTACTACTCTTAAAAAAATCCTCTCGCGGCCTCTTACTAAAATTACGATTATTATAATAAAAAAAGAATACTTTAAAAAGCTATTAAAAAGCTCCTTTTTTATATTACTAGCTCTTAATATAAAAATTATTAATTTTAAAAAAGTAAGAAATAGATTATTAATTAGTAATAATTTATTTAATAAACGTATACGCCTCTTAGGTTTTAACTTAGAGAAAAACGCTACGTAATTAAGACGTCGTTAGGCTAATTATAAATCTATTTCTAATGTTAATTAATTAAGTAACTAAAAGAAAATTACTAAGATAGTATTTAACTAAGAGGATTAAGAGTAAATAATAATAAGGCTCAGTATAAAAAGACGAGAAAAAGTAAAAAGGTCTTAGACCTTAATAAATTTAATAACTAATAATAGTACGCTATTACTAAGCTTAATAAGTAGTTTTAAAACGACCTTATTAAAATTAAATATATTACTTATTATAAATTAAAATATAAGTTAGGGAATAATAAAGAGCGAGTTAGTTTATAGTTATAAAAGAGGAATCCTTATACTATATAAATAAATAGAGATTTAATTAAAATACTAAAAAAGTGGGTATATAGAGATTTCAATAACCTTAATAATAAGTAAATCGACGTAATATTAGTCTATTTTATAAAAATTTATACTTAAAAAGGGCTCGAGGGGTAACCCCTATTTTATAAAATCGCTAACGACTTAAGTAATTAAAAAAATAAGTAGTTTATAAGTACTAATTTAAACGTAGTAAAGAGGGTTATTAAATTCCTCTATTATTAAGGTATTTTACTAGCTTAGGTAGTAGGACAAAGAGCTTATAAAACGCTCGTTATTATAGTCGTTACTAACGAATTTATATTATAAGATTAGAATTAAGTTAACTAAGTAATAATAAAATATAATAACTTTAATAAGAGGGTAAACTAACTAGAATTTTTATTAAAAATTACTAATAGTAATATATTAGCGCCCGTTATAATAAGGGCTATAGAGATTATATAAAAGGAGTAGTTACTAACGATCTTATTAATTTTAATAACTAGCTTAGTAATATTATTAATACGTAGCTTATTATTTATTAATTAAAAAAGTATATAATTAATTACGTAAAGTTAATATAACTATACTAATATACGAAGGATATATAAAAAGACCGACCTAATAATTATTATTATAAAATAATTAATTAAACTTATAAAGATCTTTTTTAAAAAGAAATTATACTTAGGAGGGAAATACGAGGTTCTATAGGAAACCCTTATAGTTTTTTATAAGTATTATAAAAAAGTTAGAATCTAGGAGTAATAATACTACTTAATAATTAATATCGTACTAATTAGTAAGGTTACGGATTATTATTATAAAGTAGTACGTATTATTAACTAAACTAACTTTTAAAGCGTAGTTAACGTAATTCGAAGTCGTTTTAAGACTTAAAATAGGAGTCTAGAGCTCTTATTTAAGCTAAGGGTATTATTATTTAGGTTTATAACTAGAACAATAGAAAGAAAGTCGAGGCTAGAGATCCTTAAAGAACTTATTAATTAAATTAATAAGCTAGTAAAGATATAGCTAAATAAGGGGACAAATAAGTAAAAGGTTAAGTATTTTTATATTATTATATAAAAAGTTCTAAAAACGAGAGTAATTTTATATTAATTACTTAAGTATTATAAAACCTTTTATTCGAAACTAAGGTTTAGTTTTAATATTAAAATAAGGATACCCTAATAAACGTATTTATAATTATATAATAGCTCTTATTAATAATACTAAGTCGACCGTATATATAAAAATAAAGAGAGAGATACTAAGTATAATAATTACTAAACTAGAGGAATAAACTCCTTAGTTAGTTACTAATTAGAGTTAGAATAGGGATAATAAAAAGGGAAGTATTTTATATATAAAAAGGACGGCTATTAATTAAGTAATTATTTTTAAAAAGAGCGTACTAAATTATATAAGTAATATAAGAAGTTAAGAATAGTAGATAATAAAGCTAGCCCTCGTTAATTTAACTAATTCTTTATTATATATAAGGATAGATCTAAAGGTATAATTAGTAACCTAAAGGATTTATATATAATAAGAAATTCGGAAAATAAGGAAGATCTTACCCCGTATATTAATAAAATAAAATTTAATAAAACTAACGAGATTAACTACTCCTTTTTTACCCCGTTAGCTTTTAGAGAATATATAAGGCTAAACGAATAAAAAATAGTAAAAGCTCTTAATAAGTAAGCTTTTATTTATAAATAATAAGGGAAGATCCCTTAAATAATAGATATAAATAAATAAACGAATTTAATAGTACCGAACCCTATTTTAATAATATCTAAAAAAAAATTAGTACCTCTCTCGATACCTAAAGAGAAATAAAGTACTAAGTAATTCTAAGGGTACTTAGAGGGGTCTTTTTTATACCCTTTAAATTACTCAAACGCTAAGCTCGTATAAGTATTTTATATTAGTAAATAATACGGCCTAGATATTTCCTAAGGGATTATCCTAAATATAGGGGTATTATAATAATTAATTAGAAATAAGGGGTAATTCTATATATTTTAAAGAATATTCTTAGTTATATTAAATATATTAATAATAAGTATTACGAGGATTAGCTTTAGCTTAAGTAAAGTAATATACGCCCTAAGTACGGTAGAAGTTAATATATACTTAGGTACGATAGTTTTTTATATCTTACTTATTAATATACTATTTTTACTATATTTAAAGGATATAAACTAGTTAAGTATCGTATTTAATAATATAAAGGATAGATTATTAAATAGTAAGTAGTTTATATTTATTAAAAAGCCATAGGGGTATACGTTTATAAAGCTCGAATTAAATATTAAACTTATTAACTATTTTATAAAAGGAGAGTTTAAGTAATTATATAAACGCTTTAACTACTTATTAGTTATAAAGCTATATAACCTCCTTAAGTAATTAGAGAACGATATATAAATAAGAACTTCCCTTTGGGGCCCGGTCCGCCTCATTAGGGGCCATCTTCGCCTTCACGGGTAAGCTAGTATATTAGGGTTAATATCGAGTGTCTTTATTACGTACTTTAATAAAACTTTATAACTAACTATAGCCGGCCATAGCTATTACTAAGTAGTTATTAATACTAACTAAACTTAAAATATTAATAACCCTGCTACCGTAGTATATTAATCGCCTTCTTAATAACTAAATACTACCCCTTATTTTCTCCCCTTATCTTATTTAATAATAACCTCTCTTTATTAATATTCCTATTTAATACGCTCGCTTATACTCTTTTTAAACTCTTAATTATATTATTAAGTCTAAGCTTATTTATACTATTTTATTATATTAAAAGGGCGCCGATAAGGGTAATACTTATTATAATATATCTATTTATTTTTTATAAGTTAATATTACGGATATAGTATTTATTAAGGCGGTCTCTCTATAGCTCGGGGTCCTCTAGTATAATACTTATAGGATCGAACTTCTAGTTATTAAAGAAGCCCTAAGGGTTAACGAGCTATTAGTAGTATTTTAGTATTTTAATAAAGTATGCTTAAGGTAGATAGTTAGATAGTAATAGTAATAATAATAGCGTAATAGTAATAAATAGTAAGGAAAGTAGCGTTTTTAACTTTAATAAAAGTAACGAGGTAACGAATATATATATATACGAGTTAAAGTTAAAAATATTAGTAAGGTTAGTATTATTTTTAATAATAATAACGAGGGTATTTCTAATACTATACTATTATAAGTTACTATTACTTAGAAAAGTAGCTAACTTAGCTAAGTACGCGGGCTTATAAAGTAGTAGCGTTGGGCGCTTAATATTGCTGTTAATAATCCGTAGTTATGAACTTTATAAGAGAGAAAGTTAAAAAGTTAGAAAATCTAAAAAAATAGTTTAGTAAGATAGTATAAGTATTTACTAATACCGTGTATTAATACTATGTAAATGATACTAAGAACCGCCCGAGTAGCTAGTAAAGGCAGAATATATAAATAAATAAATAAGAACTTTAGAGTACTTAATAAAAATATATTATTAATACTAAATAAACGCCTAGAGCCCGCGTAAATTTAAATTTAAATTATATAACGAGCTTAATTTTAACTAGGAGATCGTTATTAATATTTTCTATTTAAATAATCGCTTAGTATTATATATTATTAATAAGGTTATATTATTCTAAAAAAGCTAATTCCTTAGAAACCTATTTATTAAAACTATTTAGTTAATATTAAAAAGAGCATAAATCGATATATACTAAAGGTTACTAAACGGGATTAGAACTAATATAAGTACTAGCTTTAAGTTAGCGGAGTTTAAAAATAATACTATTATATATAATATATAACTAAAAATCGTACTTATTAAGGTATATTATAGTATTAATAAAATAAAGAGAGCTTATTAATAATTAAAAAAAGAATTTAAAATTATTTATAATAAGTACCCTAATATCATAAATAAAGAGTATTTTCAAATAATATTTAAGTATTATAACGATATTATAAGCCTAAAGGGACTAGTTCTAACGCTTCTCGTATTCGGAGTATACCTAAAGATAATAATAGCCTCGCTACTATTACTAAACGTAGTCTAGCGAGCTTAGGTAATTAATAAAGTAATAAAAGTACTCTAGGGGACGAATACGAAGTATTAGATTAATAAGGTTATTACTACTTATAATAAGCTAAATATAAACCCCAACTTAAATATATTACTAAATTCGAACGTTAGAGTTTAAAAAGAAATTATTAATTAGTAGTTAGGTTTATATAAATTAATCTCGGTTAACGAACGTTTATATATTATTATTAAAAACTAAGATTAACTACTTAAAGTATTAATAATAATAATACGACTGTACTATACCGATCTTAACGAGGAGATATTAACTTAATAAAAAAAAAAGAGCTAGGGGAATCCTCTTAGTAATATAAAAAAGAGTAAAAGATTATTTTTAATAAAATTATTATAGTAAAATAAATAGATAATAATAGCGAGAAAGAGACGATACTTATACTACTAAAACGTATAAAAAGACCTAGATAAAAGGTACTATTTTACTAATTTATTACTAATAACGCTATAATTAGTATATTTTATATAGTAAAAAAGAAGGCTAATTTCGTACTCATAATCTAATTATAAAAGGATAGTATAATTATAATAGCTAGGAGACCCTTTAAGGGATTAGACTTAATAAAAGTAGAAATACTATACGATCGAGGGGTTTATTAATTTATTTTTTACGATCTAATTAAATATATAAATTTATATATTTTTAAATCGTATATAGTTTAAAAAATAAAAGGGAAGGGTACTCTATAGCTATATAAGAAATTAAGGTATATTATATAAGGGTACGGCGACGTTAAGAAAGCGACGTTACTTACCTAATTATTTATAATTTAATATTATAACTAGCGCCTTATAATAGTACTAATAGTATCGCTATAGTAAAAAAGATATTAAATCTAGAGTTATAATATTACGTAAGCGTATACTTAATTAGTAACTAGGCTTATAAAGAAGATCTTTACTTATTTTTTAAAAAAAATAATTAATAAGTACTTAAAAAGTACGATTATCGAAGTATTTAAATTATTATACGGCCTCGCTAAATCGGGTACTTATTAATAAGCAACGTATTATAACTTCTATATTAACTAATTATTAATAATTATATTAATATACGATCCTTATTTCCTAATCTCTATATACGTAAACAACCTCTTTAGTATTATTAAAATATAAATAAATAATACCCTAGGTTTATTAAATATCGAATTTATAAAAAAAGAGGATAAGGAGCTCTATAAAGCTAAATTTATAACTAAACTAAAAGAGATCCTAATATTAAAATCCTTATTAACGTTTAATAAAAGGATTTTAATAATTAAAAGGGATAATATAATATTTTAATAAAAGGGGTAAAGTAAAAAAATTACTCTCGTTAACTAAAAATCCCCTAATTATAAAAAATAATATAGGGCTAAGCTCGCCCGAGGGGTATATATTACGAGTATTTACTAGCCCGAGGCTATTTTTAACTATACTAAAGCTACGTAAGTTATAAAGCTTACGGAGAGCGATTTTAATATTTTTAATTAATAACTATAATAATAATAAGAATATTATAACTAAGGTCTTATTTACTAGCTTATTAAGCTTATTTTAGCGAGGCTCTATATATTTATTAATAAATTATTTATAAATAATAACGACCTAATTTTATAATTAGGATATATTATTATCCTTATTAACGAGAAGCTTAGTAAGGACAAATTTATATCTTAAGGTAATATTATTTACTATTTATTAATAAAAAGTAAGTAAGTAATATATAGTATACTCGTATCTAAAGTTTATAATATAGTTAATAATATTAACCTCGCTTACGCAATTTTAATTATATTTAAGAAGATTATAAATTAACTTAACTTTCTTATAATCTTTATAATCGTTTATACCGATTTATACTTATTATATAAGTACTTTATAAAACTAAGTACTATAAAAAAAAAGGCTTATAATAAATATTATAGCTCTTAGGTAGTCGTACGAATAACGAGAGATTTTTAAGATCTATTAGATTAATAATAATAATAACCTCGCTAACGCTTTTATAAAAGTAGTACTTAATAAGGGATTAGAGTAATTTATTAATAAGGAAAAGGTAGTAATATAAATAGAGGGATAGGTTATATAAAAAGAGTAAAAAAAGGGGTAAAAAGAGACGACTTAATAAACGGGCCCGAGGTTAAATTAAACTTTTAATTATAATAATAATAATAATAATAAAAGTAATAATTAGATTAATAAAAAAAGAGAAAGTTAATATTAAATTAGAAGTCTAATTTAACCTTAATATATAGCCGAGGCTATATAAAGGCTAATAAGGGGCCCTATTTATAATTATTATAAACTACCTAACTTATAGTTAAAACCTCCTTTTTATACCTTACGTATTATATTAGAATAGTTTAATTAACCTACTTCGTTAACCTACGGTTCGAACTAATCGACTAATATCCCTGTGATAGGGATACTAACAGTCGTTTGTTGTGCAGTCTAGATCCCCTTATTGGGGGCTGGGATCTCAAAGCCACTGAGCACTAACACCGTCTATCCCAGGCGCCACAGCTGCCAACGCGTTTTAGTGTCCAAAATAGTACCAAATAGCCAGGTCATGCTGCCTCTACCCCGGACTCCGGTCCTAAGTCATCATGCCGTTGGTCTGGGGTAATTTGCTTCTGGTCCCTGGATCTCAACTCCGCGAAATGAGATCCTCCCCGTGGGGAAAGAGTTGAAAAATGATTCAAATGGTCCCACTGCTTCTGTCAATCGATCAAGACAGTTTACACCAACATTTTCTTCGACGCTAAAGGGTACACCAGACTTTCTCGCTATCGAAATGACTGCTACCAAGCCTACCTTCATCTTCGTTCCCGGCGCGTGGCACTGCGCGACCAAGTTCGAGCCGGTGACTTCGAAGCTCGAGGCTCTCGGGTATCCCACCAAGTCTGTTCAGCTCCCGTGCTATGGTGCGGAGCCTCCGCTGTCAGACTTCCAGCCCGATGTCGCGGCCATTCGACAAGAGATTGAGAAGAGCGTAGATGCTGGCGAAGACGTTGTGCTCTTCATGCATAGCTATGGCGGTATTGTAGGCTGCGAAGCTTGCCGTGGGCTGGGCAAGGCAGCTCGGGGGAAGGAGGGCAAGACTGGTGGCGTTGTAAGACTGGTATTCTGCGCGGCCTTTATGGTTCCAGAAGGTAGGTTCTGGCCAAAAGATATTGAGAGGATCATGTGACTAACAAAACACCTCCAGGAGTCTCACTATTCGACATGCTTCAAGGCAACCCTCTTCCTTGGTTCATCGTGTCCGACGACAAGACAAAGGTCGACCCCGCACGCCCAGAAGAGATCTTCTACAACGACATGGACGAAGCCGCCATCAGGGAGGCAATCGCAGGACTCAAGCACCACAGCTACCAGACATTCTACAGCAAGCTCACGTACCCTGCGTACAAGGATATACCAGTAACCTACATCAAGTGTGAACTCGACAACGCGATTCCTCATCAAGGCCAACAGCAGATGATTGACACCGCTGGTGTAGACGTAATCGTGGAGACGATGCAAGCGAGTCACTCTCCGTTCTTGAGCAAGCCGGATGAGGTCATTGCTGCCTGTAGGAGATCAGCAGGCGAGACTTTCTGAGGTACCACGGGTGGGGGTTCTTTAGGTTTTCTTGAAAATATGTCATGCAAGTAATATGCAGGGTCTCGAACTTGGGCTGCAGTATATCGCAGGAACGGAAGCTCGGCTCTTGTTTGGAGGAGACCTAGATCTAATGAATTCAAACAAGTATAGTCACGTTGGTCCAATTCTCGTGAGCGCTATGTGTGTGATTCGCTGGGCTTGACAGTGCATGGGTGATCGAGCTTACTGAACGATACATCATCACATGCAAGTCCCATCTGCTTGTTTGTAGGCATCTGTTGTGGTTCATCGCTTGGTATTTTGGTCATTTAGTCGCTAACAAGTTGTACATGCTCTACTTCAAAACACGCATCTTCCCTTCAAGACTCACACGGCGGTTCCATCAAAGTCCCTGCATCGGCAAGCATCATCTCATCCGTGTAGCCCAGGTGCGCCATGCTCGCGTCCATCGTTGGGAAGAAAGGCATATCTTGCCCATAAGAGTCGAAGAGCAGCGTCCGTGGTGACATTGGAAGTAGTATATCGGTCGACGGAGTAAGTGCCTGGATCACGTTTGTTCCTCGACCAGTTTCGCTACCCAACATTTGTGGCCCATCGGTGCTCCCGGTCGTCAGTGAGACACTCTGGTCCAGGCTGTTGATCTCCCCCGCTTCTGATGTGCTCAAGTGTCGATGGTTGCCAAAGTATCGGATGTCTCGCTGAACAGCATTCGAGCCGAATTTTGAAGCTTCATTCGATAACGGGCCGCCTTCGTGGACACTCCCAAAGAGCTCGCCGATGAGCATACCCTGGCACTCCATTTTCCGGCGTGCCCTCCGTTCTCGGTACAGGACACATGCGCTCTGGAGATGTTCGACGATGGCGAGCTCTCTGCTTGCAACAGGATCGTGCTTGCTGAACTTCTTCAGTAGCGCTTGCGCGTCGTTCAAGCCATGGTCTAACGGGAATGTGCTGTCTAGGTCACCAAAGACGGCCAGGCCGAGGACCAGGGCGGAGACAAAGACAGAGTTGATGACAAAGGGATGTCGTTTAGCTACGTTTTTGTCCGGGATGAGGGTTGAGAGGAGGTCGATTGTCCGTATTGCAGAGTCCACGCAGGCATGGACCAGAAGTTGGTCGGACGGTGATGACAAGGGCGTTTCCTCGGCCCACATGGACGTCGTGCGGGTGCGCGCAATGTTTCTCGAGACAAAGTCGATGAGAAAAGGCCGTGATAACAGCATGATACTCCAGTAGTATGCTTCTTTCATGTGGTAAAGCCCTATGTTCGGATATCTCTCACCGTCATCGGCGTCAACATACTTGCTGGGTTTCATCCCGTCAGCCGCGAGACCATCACTGAACTTCGCGGCCCATCGACGGTGCTGTTCGCTGATACGCTCGAGTGTTTCTGTAGACACCATACGCTTGGCGTAGACGTCGTTCAAGATCGATTCGAAGATCGCGCAAAGATCCAGTGAGGCAGAGTAGTTCTCGCTTGCTGATGTATCTCGGGTCTCGGAAGTCGCCAACGGCCGACCTAATGAGGCGGCCAAGAATAGATCCAGAACCCGGAGGGCTTTCCACAGTCGATCCCGGGTGTCTTGCTCTTGTGTTGAGAAAAGCGCCGGGACGTCTCGCCGGTGAATCCCCAGCGCGTAGGCGGCACGGGTAGCGACGCCCAGGTGCATGAAGGCTGAGTTGCGTCGCGATGCACCGAGGAGGTAGACGGTGATGAGGATGTAACTGCGCACCGTGTTGTTTGTTGGGTTCTCCATGGCATACGAGACTGCCAGGAATCGACCATAGTTGAAATACTTCTCTGCATCGGCATCCCGATCATCCGGGCATCGTTGTGCGCCGATGCCGAATATCAGAAAGAAGATACAGTTCATGGCCTCTTCATCTTGACTCATGGGCTCTCCACGCAGCCAATGTTCGAGGTCCTTGAGGATTTCAGACTCATTGAAAACATCGAGAATACAGTTTGTTGCACGGAGATACCACCGCAGCAGATATCTTGCCTGCTCAGTGCTAGGCTTGGAGGGGATATCGGCGGGATTCGTGATGATCCATTTTGGGCGGCCTTCAGGAGTCGCCTCGACCATGATATGCCGCAAGGGATCATCAGTGAAGGGGCACAGGCCGACGCGATCGCGCACAAGCCGGCGTATCACTTTCAAGAAGGCCAGATTGGCGGCGTCGCCGATGAACATGAACCGTCCCTTGCCATCTGCGATGAGTCGCGATACCTTTGGTACCGCAGTGCTCTGTGAGAGGTGGCTGATTGACGACGACGCGCGCCGGTGCTGATGGTGATGACTCGGTGAAATGACAGCTTCATGAAAGGAGGCAGTCGGCCCATAAGAGCTGAAGAGATCCTGACCGTGACCGGGAGGACTGCCTCGGTGAGGAGGAGCAGGAGGAACATGAACCTGCGGGCGATCAGGACTTCTCACGGATGACGAGTCCTCCGCAGCGGCAAAGTTCGTCGGCGGGCCGATGAAGGTGCAGTCGGCTTCGACTCTGCGGATCACGCACCTCCGACAGGGTTGTTGACCATCGCAGCGTTCCTTGCGCCGCTTGCAATTCCCGCAAGCCTTGACGCATCTACGCCGCTCGCTCTGACGAACTCTTTTCGTAGGCATCGTCTGCTCGCCTTCGACGTTCAATCTGATTGAAGATACGATATGAAAAAAGTGACAGCCTCAAAGCTGTCTCAATTCAACTAGAGACGAGTGCGTGGCAAGATAGGAGACGTTGAACCTCGGGGCTGGGGGGCCAGACAGGACTGCGGCGGCGGCGGCCAACTGAGGAAAGGATGGTCCGGGGCAGAGCTCTTGGCTTTCCCTTTCCCCCTTTGCTTGCGCGCGCGCTCTCTCGCTTCTTTTGCGGGGGAGCACTTTTCCAAGGGGGTCCTAGCTCACAAATGTTTCCCCAGACTTTGCTGCCCGCTGCGGCGTAGTTCAACCCTCCCACGCCTCAAAGGATGCCGAGGTTTTTGGAGGTTCAAAGAGAAATGAGGAACAAGTCAGAACTCAAGAGTCGTCAATCCCACGGTGGCGTAGCCAATAATGGTCGAGGTCTTACTTCTGCAGTAACTACCATTGGCTGTGGTTGGTTGCTTGAAGAAACGGGTTGTTGGGTTGGATCGTCGACCGCTTGGCTCGGCATCCAACAGTGTGTCAACCCACGCGACATATCCACCGCTTACAAGTCCGACGGCACTTTGAGCCATTATTCAACTCATGCCTTCACTCGAAAGACTCGAAGACGACGCAATTGATATCCAATGCGGACTTGATCATCGTTACTACTTTCCACCGTTGCGTTACCACGTCAGCTCTGCAAGGAAGATGCTGCTGGTAACACCGAGAGAGGGCCAGCATACAAATATGACAGCGAAACTGGCTTGGAAACAACTGACTAAAAGCCAGCAGCGACTAGCACAAGTGCTACCTTCCGAGGACACCATTTCAATTAAACTGTAATGTCAAACGCACCTATCTTTAACCAATAAAACACTCAAAGCTTGTCCCTTACCCGACATGACTTCAAGCCCACCGATGCCCTTATCCGACGATCGCCCCAAGACCGAGAGGAAGCGGTTCCATTCCATTGTCCCAAGCCTGAGCGCGGCCCCAGGAAGCGCCACCTAACTTGCCAGCCCCCCAGGCTAGACCCGCAGTAGCTGTGCCCATTTCCGAAGCCATCGGAAGCCGGGTCTTTCGAAAGTGGTTCTAGAGTTGCTATTGCTGGACACCGCGACAGCACACATGTACCCTTCCGCTCCGATTCCCGATGCGGGTCCGACGTTTCGTTGTCCATTACTGTAACGCAGCTGCTTCCGACCTCTCGCGAATCGCCGAATCGGATCGGGGAGTCTGATCGAGAGCTACGGGAAATGCAGAGCGGATATGGGCACGAAGCGCAATCGCAGAGCTGAAAGACGGAAGAAATAATGATCCTTTTTCGTGATTGACGATTATTGTAACTCTAGAAGGTGCACATAATTAACAGTAGTCTCAAATGGTTTGGTTACACTGTACTCTCTGTATTACTCTTTACTCAACCCAGACTTTGTACGCGCGAGCCAACTGAGAAACGTTCGAACGGCCTTGTTTTCGCAATAGCAAGCGAGCAACCATGACGGACTCAAAATACTCATCCGTCGCAGAGACGAAACAAATCTTGGATCTCGTCCTGAGTTCCGTCCAGATACCAGCAGAGGCAGAAAAGATCTCAAAGGCTGTGCAGTTTTCGGCGACCCGCGACTTGCCCTATTTCCCGATTCCATTCAAAGAAACGGAGTTGGCCTCAGCTCTGAAGGCTATTGAAGGTGGTGTAGCAGGGGCCCTTGCAGCCACCAAGGATGGCGTCGCCTCCGGCAAGAAAGTGTCTGTGAGCTTGGAGAAGAGCACCGCGTTCCTGATTCAGGCGTATTTGGCAACCGTTGGAGGATATGGTAAGCTCGATAAAGAGGTGAAGCAATTTTTAAAAGGTGAGTTATGTTGTTGCAATTTTGAAAGTAACGTGAAATTTTCTGACTTGTGCACTTAGATACGGATTTGCTTCAGGCACAGTCAGATCCTTATCGCCGCATGTCGGCGAATTTGTATGAGACAAAGCAGCCGGGCCAGTACTACCACATTCATGGATCTCTGGAAGCATCGACAACGCTCGGCATGATCGGTCTCGAGCCATTTAGGCCAGACTTGAAAGATCACAGTGCTATCGTTGAGGCGATAGAGTCTCATGTGAAGCAATTTTCGGTCGATGAGCTTGAGCGGATGAACGCCGATAAGCGCCAAGCTGGAGTGCCTGTTCTCAAGCATGAGGATTTTATCAAGACGCCTCATGTAAGTCTCACTCGTTGAGTTTGCGATACCGCTGCTAATCAACTCACAGGGCAAAACTAACGCAACACTTCCTCCGTGGAGCGTGGACAGTCTTGAGACTTCAACACCGCCGGCACCTTTGCCGACTACATCTGACAAGCGGGTACTGTCGGGTGTCAAGGTGCTCGAGCTGTGCCGCATCATCGCAGGGCCCGTCATAGGACGCATCCTCGCAGAGTACGGCGCAGACGTTCTGAAGATTACTAGCCCGAATCTTAGCGATGTCCCGTTTTTCCAGGTTGATGGTAACATGGGCAAGCACGCCGCGGATCTCGATCTCAAGACTGAGGAGGGGAGAAAGCACTTTGAGACGCTGCTGGCCGAGGCGGATGTCGTTCTGGATGGTTACCGCCCTGGTGCCCTGGAGAAGCTGGGGTACGGCGCCACTGCCCTCACAAAGCTGGCCAAGGAGCGTGGAAAGGGGTTCGTGTACGTGAATGAGAACTGCTTTGGGTACCAAGGGGAGTGGTGCCAGCGGCCCGGCTGGCAGCAGATTGCTGATTGTGTAAGTCAACACATTCTTTTTTGAGACTGCAAATGGCTGACCGAGTTATAGGTGAGTGGCGTGGCGTGGGCGCAGGGTCAGTTCATGGGGCTTGACGAGCCCGTCGTCCCTCCGTTCCCCATTTCCGACTACGGAACGGGCTGCATGGGCGCCATCGCCGCTCTCACGGGTCTCTATAACAGAGCGACGAAGGGTGGCTCATGGCACGGCAAGGCATCGCTGTTGCAGTATGATCTTCTTCTCATCAAGGCCGGGAAATACCCAGAGGACGTCCAGAAGGAACTGCGCAAGCTTGCGGGCGACGATTTCCTTGCGTTGCGGCACAGTCACAGTGTCGACCAAATCTCTGGCACGGCGCTCAAGGCAATGAAGGGGTATGCGCCGGAACTATTCAGCTCGCCCAACGTCCGTGAGAAGTGGTACGCGAGGCGCTACAAGGCAGAGGTCGAGGCTGTGAGCCCGGTGGTTGAGATTGAGGGCGTTGAGATTGGGTTCAAGAGGGCTAGCAGGCCGAACGGCTCAGATGAGGCGAGCTGGGATTTTGGCCCAGAGGAGGATCACCGCATTGTTGCGCAGACAAACGGGGTTAAGAAGGCGTGAATCAATGTCAAAATAGAATAAAACCTCATCTAGACTTTTGAATAATGAGTTTCGGTGACCATCAATGTTGCCCCAAACTCTTAAGCTGTTCGTAGTACGCTCGTTACAGAGCTGAACCACGCGAACTGGCCCATGGATCCAGCGCTTTGAGACTGTGAAGTTGGGCTTCGCGTACACATCGTGAGCGGCTGTGAACAATCATCTCACTTCTACTATCACGAGATATTACTGAATGATAGATATGATGACCATCGTATCATTGGAGTAAATCCGCACGGATTTAGGGGTACAGCAGAGTCACATCTCACAGCCCGAAGCCGAAGCCAATGATCCTTCCCGCGCGCGTGACTCCGCCAAAACGAAGCCTGGAGCCATCAAACTGCGGGGTCCCCGGGGCAAGCCGACCGGAATAGGTCCATAATGAGTGCAAATATGGCATGTCCTTTGTTCTATCAGTATGTTTGTGAGTCTCGGCAGACACACCCCTCGCGTCGGATCTCTCCCCCGTACCCGAAAAGAGAGTTGCGTGTGTTTCCCGGACCCGGGGGGCGGTTTCCGGGAGCGTAGAAGCCCAGCGCCGGTGGTACCCGCCCAGCAACAGCGCACGTGCAAATACAAAGCAATGGCGGGTAATGCACGCGCTGTGATTGGGAATAAGTAGCCTCCATCGAACTGCGGGACGCTTTTGGCAGTCGGGGTAATTGAAGTTAGCTCATCTTTCAAGATCACGTCGTCTCGCCGGGGAAACTATTATCTACATCATCAGCGATACTCCCTAGAGTTCACCAGAAATTCATCATCCATCACACATTCACATCTCATCATCATGGGCTCATTACAGAACGGAGACGGCCAGTACCAGGGCCTCGGCCAGGACTTCACCAAGCAGGTTATCGCCTCCATGGGATCGGAGACGAACCCCAGACTCCGTGAGATTCTCACTTCATTCATCCAGCACATCCACGATTTTGCTCGCGAGGTCGATCTTACGACAGATGAGTGGATGATGGGTGTCAACACGATTAACTGGGCGGGCCAAATGTCAAATGATCGACGCAACGAGGGCCAGCTGCTTTGCGATGTTCTCGGACTCGAATCGTGAGTTTTCATGATGAACGACGCAAATCATGATGAGACTAATAAGACTTGCAGGCTCGTCGACGACATCACCAACAGAGTGGCCACAAAGAACGGCCAGCCAGGCACAGCAACAGCCATTCTCGGCCCCTTTTGGCGGGCCGACACCCCTGTCCGCCCCAACGGCAGCACAATCGCCGTGAAGTGCCCCGAAGACGGCGAGCTTGCTTTCATGTACGGCCAAGTGACGTGCTCCAACACCGGAAAGCCGCTGGCAAATGCCTCAGTCGATGTCTGGCAAGCATCCACAAACGGTAAGTCTCAAAGATCAGGCTAAGCTTTTCTGTTGGTGCACATGTCGTCTAATGTTGCACCACAGGTCTGTACGAGCAGCAAGATGCCGATCAGCCCGAGCACAACCTGCGTGGAGTCTTCAAGACGGATGTGGAGGGACGTTATGGATTTTACTGCCTGCGGCCCACGCCTTACCCAGTGAGTTTTCCCGGGATGCGTTGATGAAGTTGCTCTTGGGTATTGACGACATCTCTCAGGTACCGGGTGATGGCCCCGCTGGAAAGCTTTTGGACCTGCTCCACCGCCACCACTTCAGACCTGCTCACATTCATCTCATTGTAAGTAATCCACTCGAATGCGCATATCCCAACGCAGGCACTAACAACTCTACAGGTCAAATCAGAAGGCTTCAAGTCGGTAACAACACAAATCTTTGACGAGGACTCAAAGTACTTGGATGACGACTCTGTGTTTGCGGTCAAGGATGGTCTGACTGTGAAATTTGTTGAGAGAAAAGGGGACCCCAAGGCTGCCAAGGAGCTCGAGTACAACATCAAGTTGGCTGCCGAGTAAGCTGGAGAGGAGACTGGATCTTGTTCATTAATTGTTATGGCAGGCTGAAGCATGAATACCAGGGAAAATGCCTTTGCTGAAGTCTGCTCCGCATTCGTGGGGATCGGCAATCCAACCGTTGTGTTCAACTCATTAAGCGATCAGCTAGAATTAGAGGACTGCGGAGACTGCAATCGCTGAGGACGATCTTCGGATGCCTTACGCCTAGTCCGCCGTAAGCAGTTCCTGGTGGAATTCTTTTGCCTCAAGTTGCCGCATCATGGGTGGCCTTTCCTGGCAGTACTTGCACCGCTCTTGATAGCTTGTCGGATACTACCAATGCTGCGCCGAGCTATGAGCCTCAGTTCATTGATCTCAAAGCTGTATCATCTCCTTTATGGAGCCACTATATAAACGTGGGGCAGCAAGGAGACATCTTGCCGAGGGGGATAACATTATCAACAATTTCCATGATGCCAAGTGGATGTTGACCGTTTCAACGCAGTCGCTGCTCTAGGACGACTGTCCCATTAAGCGCACAATAACGTCGGATACATGCCCCCATATTTTCTCTTATTTAACGTCCTTCTTGAATTCGTGTGTGATGGGAATGGCGAGAATAGGGCTGCATCATCTTACTGCTAGCTACTTATTACTCTGATGAATGGTGTACCTACGTTAACTCGTGCTCAATGGGATACATGTGGCAGCAAGCTTAACTTATCGCTACTGTCAAGTTACGTGCCTACTTCGTTCCTAATCTTAAACGTAAGATTAACTACTTTATTTCTTTTCCTCTTCTCAAGGAGTTTAATAAATTAGACCGGGCCTATATAAAAAAAGCTTTTAAAATTATAGATTTATTAACTATATAAAATATATATATATTTATAAAAAAGCCTTTATGACTTAATAAACGAACTTAGAATATTGATATTTTATATATGTATTGTGTATAAATCAAATAGTTTTAAGCTTTTATAAGCTATATTTGAATTTTCGAACTTAAATTTCTTAATAAATCGAATATTTTACTTTTTTTTATTATACTTATATAATTATAAATCCGAAATTTACTAAATTATTATAAATTATAAAACTTAAATAAATAGTACTATAGCTTAGATAATATAATAAACTATATAGCCCTTTACTTTTTTAAGATCTTGAACTATATTGAGCGAAAAATTATCGTTATCGAGGAGTAAATACGTATATATAATCGTATATAGTATAAGTAAGTTAAGCTTATATAGCTAGCTAGCTTAAAGTAGAAGGGGTTAGGGCTAAGTTATCTAAGGTATTACCTCTTATAATAATATAGATAGTTTTAATTAATATATCTATAGGTTTCCTTATTATAAGGGAATTGGTACGAACCGTGGGTTGATAAAGAGATTAATTTAACTATATAAATTTCTATATAAGTATAAAAAAGAGGTTTTAACTATAGGTTAGGCTAGTTATAATAATCCTAAATAGGGCCCCTAATTAGCCCCTACGTAATCGACTATATACCGCGGTTAAATTAGACTTCCGATCCGATATTAACTTTCTCTTTTTTTTATTAATTTAATTATTATAATTAGAAGTATAATTTAACCTCGGGCCCGTTTACTAAGTCGTCTCCTTTTCCCCCTTTTCTCTATTCTTTTTATATAACCTATCTTTTTATTTGTATATTAACTTTTTTATTACTTATAAATTACTCTAACCCCTTATTAAGTACTACTTTTATAAAAGCGTTAGCGAGGTTATTATTACTATTAATCTAATAGATCTCGAGGATCTTGCGCCTTTTATATAATTACCTAAGGGCTATAATATTAATTATAAGCCTCTTTTCTTTCGTAGTTCTTAATTTAATAAAATATTTATATAGTAAGTAAGAATCCGTATAAACGACCGTTAAAATTAGTAAAAAGCTAAGCTAATCGGTAATTCTCCTTAGTATTATTAAAATTACGTAAGCGAGGTTAACGCTATTAATTATACTATAAACTTTTAATACTAGTATACTTCTTATTACTTACTTATTTTTAGTTAATAAGTAGTAAATTATATTACTATATATTATAAATTCGCTCTTATTTATACTCTTATTAGTAAGAATAATAATATACCCTAATTATAAAATAAGGTCCTTATTATTTATAAATAAGCTATTTATAAATATATAGAGCTTATTAACTACGAGGTTAATTAGGTAATAAACAAGACCTTAATCGAAATTCGAGTATTACTACTTAAGCTACTTATTAAGTACCTTAATATCTTATTCGTTTAGTTCTATAACCTACGCTACTCTAGCGTAGTTAAAAGTCGTCTTAGGTTAGTATATACTCGTAATATATACCCCTTATATAAGCTTAGCCTTATATTACTTTTTAATATTAATTATATTTAAATTAACGAGGCTAATTTTCTTACCTTACCCCTTTTATTAAAAAATAATAGTTTCCCCCTTAATTATAAAAATCCTATTATTAAACGCTAATAACTTATTTATTATAAGGACCTCTTTTAACTTCGCTACGAAGCCCGCTTTCTAAAGCTCCTTATCCTCCTTTTTTATAAAATTAATATTAAATAAGCCTAATATATTATTAGTCTATATTCTAATAATTTTAAATTAGTTACTTACGTACTTAAAAACTAGTAAGTACGGGTTATATATAGATATAACTATTAATAATTAATTAATATAAAAATCATAATATATAGCCTACTAATAAGTACCTAATTCTACGAGCTTATATAGTAGCTTAGGTACTTTAATAATCGTACTTTCTAAGTACTTACTAGCTATTTTTTTTAGTAAATGGGCTAGGATTTTCTTTATAAGCCCTGTAGCTAATTAAGTATACGCCTAGGTAATATTATAGCTCTAAATCTCGTACCCCTTTTTTTATAGTAATACTATTAGTATTATTATTAATCGTTAGCTATAGCGCTATATAATAAGTAATTATATAAGTAGCATCGCTTTTTTAACGTTACTATACTCTTAAATTACGTATCTAAACTTCTCGTATAGTTAGGGTATTCCTTTCTTTTTAATCTTATAAACTATTTATAATTTAAATATATAGAGGTTTATATATTTCTCTAAGTTATAGAAAATAAATTAATAAACCCTTTAATTACGAAGAGTGTTTATTTTAATAAGATCTAATTCTTTATACGGCTTTTTAATAGTTATAATTATACTTTCTTTACGTAGTTTAACTACTAGCTCAAAATTAGCTTTCTTTTTTATTATATAAAAAGTATTAATTACTTCGTTATTAGTAATAAATTACTACGTTAGTACTTACTATTATAGTCTTTTATAACGTCTTACTAGTAGTATTAATACCCTTTTAGTAATTTCCTCTTCTTTATTATTTATTAATACTACTATAACGATTTTATTAAAAATAATTTCTTATACCTTTACCGCGGGTTATATAGTTTCCCCTAGCTCTTTTTCTTTTTATTAATTAAAAATTACCTCGCTAAGATTTATATAATATAGTCTTATTATTATAATTAATACTTTAAGGGGTTAGTTATAATCCCTCGTAACTATATAAGATTGCTTATTAATAAAAATTAATTTATATAGCCTAGCCTATTATTAAGTAATTTCGTACTATACTCGTATATCCGAATTTAGTAATATATCTAAATTACTTTTTATATTAGGCTTATTATATATAGTAATTACCTCGTTAACTTACTTTCTTACGCTCACTTTACGTAGTACTTATATTACTTTTTTAATTACTCGGGCTCGTTAGCTTATATTTAGTAATAGTAGCGAGGCTAAGGTCGTTTTTAAATATACTTTAAATATAAAAAGCGTTAGTATAAGCCCGTTAGGCCCTATAGTATTATTATAGTATTTAAGTACTATCTAGAGGTATTTATTATTAATAAAATCTAGATTTTCTTTTTTAATAATTCTAAATACCCTTTTTAGTTACTAATATACCCTTTCTACCTTTCTAATACTATAGTACGCTTTAATAAGCACGACTTTTAGTTATATACTATAGGCCGTTATATTCTCTCTAAATTCTACTAACTTAAAGCTAGTACTAGTATTAGTTCTAATACCGTCTAGCGGTCCTTAGTATATATTAATCTAGCTTTTTCGTAAAGCTACCTATACTATTTTTATTTATAAATCCTAAAAGAATTACCTTATTTAAAAAGATATAGCTATATTAATTATATATAAGACTAGCCGACTATTTAAGTAAAAGATATTAATAATAATTTCTTAATTAAAGTTAAGCTTATTACGTAATTTAAATTTAAACCTGCGTAGGCTCTGCGTATTTATTTAGTATTAGTAATATACTTTTATTAACTACTCTAGCGCCCCTATTTTAATATTATTATTACTTAATTACTTTAAGAAGTTATATAGCCTCGTGACTAATAAGTAACTAAATCTTTAGTATAATTATTTAAGCTTACTTTTTATTAAGTAATTAATCGATTTTATATCGTTAATAAGCCTTATAAATGCGTACCCCCATCGTTATTTAACTATCTCGAAGTGCTTACTACTAGAAATTCTATTCCTTATATTATTAAATATAATACTTAGTTAATTTATATCTTTTAGATATAATAGAAATAGAGTATTAATAAGTAAAATATAAAAAGTTATTGTTCCGAAGTACGTCTCGACTTTTATTATACCTAGGGTAACGATTTCCTTACTTAGGCCAAAACTAATCCTTATAATACTTATTATTAACGTATTAAGTATTACTAATATAATCCTCTATAGTACTTAGAATTACCCTTTTCTTCTTATTAACTATTAGGATACCCTAGTATTTAGGATAATCCCTTAGAAAGTTTTTAAGCTATACTTTTTACTTATATAAAATACTTAAATAAGCTTAGTGTTCGAGTAGTTTAAATAGTATAAAAAGGACCCCCCTAGCTACTATTATAATTACTTAGTACTTAATTTCTTTTTAGGTATTAAGAGAGGTAAATCCGGTATTATTAAATTTAGTAAGCCGGATTATAATTTACCCCCTTTGCCCCTCTCCGTACCTATTATCTAAGTAACTTTCCCTTACTATTTATAAATAAAAACCTACTTATTAAGAACTTCTACTACTTTTTATCTATTTATTTTTATATATCCTCTAGAGGTTAATAAGGTAAAAAAAGAGTAGTTAATATTATTAATTTTATTATAATCTAATTCGTTAGTATAGGGTATGAGGTCTTTTTTATTTTCTAAGTTTTTTAGCGGATACTTTAGGCTATTAATTTAGTTACCTATACTAGGTTCTATACCCCCAGATATACCCTTATATATTATAAAGAATTAGTTAAATCGATTAGGGCTAGTTTTACTTTTTATTACCCTCGACTTTTTATATTATTCGTACGATTTAGTACGCTCTTTTTCTAAGTAGTTACTTAATTAATATTTATTTTTTTTATAAATAAAATACTATTTCTTATATTACCTTACTCGCGGGTTAAATCTCTGCTTATTTAACAAATCTAGGCCTCTTTACTAGCGATTATTATACTTAGTTTTTTTCCTTTTTTTATTATACGTCTAATTAACTTAGTATTATTAGTAAGGGCCGTTATACGCTTAGAGATAGGTTTAGTATAGTATTTTCGTTTTAATATTAAAACTAGATCTTAGTTTTAAGTAGAGCGTCTCGTAATCTTTAGGTACTTAGTATAGGGTTATTTTTACCTTTAGTATATATTAAACTACGGTATAAAAATATCTAACTTTCTATTTATTAATTCCCTTATTTAGCTAGGTTTTTACTAGCTTATTAATTTGATCAATAAGCTCTTTAAGGATCTCTACTCATAATTTACTTTTTATTATCCTAGCTATAAATATAAAAAAAATTACTTATAGCTCGGATAGGAGCTCTAGATTCCTATTATAAGTTTTAAAACGGCTTTAGATTACGTTAATAATACTAAGAAAGTCGTTTTAATCGAAGTTACGTATTACTTCGTAATAGTAATTAAAAGCTTTACTTATAAGTATAATATTAATTACTAAATAGTACTAGTGTTCCCTAATCCTAACCTTTTTATAATAATCGTAAAATATTATTAAGGTTTTTTATAAAACCTTATACTTCCCTCTAGAGTATAATTTCTTTTTTAAAAAGATTCTTTTAAGGTTTATAAATTACTTTATATTTATTATTAGATTTTTAGTATTTATATACGATCCCTGCGTCGCTACGTACTATTAGTAACTTCGGGTCGTTTACTTCCTTTTTTATTAGCTAATTAGTACCGAATTTTATATTAGTAATAGCGACGAGCTATAGATTAAAATAAGTACAATTATTAATTATTAAACTTCTAGTACTATATTTTACCTCTATATATCCTTTTATAATAATAAATTATTATTAGTAATTATAGGGAGGAAATCTACGTTATTTACCTTTTTTTTAAATTTATTAAAGCGATTATACGCTTTATTAACTTATACCTAGTTTTATAGTATAAATTCCTCTTTTATAATTATCGTTATTAGGATTTTATATAGTTCTTATAATTATAATTACGCTAGTAATACCCCTCGCCCGTAGAGGAATTTATTAATTACTTTTATAATTCCTAAGCTTATATTTATAAACTATTTATTTAGTTAGTAACTAAGGTCGTCTATGATTTTATAAAACAGGAGTTACCCCTATAGCCCTTTTTTTTTATAAACCTTAGTTAAATAGATTAATACTACGTTAATTTACTTACTATTAGGTTAATTTACGATTTTATATATTTATATCCCCTAATATTTTAAGTTAATATTTATTTATTTATAAAGGATCGGGATTTTATCTAGGATTAAGTTTCTTCCTCTTCTTCTTTACTTTAACTTATTAAGGGTCGTACTTTAGCTTATATACGTATTAATAATTACTAACATATCTAATTTTAATAAGGATATATTTAATTTGCGCGTTAGCTATAATAAGCCCGTGCTTTTACTACTTAACGAATTTATTAAAGTCTAAGAGATTCTTACTTTTTCTTACTATCTCGCTACTACTCTCGTTTTTACTATCTTTAGTAACTATTACTACCTTTTTAAATTACTAACTATCGTACTTACTAAGGCCTCTTTTTTGTTTAATATAAAAGGGTAGGTTTTAATAATCCCCTCTTAATAATAATAACAAACGTTTATATTACTATAAAAAAATATAATAATTAGTCTCGGGATCTTTATTAGTTACTAATTTCTATTATTTTATATATTTCTAGCCTCCTAAGCCTCGTACTCTTTATAATTTCTAAATAGCTTCCTTCTTTAACCTACCTTTTTTAAAGTAGTATTTTATAAAAATAGTTAAATATAAATACTAAGTAGCTTATAAAAGATCTATATAGGCTATTAGGTATAGTTAGCGAAGTTAAGCTCCCCCCCTTTTTTTATAAGATCGTAGGCCTTAAAGACTTATTAAAAATATTACTTATCGCTCGTACTTAATAAGGTTAAATACCTTAGAAATTTTCCTTTTACGGCTCCTCGGTACCTTATTTTATATTTTTTTAAATAATCTTTTTTTATAACCTAATTATAATTAAGTAATTATCGCTTTTTTAATAGTCCTTTTTATTACTTAGTTAATTTCTAATTACGGGCCGGCTATTAAAAAGTTATTTAGTAAAAAAGCTACTTAAAGTAATAGTAAAATACTAATTACTTAAGTAGTTCCGTTAATTAGCGTAGTTTAATATAATAAACGTTAACTTTTTATAAATAATAAAAGGCTACGATTACTTAATTCCGTACGGTATTTAAGAATCGTCTCTTTTTTTATCTACTTTCGTAAGGTTAATTAATATAAATCTCTTATCTTATATAGTATTAAGAGGTCGTCTTTTTTACGTAATAAAATACCTTACTAATTTACGATAATAAAATTTAATTACTAATTAGTATAGGTTTTTTTATTATAGAGGAATTAGTTCGAACTATGGGTTAACGAAGAGATTAATTTAATTATATAAATTTCTATGTAGGTATAAAAAGGAGGTTCTAACCGCAGGTTAGGCTAGCTACGATAATCCTAAATAGGGCCCCTAATTAGCCCCTGCGCAATCGACTATATGCCGCGGTCGAATTGGACTTCCGATCCGACAATATCTACTATCCTTAACGTCTCTATTCTTATTAAATCTATCCTTAATATCTCTATTCTTAATAACTCTGCCCTTAGTATCTCTGCGCTTAGTGTCCTTGTACTCTTTACCTCTGTCTTTTTATTACTTTTCTTATAAAGTATTCTACTATATATAATTCGTAGATTATAAATGGCGCAGGGGACCTCTTTTAATTGTTTATAATATTATTCTTTTAGTAAGCGTTTCTTTTGCTTCTAATAAGAAAACGCATCCACATCCTCGTCGTCAGACTCGTAAAACATAGGGTCTGCACTTGCGGCAAGCGAAAATGCCGCGAGGATGTTGGCCTGCAGTTGCAAGAGATCGTAGCTGGGCAGGTCGGCTTTGCGATCGGCGTAGACCTTGATCAGTCTTCCGTCGAGCACAGGTTCCCATGGATCCAAGCCCGTTGCTCCGAGTGTCTTGTGATCGATGGGCTTAGACTTATGGCGGGGATTGACATTGAAGTTGATACTACGATCCATCTTGTAACCTGTATGTCCAAGCCAATTGAAAGTCATTTCCTGACACCATCGTGAACTCTTGGCCGGCTGCTTTTCTGCGAGTTTTGTGCTCATAGAGTGACTGGGATCCGACTGATTGATAGTCTGGACGTCTGTCGTAACACTGTCGTCTTCCACAGGCACTTCGTATGGTTGCCCGTGTGGCTTGAGCATAAATTGGCCCTCTGCCCAGAACTTATGCAGTTGGCCATTCAGGGTGAGCATGTTGGCCGGCTCATCGAGGATGCAGATGTTGTCGTTGCTTTTGCACAGAAGCTGCTGAGCTTTCTCCATTGCTTCCTTGCCATACCAAGCTTCCAATGCCCCGAGAGCCTGAAGAAAGTCCGATTTGTAGTTCAACAAACCAAAGGGAATGATATGGCAGACTTGAGGGTACTTCTTATTTGTGACGACACACAGTTTGTTGTCTCGTACGAGTGCCTGCGATGGCAAAAGGTCAGCGAAAGCTCCTGGCCAATGCTGTTTCACAATCGATACTCACCGCTTCGGATTTTGCTTTGTTGCGCGTTATCTTGGGCGTCTTCTGGGGTGTATCCTCGGCCGTCTTCTTGGGCACCTTCTGGGGCGTCACCGGCTGCTCAGGTGTGGAACCTCGGCGTTGCTTTGTCGCAGACGATGCTGTATCGCCCAGAGTTTGTTTATCAGGCTGTTCAATGTCGAGATTCCTCTTCGTGGGGTACCCTTTCATGCCTGAGAAACCAGTTAGTTGTTTTTCCAACTCAAATTGAATTGAGAAAACCATACACATGAAGACTAATCCTGGAAATTCCTCTGCTGCTTTGCGTTGACCGATGAAAAACTGGTGAGACTCGAGAGACTCGAGAGGCTTGTGCCTTTCAAACTGTTTTGCCATGTCCACAAGAGAGTGAACGTCTAGGGTCCAAAGGACGCTCCAAAAACAACCTGTATGGAGATCACGCTGAAAGAACTGGGGAATCGATTCGTAAATCTGTTTGATGAGAGGTAGCTTCTGTTCCAGATCTCCAAGGTAATGAGTGTGCTGAACATGCTCTGTTTCGGACGTCAGGAACGACTCGAGTTTGTCAAGTTGTTCGATGGTAGGTCGCGTCCTGGGGGTTTTTCGGCTCAATTATGCGTGCAACAGTGGCGTAAACTTGGCTTTCCATTCCTCGGTCTCTCTGTCCTCATTCGCCATGTTTCCTTCGCAGCTAAATTGTCAGCAATGTGCCCACACATTCCACGAAGTTCCACGAAGGGGGACTTACTGATGGCGCAAGACCAAATACCTCTCTGTATTTCTCGCTGTGCCTCTCCAACTTCACCACCTACTATCCTAACCAGACCCCTGCCTTGGTCGTACCGAGACGAATCCCTTTGAGTTCACCTCGTTTCTCAGAGAAAACTATTGCCAGGGCTTAGTCGTAGTCGAGGACTAACGTCTAAATCCTCTGAGTCCGGTTTGGCAAAAAACGAAGGAATCCGATATCTGTAGACTGTTAGCTTCACAATTTTGTAGATACCCTTAGACCCGAACTTGACGACGTGGAAGCGATCGAAAATTTCGGTAACTGGTGTGCGTTGGAGAGATCAAGAGAAAAAGAAAGACTCGAGGCGAGGGTAAGGTGAAGTGGTCGAGTGGACTTTCTCCGAAATGGTCCCACAACACCTTATTTTGACTAGCGGGACACGGCACGAATCAGAGGCCTTGATTGTTCCCATATTAGCCAGCAGGGTAAGGTACGTCGTGCCTACTGCCAGCATGAGCAAAAAGCTTGGTGCTCTGAGAAGACTACCCTGAGCGCTAGCGTCGGCCCGTCGTCACCTCACCCAGCCCCGCAGCTCACCTTCTTCCGACTCTGTGCTTGCCTTAATTACCTTTGGCGAGAAGCAGACGTGAACACAGGTAAACTGACCTGTGGCCCCCCCGGTTACCTAACCTAACCACGGAAAAAGGACGTGACCTAAGCGCTCTTCTAATTAGCCTATAAAAAAAAATAGGTCTAGCTAACCTAGTTTTAAAATAATCCTAAAATAATTTAAAATTAATTTAAAACTAATTTAGAACTAATTTAAAACTAATTTTATATTATAATTTAAAATTAAATAAAATATATTTATTTTAATAAAAAATATTTTTATAACTATATTATAATAATTAACATACTTAATAATTAGTTTAAATAAAATAATTTAAGTTTTTAATTTATTAAGTTTATAATAAAATAATTTTTAAATTAATTTTAAAATTTAATAATAGGTTTTATTTTAAATATTAACCTTTATAATATTATTTTAAATAAAAATATTAAAAATATATATATAAAAGTAATTTAATTAAAGAATAATATATTAATAATAAAAACTACTTTTATTATATTAGTTTTTTCTTATTAATAGTTAGTTAATTTAAAACTAATTTAAAATCGATTCTAAACTAGTTTAAAATATTTATTTAAAAAGAATTAATTCTTTATTTTATAATATATAAAATATTTTTCAAATCTTTAAATATTTATATTTATAATATTTAACTTTAAATTTAATATAAATACTTAATTAATTTAGAATTAATTCCGAATCGATTCCGGACTACTTCTAGATCACCTACGGAGTAGCACGGGCTATACTCACGTAAAAATGTGGGGTGGGTTAGCTAACACCCCCCCCCCCCCATAGGTCGGTCAGCTTACCTGTGTTCACGAAGCAGACATCGTTTCTCATCTCGGTCAAGTATTAGCCTGCGGCCATGGATGCCGCTTCTATCCCTGCTTTGCTTCCATTCACACGACTTTTCGGCACCTTCCGCCGGTCGATTGTTCGCACTCTTGATTAATCGGCCGGGCCGCGATCCAACCCCCTGCTAGTCTCGACGGCATCCTTACCTTTACACGTCTCTCGGCGACGTAAGCACCGTAGTGCCCTTGAGTCGTGGTGGATTGGGTTCCCAACCCGCAAGTCACTTCAATCTGCAAGGTTTGAATCAGAGAATATCAGTTGTTTTATGAGTTCTGCTACCGGGAGATACTTTTTGGCTACTTGAGGTGGCCAACTCTTTTACTTTAATGGTGGACGAGGAGAGCATTGCTACCACCACGAACTCGGTCGCGGACGCCGCGCAATACCCGTGCCCGTTGACGAGAGTCGCTTACAAACCTTCTCGAATGGAACCGCCAATTGCGATCGGGATCTCCTTGCGCAAATTTTCAGCTCATGTTACGGTTCGACAGGTTGAATGATAGATGGTTGATTCATCTTATTACTGATAGTGTTCGGTGCAAAGGAAAGGGTCTAAAACATGCTTACATAAGGATGCCACCTTGTCTTGGATTGTGATGCCAGCTTCCCAGACTATTGAATGCGACAGTAGTAGCTTATGTAAGTTGCTAATCAGTGCATAATAGGTACCTTGTCACGAGTTATGGCACACAGCAATGGGTATACGGAGTATAGTAAAAGTAGCTTAGCTATTAAAATAAAAATAAATAAAAAGAAAAGGTTTATATATATAATATCTAAAATAGATATATAATATAGTACGTAACGGGTACTTTATAAAATATAAATTACGTAACACACTCCCTAATTACTACTACTAAGGAGCTATTATACTTAAAATAAAATCTCTAAATACCTTTATAAGGCCCGATTTAGTTAAATATAAATAAAAAAATAAGTATAAGGGATACGCGTTTTTTAAACCGCGTTTATTATAAATATATCCTTTTATTTAAAATAGGGAATTAATAGAGAGGTATATAATATTAATATAAAGGCATGTACTTTATAGTAATATACGCATTCGCTACTACAATTAACTAAAATTTTAATTATTAGTATACTTAGATTTTACTATATTTTTTTAAAGTACTTATTTATTTTTATAATACGAATATACTTTAAAAAAGATCGCCGTCAATGATCCATGGTTATGAACTTTATAGGAGGGAAAGTTAAAAAGGTAGAAAATCTAAAAAAATAGTCTATTGAGATAGTGGGAGTATCTATTAATACTATGTATTAATACTGTGTAAATGATACTGAGAACCGCCCGAGCAGCCAGCAAAGGCAGAATAAAAAAACAAATACTTTAAAAGAGTTTTATTACGAAGCTTATATTAATACGTTTTATATTCCCTTTTTATTAAAACTATACTAATTTAGAAATATACTAGTAAATTAGTTTCTTATTTAATATTTTTAAAGTTACCTTAGTTTAGATTTTTAAAATTTAAATAGGTCCTTTTTACTATAGCCCTACGAATCTTATAATTAATACGGTATAAAATAGCTCCCTTAGTAACTTAGATAAAGAACTTACGTTACTAAGCTCTAGTTAATAATTTAAAAAGACTAACTTATTTTATAAAACGTTAACGCTCCAATAATAATAATATATTATTATTTCTTATTTTAAATAGTAATTATCTTAGTATTAACTAGTTTTATAAAGTTAATAATCCCTACATATATAATACCTTAATAAATAACTTATTACCTAAACTATTATAAAAAATATAACTATTATTTTACTATTTATACTAATATATTAAAATAGAACTAACCCTTTATTTTAATTATAAATTCTTGAATAAAACTAATATTCTTTAGCTTTTTATTATTTTATAATTTTTATTAATATATAATCCTCCTCATTTTAATAAAAAGCTTAAATAGCTTATACTCTACTTTACGTATCGTTTTTTAAAAGAGAATAAAAATTATTTGATATACTACCCTTTTCTAAATATTATTAGAACCTAGTCCCTCTCTTTTTTTTTAATAAATCTTAATAACCTACTTAGCTTATTATAAAATAGTTTAATAATATTTTTTAGCTTATTATACGAGTTATTAGGACTAATAAAAGGTTAATAACTAACTTTATTTAATAATATAAGTAAAGCTATTTATAATAAAAAACGTAGGGTTCTTAGATAAACTTACTACTTTATTTATTTTTATGATAAAACCCTTTTTTAAATCTATTATTCTTTTAAACTATAGCTTTTTATCGTATTTAAAATAATAAATCCTCTTTTTTTAATTAAATAAAACCCTAAATCTACCGATCCCTAGCGACTTAGAGCTAATAATAAATACTCTTTTTAATTAAATTAATACTTTTACTAAGGTTAATGTGGTTTTTTTCCGGCTTTATAGGCACAAAAGATCGACCTTAATAAGAATACGCTTTTAAAAGAAATTATATAATATAGTATACTTTTTAACTATATTATACGTGCAATATATCCTAAGTACGCGCTTAATATAATATAGTAATTTTAATACGAAAACTACTATTTAATTCGGGATAGGTAAGCTACTTTTTATATAGCGGCGCTAGTTAAAAAGGTTAATAGTAGAGGTTAGCTATAATAGTTAGCCGTAATAGTTAGCTATAATAATTAGAGGCGGCCTTTTTTAACTATAGAGGTTTTAAACTTTAATAACGATATAAAAGCTTTTTTAAAAAAAGGCTAAAAGGGCTAATATTTAGTTACTCGTACTAGAGCTCGTAAAGATTTTTTTTATTTTTATTGTTTTTAATATCGCCTAAAGCTACTCTTTATTTAAACTAAATAAATCTACTAAATAAGCCTATTAAATAAACTTATTAAACGTACTTATTAATATATAAACTACTATTTTACTAAAGATGCCCCTCAATAGGTCCCCCCCTCTAGGGCTTAATAGATTCTTAGGCCCCCGCGACGCCCTAGCTATTATAATTAATATAAGTATACTTAAAGAGTAGTATAGTACTTTTTAATAATATAAAATCTAGCTAAATAATAGTATAAACGCTATAAATAACTAGGTTAATACGGACGTTAAGATTTAGTATATTAATACTAGTTTAGAAATTATATTTTATAAAGCTAAAAATTCTTTTAATATAGGCTATATTATAGACGTAAGGGAATATATAAGGGGTCCCCTAACCCTTAGTAAGAAGGAGTATATAATACGGGATCTAGTTACTTATATAGGCTAGTATTAGGAGGTTTTATATATGTTAGAGTGGGTATAGCTCGCCCTCTAGATGGGCAGTAGAAGATCGGGAGTTTTAATTAGTAATTAAGTATAGAGCGTAATATACTTAGTTTTTTTTAATACGTAATATACGGTACGGCCCCGGCGGATTGCTCTATTAGGGGGTTATTAAGGTTAATAAGTTTAGTATTATAAAACGGTATAAATATATATTTTAAATAAGTTAGCTTATATAATACTTATTTTATTATAATCGATTTAATAAGCCCGGTCCTTTGAAAAATATAAGTATTAAATAGTATAAGTTTTAAAAATACGGCTATTAATAATAAATAATTATAAAAGCGTAAAAAGAGAGTAAGTAGTTATTATATTATTACTTAAACCCTTAGTATAGTTAATATAACTATAGCCCTAGCCTTAGAGTATTTATATACCTTTTTTATTATAAGCTTATTTAGCTAGTTAAAAATACTATTAATACTATAAATTAATAAGTTAAGATTTAGGTACGTAACATACGTACTATTATTTAAAAGTAATTCCTAGAGGCCTTATTTACTTAATAAGATATTTATAATACTAAAGCCCGTATTAACTAAGAGAAATTAAATAGATATTTATTAATAATAGCGTTAATTAAGCTATTTAAGAAACGAGGGATCTTATATATTATTAAATAAGTACCTAATAAACCTAATTACTTAGTTAGGCTTATTTAGACTTTTTTTTATTATTATTATATATAAAAGCGGTTCTTTAAAATAATTAGTTTTAATAATATATATAATACTAATTATTTTAAGCTCCCTCTTTTTTAAGTTACTAAATAAACTTATTTTAGGTCTATTAATAATATAGTATTTAGTCTTATTAATAACGAGAGACTAAAAGCGTTTTAGTTCTTTTTAATAAGTATCCGTTAACTGACTAAATAATACTTAATTTATTAACTTTTTATTATTATTATTAATTATAATAAGTAAATAAAGACTATACTTAATAAGTAGTTTTCCGAAGTTTAGTAATAACTTTATATTTATTATATTAACTTTAAGATTATACTTAAGGCTAAATAGAAGTAAATTAAGGACTCTAGTTATAATAATAATAATAATAATAATAGGCTTAATAATAATAATTATTAGTTAATTATATAAATAATAGCTAAGTATAATAATAAAAGCTGCGCTTATATTAAAATAATAGTAAATGAAGCTATTTATATACTTATTACGGGGTATTAATTATATAAAAACTTATTATTTTTATTAAAATAGAGTATACTTTTAAAAAAGCCTAGACTAAGCTCTATAAAGAGTTTAATAACTAATACCTAATCCTTTAGTACCTCTACGTAATATACCTATTTTTAAAAATATAATAAGCTTATTATTTTATCTAAAAATACTAGAACTTTAGTACTTACGTTACCTCTAATACTAAGTTAAGTAATAATAATATTAAGGGTTATTTTTTAAATAGTCTTAGTTATTTATATTAGCTTATTAACGTTATATAAAATATAATCAATAATTAAGAGTTATATTTTTATTAAGTTTATATAAAAAACGAGGTATTTATAAACTAGAAGTATATAAGTACTTACTTTAAGTACTTAAGCGAACTTTAAATAATACTTTTTTTAAAATATCTTATTTTAATTAAGATATAAGGCTAGTTTATAAAAAGATAATATTATTTAATAAAAAGCTATTTTGAAACTCCCTTAGATTTTATAATTTAAATTATACTATTTTAACTAAGCTAAGTATTTTATATTATTATAAAATCTATTTTAAAATATCAAATTTAACTATTTTTAATAAATAAAAAGTATACCCTTGGTAATGTTTTTAAAAAACGTCTTTTTTAGATCTATATTATTAAATCCTTAATCCTAAGATTACTATATTTTTTATAATAAGCTAAAAAATAAAATATAGCCTATTTTATTATAGCTAGCTTTATTTAAACAAAGCTAGTTAATTAATTAAATCCGTACTATTTATAATAACTAAGGTATTAATAATAAAAAAATAAGGCTATTTGTTTAAAAATAAAAATAAGTTAATACTAACTAAGCTTATAAAAAAAATAAGTTAGTTAAGTTAAAACTAAATGTTAAGCTTATTTTAATAATGAATGAGGAGCTCGTTTAGCGTTTTTAATAAGGAGAAGATAATAAGAAATTATATAAATAAATAGTTAATATAGCTTAGTATTTAGAGAAAATAGAGCTAATAAAAAGCGGTTTATAATAATAATAAATTATTATAATTATATTAAAAAAGGTCGTTAAGTAAACGTTATAATAATTTACTTTTTATATATTTTAAATATATAATAAAAAAAAGCCTTACTTATTTAAAATTTATAAAAGGTTATATTATTAACTTATTTAAGATTTATAAATCTTAAATAAGTAATATAGTAGTTCTAAACGAGTACGTAAGTTATAGTAATATTCTTATCTTTAAAAATATTTAACTAGAGCTTAAGTAAAAAAGGATTAATAGGACTAATAATATTAGTATAATTACTCTTATTACTTTTTTAAAGAGGTATTATTTTTTAAACTAATTATAGTAGTGAATACGTATACTATTATAAGGTATATATTTTTATATTAATTCTATATACCTCTTTATTAATTACTTTATTTATATTATTAACTATATTAAAATATCTTATAAAAATAAAATAAACCCTTTTTTATTTTAAAAGTTACTTAGTATATACGTCCTAAATTACTAAGTTAAATATATATATAATCCTTTCAAGGGTCCTAGTATTCGTTTTAAAAACTATTAATTTACTAAAAATCTTATATATATATTAGCCTTATATAGAGTTAAGTTTAGATTTAATTATAATTAAAAAGTCGAATATGGTCATATTTTTATTAATTTTTAAAATATTATATAATTTAGTTTAAAAATAAGTAAATTACTACTCCTTATATTAGTATTATAAATTAACTCCAGTCTTCGCTTTATTAAGGGCTTATTAATATTCGTCTCGAACTATATTCTTAACTACTATTTTAAAAAGCTAAAGTTCCTATTTTAGTTATTTAATAAGTTATTATATACTAAACTTAGAACTATCCTTAATAACTTTTTAAAATACGTATTTATAAAAAGTAATATTAACTAATTTTATTAATTACTAAATAAAAAGTTTAATATATATTAACTATATTACGTTCCTAAGCCTTAAGTTATTTATATTTAGTATCGAGCTCTTATTATTTTTAAATACTCTTAAGTATATAAACCCTCTTTATAAATATAGTATAAAAATAAACTTACTTATATAAAATAAGTAATAAAACTAGTTCTATAAAAAAAACCCGGCTTAGTTTTATAAATTACTTATATTTAAAAATATCAAAAAAGTTATATTAAGAGTTAGGTTTAAAAGCTCTTAATAAAGGATTTTTTAGTTTTTTTAATTATACTTAAACGCTTTATAACGTATTTAATAAGCTTATAACTCTTTTTTATTATAAATTAAGATTAATTATTTAAATTTAAAAAATAAAATCAATATTATAAAAAAGTTAAAGAATATATTGAAGTTTAGAGTATTTAAGTTAATATATTTTTAAACCCCTATACTCTTATTTATAATATAAAAAACGTTAAACTATTTAATTTAATTATAATAACTAATTAACTTAACTTAAGTTAAAATAAGTACGAGTATATTAATTATTTTAAAAAGATTATAAAAATTATATTAATAAGTATATTATTATAGTATAGGGTCTTAATTAAGAACTAAGTTTATAATTATTATAAATTATATAGTGGTTTTTTTCTAGCTTTATAGGCGCAAAAGATCGACTTTAACGGGATTACGCTTTTAAGAGAAATTATATAATACGGTACACTTTTTAATTATATAATACGCGTAATGTGCCCTAAGTACGCGCTTAACGAAATATAGTAATTTTAATATAAAAACTATTATATAATTTGGGATAAGTAAGCTACTCTTTTTATTATATAACGGCGCTAGTTAAAAAGGTTAATAGTAGAGGTTAGCTATAATAGTTAGCCGTAATAGTTAGCTATAATAGTTAAAGGCGGCCCTTAACTATAGAGGTTCTAAACTTCAATAGTAACGTAGAGGTTTTTAAAAAAAGGGCTAAAAGGGCTAATATTTACTTACTTATATTAGAGCTCGTAAAGATTCTTTTTATCCTTATCGCTTTTAATATTACTTAAAGCTCTATTTAAACTAAATAAATCTACTAAATAAGCTTATTAAATAAACTTATTAAACGTACTTATTAATATATAAACTACTACCTTATTAAAAATACCTTTTAATAGGTTCCCCCCTCTAGGGCTCGATAGATTCTTAGGCCCCCTTAACGCCCTAGTTATTATAATTAATATAAATACGCTTAAAAAGTAATATAATACTTTTTAATAGTATAGAATCTAGCTAAGTAACAATATAAACGTTATAAATAACCGGGTAAATACGGACGTTAAGATTTAGTTTATTAATACTAGCTTAGAAATTATACTTTATAAAGCTAAAAATCCCTTTAATATAGGCTATATTATAAATATAAAGGAAAATATAAGGGGTCCTCTAATTTTTAATAAAAAAGAGTATATAATATAAGATCTAGTTACTTATATAGGCTAGTATTAGGAGGTCTTATATACGTTAGAGTAAGTATAGCTTACTTTTTAGATAGCTAGAACTTAGAGGACTGCGGTAGAAAGTCGAGAGCTATTTTAATTAGTAATTCAGTATAGAGCGTAATATACCTAGTTTTCTTTAATACGTAATACATAGTACGGCCCCGGCGGATTGCTCCGTCGGGGGGTTATTATAAATTATAATATATAGTAATAAGTATACGGAGTATAATAAAAGTAGCTTAATTATTAAAGTAGAAATAGATAAAAGGAAAAGGTCTATATATACGATATCTAAGATAGACACGTGATATAGCACGTGATGGGCACTTCGTGAGATGCGGATTACGTAACATACCTCTAGGTAGGTAATTCTTTTCTAATTACACGGACGCGTGGCTTACCTTAGGGCACGCTTATTATTGAGCGTGTCACTTTTGGATCATAGGTATATCATATTAATGTAGAATTGTACGTTATGAAGAGGTTTTCATTGCAAAATAGAAAGAACTCTAGCTATCGCTTTTCTTTTCGGGCTCCTTGATCTTAGGCTTCTTGGCTTCCTTCTTAGTTTCCTCCTCGGCTTTCCTCTTGGCCCCATTTTCCTCCCTCTCTACTCCCGTCTCAGAGCTACCATCGAGATTGCCGAGGTTTTTGACAGACATGGTCACTACCCTGCCACTCTGCCACAACAAAAGCCAGATCCGGTATTGTGCGGGTGCCGTTTTCTTGACGATCCCCACGGCGCTCCCGTCAGCACGGGCTTTGACGCCCACCACGAACTGCGGGGGCTTCGCCAACGAGAAGTTCGACGCAGCTGGGAGGTCCAGCTGCGGCATGGTGCCGAAGTCCTTCGGGTTCATCTCTCCGACGACGTTGATGTCGCCAAAGACGACGAGACCGCACCGCTGCCTCGTAAGGAGGACGTTGAGCCGGGCGCGTTTCGTCGTGAACCCGGGACCAGGGTTACGGGCCTTGGTGCCCATTACGACAAAGACAATGTCGTTTTCCTGCCCCTGATAACCATCAATGGTCGATGCGGGACTCATCGTGGCGAGCTCAGGGTAGTGTTTCTGCGTCCATTTGTTCAAGAGTTCCACATTCGCCTTGTATGGTGACAGAATCACCACCTTCGAGGCGTCAACGGACTTCTCCTTGACAAGTCGGGATGCCATGTTGAGGGCAGCGTGAACCTGGTCGTTGCACCGTTTATTCCCGTTGACGTGATCGATTCTCACGATTGTATCGGGGCAGTGCACGAAGATTGGCGCGAACTTGCCCTCCTTGGGTGCGACCAATTCCGGGAAACGCTCCCTGAAGAAGCTCTCCAGAAGATGGCCGTTCTTGAACTTCGGCAAGTCGATGCAGCAGCTGTCTCCGTATCTTACCGGGATGTCCGGATAGATGATTTTACCGACGATGTCGAACAGACCATTGGCGGTTCGGAGTTGCAGGCGCAAACGGTAAGCTAGGTGCCCCGATGCCATCAAAAAGCCCTGGGCTGATATGCTGCCGTCGTTCGAGAATTGGTTGAACACGTGACCGGCTGCGTCGATGCAGTACTCATCGGTCGACACAGTGGGTGGAAGTTGCTCGGTGTCCCCGCCACACAACAATGGCAGCATCTTGTTGCCCCAAGCACTCGCCAGGTCGCCGCGGTCCATGTTTGCCGCCTCGTCGATGGCGACAGCCTTCGCCTGCATCCACCAACGATTGTACACCTCTGTGACAGATACGCACGCAGAAGGCGTGGTAGCCAGGATGTCTGCCATGGCGACAAGCTGATCCATGGCGGTGGACAAGGTCTTCTGATGGGGTGGAGCCGTGTCGGTATACTCGTCCCACGTGATCTGGCCAGTGGCTACAGCTCGGAGTTTAGCCCAGTCCCGTCTGGTATCGACCTGGCGTTGAAGCTGGTGCAGCGCCTCCTTGTCGTCTTTGTGGAGATCTCGGACAGCAGGGGAACGCAAAAGCACCAAGAGCCAAAAGGCCACGGATAACTCAAGGCGCCAGGGTGACTGGCCATACGACAGTTGAGGGGCAGCCATGTCTCCAAGACGAGGGTCTTCCAGCAGAGCTTCGAACGCGGCAAGCTCGTGGGCTCGCTTGTATCCACGCAATACCATTCGATGGCGAGCTCGCGGCGTGCCCTCGGGAAGATTGTCGTTGTATCGCAGGCAAACTTCACGGGTTATCTTGTCGGTGCGGACCGCAAAGTTGGTAACAGCCACGTGAGCTGGCGCCGTACAGAAAACACGACCGAGACTATACTCCATGGCGAGTGTGGTCTTCGCCATTTCAGTGGTCTTGCCATAACCCGGGCCCTATGAATCTGTTAGTCTTCTCTTCTTTTGCGCAAAACAGGGAAGAATGACTTACTGCTGTGACGATGGCGATTCCCAGTAGAACCTGGCGGCAAAACGCAGGCCACCGTTCTCGATCTTCTTCCAGGCTTATGCTCGTTAGAGCTTCCTCGTAGCGGACATCCTTGCCAGGCAAGAATGACACCTTGGGTAGATGACGGAGAGAAGGCGGGGTTTCGATGATTGTGGCGGACGCCATGGCCTCGGTGAGACCGGTCACGCCTTCGCCTTCAGCTGCAGGGCCAGACTGCATCATCCACTCCGCGTAGCCTTGCCCACGCATTGTGAGTTGGGCGAGATGACCACTTTCGGAATCCTGCTCGTTCCACTTGTCGACGGCGATGATCTTGCGCTCGGTGTCGTCCAAGATGCCAAAAAAATGGAGGGCTACGCAGCTCTAGTGCGCCATTCCAGCTGCATTGGCATCCGCTCGACTTTCGAAGCTCACGACACTGCATTGACTGCCGGGATCTTGAGGGGGCGGGCGCACCACGGCAAGCACGGCCTCGGACTTGCCACGAGGGTGAGGCTCGAGGGCCTGGGTGCCGCTCGTGTACGGCTTGAAGCGACATCGCCTACGCATAGTCAGTATACGAGAGTGAGATAGATTCCCTTCGTTGACTTACCAAGAACCAGAGGGCTTCTCGTCATCCTCGTTCTCCCACATGATCAGAGAAACTTGTTGGTCCAAGAGCTTCACCCATGCAGGCTCGAACTGATCCACGAACTCTTTAGGAAGAGGAAGAATAACGAAGTAGTTATTCTTGCGTTCAGGATTCGGGACGAAGTAGGCGCGCAGTTTGACGGCAGCGATGAGTTGAGCTTGCTGCCACACATACAAGTCGTTCTGCAGCAGCGACTGCGTTGTGACGGTCAACATGGAGTTGGCGTCGTTGAAACTGATGATAATGTTAGTACTGTGTGAAGGCACTCGGTTCTATTTGTAGCTGTACCTGTGGACGGGGTGGTATGCAGTCTTGCGTGGGTTTTTGGCAAGAAAATCTGCCCCGCGTTCGGGATCGAAGTTGTGAGCATCGCCGTAAGGGTAGTCGAAGGGTGGCGGCAGTTTCTCGAAGCTGATGTTCTTGTGGATGTCAATCGGTCTACCCTTTTTGATCATGAAAACATGAAAGGTTTTGCGGCGAATGAAGTCGGATAGCGTGACTCCATGAAGAGAACCGTTCTCGTTCACAAATTTCTCAAGCTCGGGATCCGACTTGTTGATGTAGGCCATGCCCAAGCCTTCGACCGAGACTCTGTCGTTATCATCCACGTCGCATGAGAAGGTGATGATTGTCGTGCCAGGGCCCTCTTGCAGCGAAGGGAATCTGCTGAGCAGTTCGGGAGACGCCTCCTCAAACTTCTGAGTCCACTTCTGGCGGTGAAATCGAATCCCGATATCGAGAGTCGGAGAAGTATCGTACGTCTTCCCCTTCTTTGAGTCTAGACAGCCCAACATATTAGTTGCAGTGTACATCGCTTGGCAACGATGGGATACTTACAACAAAAGCGTACACCAGAACCGTTGTCCTCGTTATCTGTGCCGTCCGGAAACTTCAAGATGAGGGCGATGTGAGGATCCAACCCATCGTTGGTTTCCACGCGGATCCTGGCTCCGATCCTGATGCCGCTGTCGTTGGTACCGTGCGACGCAAGAACAGGACCTGACAGGTCGCCCAAGAAGATGGCACACTTCTCATTGCTGGTCGGAGCGTAGAATGGTGACTTGCCCTCCGCAGGCTTGTCCTCGGCAGTCTTGCCCTTGGCACCCTTGGTCTTCTTGGGAGGCATGTTGACCTTGTGTCACTCCAGATTAGCTGATGCCATGAGAACTGTTTCCAAGGAGATGACTTACCGACTGCGAAACGTATGTTTCTCTCTCACCAGCTTCACCAACTGCTATCTACGACCCAAGTCCCCGCCTTAGCCGTACCGACACGGACTCTTTCGAGTCGCCTCGTTTCTCAGAGAAAACTATTACTAAGTAATAAAATAGGGGTAGTCGAAGACTGACCCCTGAATTCTCTGAGTCCGGTTTGCTTCACAAAAGAGTCCGAAATCTGTAGACTATTAGCTTTCCAATTGTGTAAACACCCTGAAATCCGAATTTAACTGCGTGGAGGCGATCGCGTAAAATTCGGGTAACCGGTCTGCGTTGAAGAGAGGAAAAGAAAAAAAGGAAGAAGAGCTCGAGGCGAAGTTCAGCTAAGGTAGGTAAGCTAAGCTGGGCGGTCCGTTTCCGCACGGTGGGCCCTCAGGTCTCCACCTCAACTACCGAGATATTTGGCCAATCAGAGCCCAGTATTATACCCACAATTCGATAATTTAGTCAAAATTAGCCGCACATCTTAGGTAAGGTAGGTACCAAGGTGAGATAATGTCACGAGTTATGGTACGCAGCAATGGGCATACGGAGTGTAGTAAAAGTGGCTTAACTATCTAAATAGAAATAGATAAAAAGAAACGGTCTATATACACGGTATCTAAGATAGATACGTAATTTAATACGTAATAAGTACTTTATAAAATACGGATTACGTAATATACCCCCTAATTATTACTACTAAGGAGCTATTATACCTAAAATAGGATCTCTAAATACTTTTATAAAGGCCCGATTTAGTTAAATATAAATAAAAAAAATATAAGCATAAGGGATATACGTTTTTTAAACTACGTTTATTATAAATATATCTTCTTATTTAAAATAAATAGAATCTTAACTTAGAATAGTATGTATTCCGCTATATTTAGTATATAAATTACTAAGAACAAGGCTACTTAGCTATTTTATATATATTTAAATTCCCGTAGCGTCGCCTAGCTATTATTTTTCTTCTTTTTTTTAACCTCTCGTAATTACTATAAGTACCCCCGTTTATTACGCGCGCGCGCTTATATTATTAAATTATTTATTAAATTTATTTTAAATATAAATATTTAATATATTTAGAAATAATAGTAAGTTTTATATAATTTTTATAATGCGTTTTATATATAGAATATATAGTTTATTAAGAGTTTAAATAAGTAATAATAATAACGAGCTTTTTAAGGTTATTACCCCCCTCTATACCCTTTAACTTACTTACTAAGGCTAAGTTATTAAGCTCTCTTTTTTTAGCTAGGAGGATATCGAGGCTATTAGTTAAGATACTAAAGACTTTATTAAGTTCGAGGCTTTTATTAATAATATTAATAAGGATAATAATAAAATAAATAATAGTAATAGAGGCTTTAACGAGCTTTTACTTATCCCCCCCTTAGAGCTTAAAAATAAAAGTAAGTTTAGTTTAAAAATCGAGTTCTTTAAAGAGGGTATATTATATATTATTATTTTAAAAGTTCGTATTTAATATTATTTTAAATTTTAAAAAATATAAAGCTAGCTCTTTTTAAAAAAGTAATAAAAAATAGAAAAGAACGCTAAGAAGCTAAGGTACCTCCCGTAATAAGTATAGTTCTTTTTATTATTTTAAGCCTATTTAATATATACTTAGTCCTTAAAAAACTTAAAAAAGAGGCTCTTAAAGAACGGAAGATCTAGTATATACCCTATTTTTAAATAGCCCTTTAGTATACTAATTATAAAAATAGTAATCGTTATTTTATAAAAAGTAATAACTAATATACGCGCTATTTTAATAGTTATTTAGCTACGTAATATATTAATATACCGATCGTTTTATAACTAATAACCTAGGCCCTTACTAAGGCTATTATAAATAGTACTCCCTCTTCTATAAATATATTATCCTTTTTTATTATCAAAAAGCGTATTCTTAATTATAGTTTTAATAAAATATTACTAAGCTCTGTAGTATTATTTACTAAGTAGATAATAATATTAAGATATATAAGAACTATATTAGCTTTTATACTAAGGACTTTTTCTTCTTATACTCCTAGACCCCTCCTCTAAGTATACTTATATTATTAATTACGCTTATTATAATTATTTATAACTAACTTTTTATTATACTACTTACTCTCGTACTCTAAGTAATTAACTTAATAATTACTCTACTTTTTACCCCCCTTACTCGTAGTTTTAAGGACTTTAAAGTATATAAAGTATAGTTTTTAATAAGTATAACTAGTCTCCTTATTATTAATACTATAATCCTAGTAGTCTCGTTCTTTTTAAACTAGGATTTTAAATAATAAGTATAAGCCTTAGTTTTATTTTTATATATATATACTTTATAAAGTAAGGTTATTTTAGGAGTTTAGGCCTTTAGACTAAAAAAAGTTCTATTTTATTTATTTTTAAACCTCTAGGCCGCACTCTGGGTTCTATTTATTATTTATTTTTAAATATCAAGTTTTTTTAAGTATAGCCTAAATTAATTATTTTAACTACTTTAGCTATTTATAATAATTTCTTACGTATCGTAGAGGTTAAGAAGTATATAGAAATGTTCGAACTTAGTTTATAAAAAGTTTTTAATAAGCCTATCTATTAGTATATTTTTAATTACTATATAAGTAACTTCGAAGTTATTTTTAGTATACTCTTATCTTAGCTATATATTCTAAATATTAATATAGCGAAGTTAAGTAGCAATTTTTTTTTTATAACGAGCTAAATTATTTACTAATTATCGTAATTAACTAACTATACTTTTCTTAAGTTAAGGGTAATATTTTTAAAAAAGCGCTTTAGAGCTATAGTCTCTCATACTATTTCTTTAAAATAAAAAAGCTTAGTTTTAGTAATTAACGTCGTAACCGTTACTTAGTATACTAATTTTTATTAAATAGGGCTACTAAAAAGGAATATTATATAGCCCTAAGATAATTATCGTATTATTTTATTATTTATAAAGCTAGTATTTCTAACTAGGAACAATAATTATATACTTAGTACGCTACTATAATAGAGCGTAAGATATTTTATTATATAGAAATACTAAATATACTAATTAATTAATTTAATATAAGTTACGCTCGGGTTAGTTAGGAAATATAATAATTATAAATAAGTAAAAGCGACGTCTAGTCTAATTATAATAGCCGTATAAAGTATATTTTTAACTTTTTTTTAGTAGCTCTTTATTTCCTTTTTTATTACTTACCTCTTCTTTAATTTAAACTCTTTTTAAAAAAGATGGGTAGCTAAATATAGCGAATTTATAAAGTTAAAGCGCTTAGTAACTCGCTTAATATATACGTTATAAATAAGGTAAATTTTATAAATAGGACGGTCTCGTAAAATCCGTACTCTAAAGAAGTAATTAATCGGTCCGTTCTTTTTAAAGTTAATATATTTCTTTATACTATTAACGATTTTTTAAGCTATTTTCTAATTATTTTAATAGTAAAAAATAATAAAGTTATTAATATAGAATATTAGTATTACTTTTTTATTTATAGTTTAGTAAATATAGATCTCTTTATAGCTATATATTATATTTATATTATAAAGTATAAAACTAAAAGTTTAGAAACTATAAAATTAATAAGTCTTAGAGGCCGTATAGAGCCCGTTAGAGTTTATTTATTTTATTAATAACCTTATATCCCTCTAGGAGTTTAATAATTACTAGTTTTTCGCTCTTAATAAGCGCGTTAAAAAATGCGTTAATAGTATTATATTAATTAGCCTTAAGGTCGAATTAGGTAGCTATTATTATAATAAGCTTAAAGGCTTTTATAGCGAGCGTTAAAGCGTACGTATTTTATAAAAGGTTAAGTAATTATATATCCCCTTTTATATATATACGTACTTTTACCTCGCTAACCTCGTTATTAACGTTATACTTATAAGTATATACTTATTTTAATAAAAATAGGCTCTTTTATTTAAAATTATAGTTAACTTCTTTTTATATATTAATATTTTATAGTTTTTTTATTTTTACGTTTATAGTATCCCTAAGTAGCTTTTATAATTATTATAAGAGATATTTAATATTACTAAACTTCTTTAGTAAGCTCTAGAAATTAACTTTAATAAGTCGGGGTTTTTAAACTTCTCTAGAGCGCTTTAAGTAGGTCTTATAAACTACTCTTTTTATTACTTAATAGAGTATTATATATCCTATACTACTTTCCTCTATAGCTTTTTACTAATTAAGTATAAAAATAAAAAAAAAGTAGTCCTAGTAGTAGTTATAATAATTACTGTTTTTTATATTCGAATATAAAAGCGTTATAAAAATATTATTATTAAAGTATTATAGAGGTTTACGGGTCTAGTTTAAATATCTAGGACCTAGTAAAGCTTTACTTAATACTTAATAAAGCGGTTCTTATAAGCTCTGCTCTTATATAGTATTAAAAGTTTATTATAAAGCTTCTTTATTAACGTCGATTTTAATATTAAAAATTACTTTTTTATAATTAGTACCTCGTTTATTATACGCTCTAGCGTTTAATTAAGAGTTATTAAGAATTAAAAACTTAGGAACCTTTATAATATTTATTTATATATTCTACTTTTGCTAGCTACTCGGGCGGTTCTCAGTATTATTTACACAGTATTAATACACGGTATTAGTAAATACTTATACTATCTCGCTAAACTATTTTTTTAGATTTTCTAACTTTTTAACTTTCCCTCTTATAAAGTTTATAACTACGGATTATTAATAGTAATATTAGGCACCTAATGCTACTACTTTATAAACTCGCGTACCTAGCTAAGTTAGCTACTTTTCTAAGTAATAGTAGCTTATAATAGTATAGTATTAGAGATACCCTCGTTACTATTATTAAGAATAATACTAACCTTACTAATATTTTTAACTTTAATTTATATATATATATATTCGTTACTTCGTTACCTTTATTAAAGTTAAAAACGCTACTTCCCTCGCTATTTATTACTATTGTGCTATTACTATTACTATTACTATCTAACTATCTACTTACTCTTAAGTACACTTTATTAAAATACTAAGACGCTACTAATAGCTTATTAACTCTTAGGGCTTCTTTAATAACTAGAAGTTCGATCTTATAAGTATTATACTAAAGGACCCCGAGCTATAAAAAGACCGCCTTAATAAATACTATATCCGTAATATTAACTTATAAAAAATAAATAAATATATTATAATAAGTATTGCCCTTATTAATACCTTTTTAACATAATAAAATAGTATAAATAAGCTTAGATTTAATAATATAATTAAGAGCTTAAAAAGAGTATAAGTAAGCGTATTAAATAAGAATATTAATAAGGAGAGGTTATTATTAAATAAAATAAGGGGAGAAAGTAAGGGGTAGTATTTAGCTATTAAGAAAGTAATTAATATATTACGGTAGTAGGGTTATTAGTATCTTAAGTTTAGTTAATATTAATAATTAGTAATAGCTACGGCCGGCTATAATTAGTTATAAAGTTTTATTAAAGTACGTAATAAAGATACTCGATATTAACCCTAATAGACTAGCTTGCCTGTGAAGGCGAAGATGGCCCCTAATGAGGCGGACCGGACCCCAAAGGGGAACCTTTATAATATATATAAGTACTTATAAAGAAGAACGTAAATTACGCAGAGCCGTTTATAACTTAATTATTATACCTCCTTCTTTACTCCTACTCCCGAGCTTATATAAGGGGGTTATTTTAAAAATTAATAATAATAATAAGACTATAATAGTTTTTTTAGTCTTATTAACCGTACCCTATAGTACGCCTATTAGTTACTTAGCGTCCTAAATAATTAAAAATCTAATAGTAATACTATCCTTAACTATAAAGTTATCTTAAGTACTAGTATTTTTAAAGTTTAAATCTACTTCCCTAAGTACTTAAATTAACTTATTATTAACGTTAAAGAGTTCTTATAGCTCTTAGATTACTAAATTTACTTACTCGCTTATAATAGCTTACTCCTCGTATATAGGATTATAAAAGACTTTTTTATTAAACTTAATATTCTTTATAATAAATACTTACTCGAGCGTAGGTACTTAGATCTTATATAAGTTATATATTTTTAGTACATATTTAACTAAGTATTTTATATACTTATAAGGAAGTATTTTAAACTTTTTTTAATATATACCCTTTTTATAATCTTTATAAAGAAGGTATATATAATAACTATATATATAGAGATTACTAAGATACGAGGTTACTAGTTTAGAATTACGTACTTAGTAACCTATTTACTACTAACTTTGATACCGCTTTTACTAATTAACTTTTATTATAATAAGTAAATCTTTATTATTAACCTCCCGTAGGGTAATATTATAAATACAAATTACTACTAATACTATTTTATCTTATAAATTTATAAAGAGGTTTATAATAAGGCGTATTTTATAAGCTTTAGTAATTACTAATTAACTTACTCTTTTTACGTTACTTATGGGTTTTTTTATATATAGAGATAGAAGCTCTATTCTAATCCTTAGTTTATTATATTATATTTTATATACGCGTTTAATATTAGTAGTTAGGAGGGCGGTTTTATTATTATTTTTAAAAAAGTAGATTAAAGTCTTTTTCTTTTTTTAATAATAGATCGCTATCTCGAGGCTCTAAAGTACGAAAAGTACTTCTTCTTCTATTTTAGTCCTTAAAAAGAACCCCCTGAGCTACTTAGTATATTTATTAAAAGTTATAAGTATATATTATTATTTACTAAAAGATAGCTCGAAGTAGAATAGATTTTAATATATATAGTACTATAGCTATGAGGCTCTTTTTAAGGGTAGTCCTCTTAAGATTACTAACTTAGCTTTAGATAATATATATACTTTATACTTAACTTATAATAAAAGTTTAATACGTATACTACGAGTTTTATATAATAATTAATAAAGAGTATTAGGTCTAAAATAACCTGTTCTAAAGTACTATAAGAGCGCACTATTAAACCTCTTATAGGTACGTTAATATAAGTAACGGAATTTTCCTTAGCTAATTAGTAATATTATATTAGCTAGACTCTATAAAATATGCTTAAAAATTATAAAAAAAAGTAGGATTAGAAGGGCTTATATTTAAAGAAAACTAAGTTATTTTTTTAAATAAGCTACTTTTTAATAGTGCTCTTCTAAAGCGTTCCCTATTATAAAGTATAATTTAGACTATAGTATTAGAGTACGCTTCTATTTAGTAAAGCTTTTAAAACTATATTAATATAAAATCCCTTAATATAAGTAACGTTCTAAAGCTTTAAGTTATAAGTTCCTTTTTCTTTAGGGCTATTTAGAACGCCCTTTATAATACGAGTATTACGTATAGTAATAAGTAATATAATAGTCCTTAATTTAACGTAGTTATTATTATTAAAAAGTACATAACTCTCGGGTTTAAAGAGGCTCTGATTATTAACTAGATATATTACTTTATAGCTATCTATTACTATATTTTAAAACAGAAAATAAGTACTACTTATAAAGGTACTAAAAATTATATTTATTTTTAAGTTCTAACTTTTTATAAATATAGCGACTACGTAGCCCTCGTTAGTATTTATTAATAAGCTCGCTTTAAGTTAGTTAGAAAATCTTTTTAAAAACCTAGGTTTTTTAGGGGTTCTATTATTCTTTAGTTATTTAACTTTCTTAAGCTTATTATAAAATAATTTTTATTTACTTAATTTAATAATAATAAAAACCTCCTCTACTTAGCCCTTTAGTATTTATATTTATAACTTATCAATATTTTAATTTATAAATATTTATTCTAACTTTTAATAAGCTATTAGTTTTTATAAGTATATATAATTATAAAGGTATATAATATTATCCTTATTATTTACGTTATTAACTATATCTAAGCGTCCTATAAAAGTAGAATAAGCCCCTCTTTATTTTAAAAGCCGTTTAGTATATACGTCCTAAGTAACTAAGCTAAATATATACGTAATCTCCTTAAGGGTCTTAGTATTCGTTCTAAAGGCTATTAATTTACTAAAAGCCTTATTTATACGTTAGCTCTATATAAAATTAAGCCTAAACTTAACTATAACTAAGAAATCGAGTACGGCGATCTTTTTATTAATTTTTAAAATATTATACGATTTAGCTTAGAAATAAGTAAATTATTACTCTTTATATTAATATTATAAGTTAACTCCGGTCTTTACTTTATTAAGGGTTTAGTAGTATTTTTTTAAACTATATTCTTAATTACTACTTTAGAGGGCTAAAATTCTTATTTTAATTATTTAATAAGTTATTATATACTAAACTTAGAGCCTCCCTTAGTAGCTTTTTAAAATACGTATTTTTAAAAAGTAGTATTAACTAATTTTACTAATTACTAAGTAAGGAGTTTAATATACGTATTAATTATATTACGCTCTTAAGCTTTAAATTATTTATATTTAGTATTAAGCTCCTACTATTTTTAAATATTCTTAAGTATATAAATCCTCTTTATAAATACGGTATAAAAATAGACTTAGTTATATAAAGTAAGTAATAAAGCTAGTTTTATAAAAAGAAACCCGGCTTAGTTTTATAAATTACTCGTATTTAAAAAAGTCAAAGGGGTTATATTAAGAGTTAGGTTTAGAAGCTCTTAATAAAAGATTTCTTAGTTTCTATAGTCGTACTTAAACGTTTTATAACGTACTTAATAAGCTCGTAGCTCTTTTTTATTATAAATTAAAACTAATTATTTAAATTTAAAAAATAAAATAAGCGTTATAAAAAGGTCGAGGAGTACGTTAGAATTTAGAATATCTAGGTTAACATATTTTTAAACCCCTATACCCTCGCTTATAATATAAAAAGCGTTAAACTATTTAATTTAATTATTATAACTAGTTAACTTAGTATAGGCTAAAGTAAGTACTAGAATAGGGTAGGGCGATCAGTCCTAGTATTTCTTTTCTCTAAAGCTAATTAAGTATAAGGACTTACGGGAGAGCTAATTAGAGGAAAATATAAAAAAAGGGCCCCTAATTAGCAAGAGGAGCCTAGTAACGCGGATTTAGACTTTAATTATATACGTACCTTTTTAAAATTAAATTAGAGCCTTTTTAATAATTTATTTTTAGATATAATAATATAAGATAATTAAGAATTCTACCCTTCCGATCTAGTTAATACTACCCTCTTTCCTTAGTTATAACTCCGTTAATTAAGGCCGTATTAACCTAATTAAAAGAGGTATCTTATATTATTTTTATAAATATTAGTAATTTTTCTTAAGTACCGTACTATAAAAGTCCTTTATACCCTATACTTTTTTTAATAATCTCCCCTTTTAAAAATCCCTTCCCTTTTTAAATAAGAAAATAAATAAAAAAAAGCCCGACTTAATTAGAGATAATTTAAATAAATAAGTAAAAAAAAGTAATATAATAATTAAGATAAATACGAGTAATAAAACTCTAATTAAAAAAAAAACTAAATAATTTAAATACGAAAATAAAGATATATAAAAAAGGGCTTTTTATTTAATAAGAGGGGGATATAATAAACCTTAATAAGCGAGTAAAATAAATAAGTAGAGAAATACGCGGATACTTAGGACTAGATCGGGCCTAAATACGAACGTTATAATAATATAATAAAATAAATAATAAATTAAAATTAGAACTAATAAAATACTTTAATAAGCATAACTAGTTATTTAACTAAACTATTCCTTATTAATTAATATAGCCTAGAGATTTAATAATAGACCTATTTAAAAGTGCGAATACGTCGGACTAAGGGCGCGTATAAAACTAGTTTTTAACTAGACCTATTAATAATTTTAATTAATATTACTATAAGCCTAATATAAAGTCTAATTAAAACTCTAATTATATACTTAATAAGGGCTAAGAAGGACGGCCTAAATTATAATAATTAGGATAATAGCTATGCTCTAGTTATTAAAACGGCTCCTCTCCTCTCTTTTTAAACTTTATTTAAAATAAATAAACTAATATAAAATTATTAAAATTATAAATAAAATTAAGAAACTATATTTTTAATAACCTCGGATTATAAATATAAATAATTAATACGTTATTTTTATTATTATTAACGCCCCTTAGGACGTTTAATTATATAAACCTTACCTTTTTATTTTAAATAAACCGTTTATTAAACTAGTTTTTATAGTTTATTAAGACTTATAAACCACGGAGTTATTTAATAATAAAAAACCTACTCTTAGTAATAGATCTATTTACTAATTTAATTAAAAAAGGCTAGTTACGGCTTAGGTTAAAATAAATACTTTAATTAATACCCTCTTAAGTACTATTACTACCTAAATCTAAATAACTACCCCTTAGACTAAGGACTTTACGATTCCTTAGCTTAATTTAATAAAAAATATAGGGTTTTATAGAATACCGTTCCCTAGTTAAGAGGGGACTATAGTTTTTAAAAATAATAATATTATAAACTTTTTAAAAAAGTTTAAGGACTAATATAAGATTAATAAGGTCCTAGACTAATTTAAAAATAAACTTATTATATATACTATAAAAAGAGATTATTAAACTCTAGTTAAGAATACGATTAGAGGACTACCCTAGGCCTAAACTAAGGATTTTTTTTTAAAAAAGTATAGAAAATAGGATACTAACTACTTTTTAAATAAAAAAGAGTAAATTAAAAAAGTTATTAAAAGACTAACTATCTCGTTTTTTAATTTAAACTCTATTTAGGTACTATTTATTAAGATTAATAATATAATTACCCTTATTAAATAATAAGACCTCTATATCGTAATTAATAAGAGCCTAATTAAGGCTATATATAAGCGGTTTTATATTAATATTATAAAAAAAGTAGTAAATAAACCCGGGGTTATTTTAAATAACTTTATTAGATTAATAAAGTACGTAAAGTTTAAAATAGGACTTTTTAATATAATTATATATAAAAAAGAATATAACCTATTCTTTATAAATAATTAAAGTTAACTTAAAACCTTATTATAATCCCCTACTTTATAAGTATATAAAAATACTTAGTATTAATATCCGAACCGTTAATAATATCGCTAGCTAACAATAGGGGCCTAAGTTACTTAAGTAATTATTAATAATATTACTAATTCTAACTTAATTAATAAAATAAGTAAGCTAAAGATTTATTAAAATAGTATTTATTTTTAAGGTCTTATTTCTATATTTAATATAAGTATTACGCGTCCTAATTAGCCCCCGATTATAGGACCTAGAGACCGCTACTAATATTACTAAAGTCTATACTACTAGATTATTAAGGATTATGATTAGTATACTTTTAATAAGGACGCTTATTTTATTATTTTAGTTTAAGGAGCTTAGTACTATAGAAAGCGTAACGATTATAAGCTTATAAAAAATATCCCTTTTATTATAATTAAAAATAAAAAAAAGTATACGATTATTAATTACGTTACTCTTTTTTTTTATATAATAAATATATTAACTAAAAAAGATACTAAGCTTTTAGCTAAGTAAATTCTAAACTATTAAATCGGACTATTTTAGTAAACTATACTTATACTTCCCTTAGCTAATCCTATAAGTATAATTAAATACGTTTATATAGTATAACCTAACTTAGGCTACTATAGCTAAGTAAATATCTATACCGTTTATAAAAAAAAACTACCTAAGAACTATACCTTAGTAACTACGTTATACTCTAAAAAAATATATAAAATTAATAGCCTAAGCTAGCTTTTATAACTTAAAAGAAAAATAGTTTCTTTTTTTAATTAAAAAAGAGAAATTATAAAAATTAATAATAATAATAAGGCTTTTAAAATAGTAGAGAACGTAACTTCTATATTAATTTCTAAGCCCTAGCTTACTAAAATCCTAATTAGTACTCCTAATACTAGTACTTAAAGAACTTAAGAGCTTCTGTTTTATAAAACTTAGAAAATAATAACTATAAATTAAACCTATAATTTTAACCTTAGGGCCGAAGTAAAAAAGCTAATAAAAAAAACTTAAGGCCCTAATTTTACTTTTTATAAACCTCTTATAAAAGATTATACTAAAATATATTATAATAATAGCGATTTTAATATATAATTAGGGGTACTTTAATATTAATAAAATCTTATTAAAAACTCCGAAGTCCTTAGTAAATTTAGTAAAGAATAGGTAATAATAAAAGGATATCGAAGATCTTTTTAATAAATATAACTAGAACCTCTTTTTAAGGCTAAGTTATATAACTAAGATTAATAAAATTAGAGGCGCTAATCTAACTTCTAAGCTCTTAATTTTTATAATCTTAAACACCCACTTCTAGTTAAAAGTCTAAATATTTAATATAAATTAGGATAATAAAGGTTTAATAATTATTACTATCCTAAATACTAGGGCGTAAATTAATATCCTCTTAAAATAATATATTAAAAAAGCTAGTATTTCTTATATAGTAACAAAGCTTTAGATATAAATATTTAAATATAATCTAACTAGCTAAATAACTTTTAATAACTTCTATTTTATAGATATATAAATTAATAAGTTTAAAATAACTACTTATTTCTTTATTAAAAATAAGCGAGAGACCTCTAATCCGTTATTATTAAGTTTTTTATTTTTATAAAATACTAAGCTATTTTTTAAATATAATAAGTTAATAATTACTGCTCTAATCTATATTAAGGACGCGAGGCTAAGGATTTTTATAAAAATAATTAGGACGAACGGTTTTCGGAATATAAAAGATATTTTACCCTAGCTTAAGTAGTATATAAAAAAAGTTTTTAAATTAAAAAACTAAATATTAATAATATAACTAGAGATATTATTAGTTCTAATAACCCTTACTTAGAATCTAAGCTAAAAAAAAACGAGCGTATTATAATAGTCTTAGATTAAAGCTAAGCTAATTAAATTATAATTATAGTCGCGCTCTATATAATTTAGCCTTAGATTATATAAATTAAAAAAATAATAATAACCGCTTAGAATAAGGCTAAAAATAAACTAAACGAATTAGCTAACTAAGACGATTTATATTTCTTAATAAGAATACTTACTTCTTAATAAGAGGAGTTATATATTAAATAACGAATTATAAAACTAAAATAAAAAGTATTAAAATAATATAAAATAGCTAAAAAAGCCTTTTATAAAATTTTTTATATTATAAAAACTAATATAATATATAAAAAAAAGGACTAAAAAGTTTAGCTAGTTAATAACGTACTCTTTAATAGATCGATACTTAATAATAATCCTTATTAAAAGCTTAAAAAACTTAAAAAAGTTAGAAATAAGCTACGAGACTAATCGGGCCCCTATAGGAATATTATTATACCTAAGTTCTTAAATATAAAACTAGGCTCTAAATTAACGAACGACCGCTTCTAAGCTATCTTTAAGGATTATAACTATCTCTTACTTCGTAAATAAGATCTCCTTAAGTAAATACTCCTTAATTAAAAAAAAATACTAATATAGGACTTCTCTAAATACGGCCGTTTTAACCCTATAGTTACGTTACTATAATTAATTAAGACTATATTTTATAAAGCTTAGTAAATAAAAAGTATCCCGATCCTAAAAGCTCTATTACTAAAAGCTTTTAAAGTAATTTAAAAACGTATTACTTAGGGTATTATTAAGGAAAGCTATATTACGTATTAAAACCCCTAGTTCTAAATAATAAAAAAAAACGGCGGTCTTTAGCTAATTAACTTAGTAACTAAGGTTAATACTATTACTTTTTAAAACGCTTAGTAATTACTTAATACTAACGAGTTTTTAAAAAAATTTATTATAAATTAACTTATCTCCTTTTTAAATTTCTTTTTTAATTACGATTAGATCTCTTTAAATAAAAAGAGCTACGATCTAATAACCTTTTTAACTCTACTTAAGCTATATAAATACTATACTTTTTTAATAAAAATAATAAATTCGATAGCCTAATTCTATTAAATTATAACCCGTATTCTTTATAATTTAATTCCGAAATACTATAGCGCTTTTATTAATAATATCGTAATTAAAGGCCTATAATCCCGTTATAATAATAAGTACCTAACTAACTATCCTAGGATCTAGCGATTTATTTATAAATATTTTTAGAATATTAATTAAATCTTAGTTAATATTAAGCTAATTAGCTATATTATTTTTAAAATAAAGTCATAATAGTACTAGCTATTTACGGTTATTATAAACTATTTTTATAATATAAAAAGGAAATAGCTTAATTAAACTAAAGTCCTTAAGATCCTTAAATAAATAAAATACTTAAACGTTTTAAAAATTAGATCGTTTCTTAGTATTATTAGCTTTTATTACTACTAAATTAAGTAATTTTTTTTTAAAATAGCCCCGTTATACTCCCTACTTAGTAAGAACTAATCCTTTAAATAAGGAGCGCTATAAATTAAAATTATAAAAACGCTTAAAAAAGTAATTACTATAGCTCTTATTTTAATTTTATTAAATTATAGTACTAAGGCCGGATAGATTATTTTTATAATAAATACTAGTATTAAAAAATAGGGTAGTATACTTAATTAAATCGTTAATAACGAGCGTACTATTACTTAATACGAGAGCGGGATATAGCGCGGGCTAGAGCTTAATTATAACTCTAAAAAGCTCGAAATATAAAGCGTTTTAATAAGCCTAAAGCGTCTTTATAATTATCTATTTAGGATTAACTTCTTATTAAAAACCGACGCCTAAGTCCTAGTTACTTAGATTAATAATATAATAAATAACTTATTATTAATAATAAAAATGCGCTAGCTCTCTTAGATTAGACTTTTTAACTTTAAAATTAAGTATATTAATAAAAAGAAGAATATTATAGTAAATAGCTTTTTAAAAAAAGCCCCTAGCTAATTTAACTTAGTTAAAATAAAGTTTAACGAGGATATTAAGGACTTTATTAATATATAAGTCTTACGAATATAAGTTATAAAGAACTTTTTTATTATAGTATATAGTCGTAGTAATACTACTATTAATTAAACATAAGAAATAAATATTCTAGCTAATATACTAGTACTAAATAAATAATAATCGGACCTCTTAAAATAAATTACCTATTTCTTTCTTACTCTAAAGAGGCTAGCTAGTATACCCTTTAATGAGTTTAAATATTTTAAATAAATAGTAATACGATTTATTATATAAGATAAACTTTTATTTTAATAAGGGATAAAGACTTATCTCTAACCTACTTAAGTAATTAATAATAAGCGCTACTAAGTAGACCTAATTAATAAAGTATATAATAAGTCTAGGTATAAGAGATAAGAAGCTATATATTTCCGCTTTATAAAATAATATTATTAGCTAGGAATATACGCTTAGACTTAGGAGCTAATTATAACTTATAAAGCTTATTAAAAAGCTAGATTATAACGCTTTAATAACCCCTATATATTTATAATTCTAATTTATAAACCTTTTTCTAAGGTCTATTTAAACGTTTAGTATATAAATAAATAAAAAGTTATTAAAACGTATTATAAGTTTATAAAATACCTAGAAGCGTACATTATAACGAACGCTACGTTAAAAAATATTACGAAGTTTATTTAGGAAAATATTATTTATTACTATAGGATTTATAATACTCTAATTATTAATAAGAGATAAAAAAATATAAGCGCTATAACGTAGCTTAATTAATAATATAATACTTAGTAAAAAGTTATATTGGCTTATAACCCTCGCACTAACGGGCTCTTTAAAAAGGGTTACTAACTTATTACGCATATACTTCGTATTTAGTTAGATTAAAAAAAAAATATTAAACTAATACTAACTATAGCCCTTTTTATAAATAGGATAACTATTAAAATATTATTAAGTTATATACCGTTCTATTTTATTTATAATTATTATATAATAACCCTAATTAAAAAAAACGGTAACTTAAAAAGTACTTAATTAAGAGAATATATATATAACGGATTAAGAAGTCTAAGCCTAATTATAAGCTTTTACTTCTTTAGTAAATAACTAGGGAACTATAGCTAATAAAATTACCTAATACCGAGCCTAAACCTATGACTAATTTAACTCTTCGCATACCCTCTAATTAATAAAATTATAAACTAATAATCCCCTTTGGGGTCCGGTCCGCCTCATTAGGGGCCATCTTCGCCTTCACGGGCAAGCTAGTTTATTAAGGTTAATATTAAGTATTTTTATTATGTACTTTAATAAAACTTTATAACTAACTATAGCCGGCTATAGCCGTTACTAAGTAGTTATTAATATTAACTAAACTTAAGATATTAATAACCCCGCTACCGTAGTATATTAATTACCTTCTTAATAACTAAATACTACCTTTTACTTTCTCCCCTTATCTTATTTAATAATAACCTCTCCTTATTAATATTCCTATTTAATATACTTACTTACGCTCTTTCTAAGTTCTTAATTATATTATTAAGTTTAAGCTTATTTATACTATTTTATTATATTAAAAGGGTACTAATAAGAGCGATACTTATTATAATATATTTATATATCTTTTATAAGTTAATATTATAAATATAATATTTATTAAAGCGGTCTCTCTATAGCTCGGGGTCCTCTAGTATAATACTTATAAGATCGAACTTCTAGTTATTAAGAAAGCCCTAAGGGTCAACGAGTTATTAATAACGTCTCGGTATTTTAATAAAGTATACTTAAAGTAGATAGTTAGATAGTAATAGTAATAACAATAGCGTAATAATAATAAATAGTAAGGGAAGCGTTTTTAACTTCGATAAAAGTAACGAGGTAATAAATATATATATATATAAGTTAAAGTTAAAGATATTAATAAAATTAGTATTATTCTTAATAACAATAACGAGGGTATCTCCGATATTATACTATTATAAACTACTATTACTTAGAAAAATAGCTAACTTAGCTAAGTACGCGGGCTTATAAAGTAATAGTATTAAGTACTTAATATCGTTATTAATAATTTATAGTTATAAACTTTATAAGAGGGAAAGTTAAAAAGTTAGAAAATCTAAAAAAATAGTCTAGCGAGATAGTATGAGTATTTACTAATACCGTGTATTAATACTATATAAATAATACTAAGAACTACCTAAGTAGCTAGTAAAGGCAAAATATATAAATAAATAAACTAATAATCTAATTCTTATTTTTAACGTTTAATAAAAGAACGATATATTAACTTTTAAAAAACTTAATTATTATTAATAAGGACCTTTTTATATTTACTTAGCCGCTCTAAACGGATTATTATATTAATTAGAAATACTTATTAATAAACTAATTATAAAGGCTACTTATATTAGTAATTAACTTAAGAAGTTTTTAAAGTCTTTAGAAGGCCTCTACTTATTACTTAATAAGTCTAATCTTTATAAAGACTTTATTTCTAACTTAACTAACTTTTTATCCCTATAAAATAATATAATTAACGCCGTAATTTTACTTCTTAATTATAATAATAATATAATAAACTCTAGGGACGAGGATACTTAACCGGTTACTAAATAAACCTAATTATAAATAAGGGCCTCTCGAGAGGGCTAGATTACCTCTTATTATTACTAACCCTTAGTATAAATTACGAGTTCTTTTTATTTATTAAATATTATTTTATAAGGATATTATTAAATCCTACTAATTCTTTAGTTATTTTTTTATTTAGATTCGGGATAAAAATATAAAAAAATAATAAAAAGAAAAAAAATTATTTTTTAACTATTATAATTAAAAACCTAACGACTTTACTTATTAACTATATAATTATATTAAAAAACCCTATTCCTCTTTTTAAATATCTAAGCCTAGTTCCCTATTTAATCGAGCCCGTTTAGTATTTAGCTTAGCCTATATAACCTCTTACTCTACTTATTTTATTTTAATATATTAATAACCCTTGCGAGTTATAAATATATAGTTTTTAATAAAGTACGTAAAAGGGGCGTTTTTAAAAATAGAATTATACTTATCTTTTTTAGTCTTAGTAATATCGATCTAGTTAGAGATTATATAAACTAAAGTCTTAACTTTTTTAATATTAGTTAAGATTAGAAACGCTACTCTATTACTATTTATTATATAATAATAATAATAACCTTACTTAGAATTAGCTCCGGACTAACTAATAACTTACTAATTATTACTCTTTTTAAAATAATATTTTTTATTTTTAAAATATATATAATTACTATATCGATCGTTAAAATAATTTTAAAAAAAAACGTACTTAAAATAGGGGACTATCTTTTTAACTAGCTCCTTAATATTAAAACTAATATACTTTTAAAAAGACTATATATAATAGTTATAAAATATAATATTCCGAACGCTATAAGCCTAAATAAATAAAGAATTAATAATAGAAGTTCGTTTATTTAATTACTAAAATAAAGAGCTAAAATAACTAATATAATTATAATTAATAAAAGCCTAACGGCTTTATAAAAATAATCTACTTATAATACCCGGATTATAAACGTACTTCTTAATAACGTTCTAATTCGTAATTAATTATTAAAACTTCTAAGCTATTTCTTTTTTAATATACTTATTAACCTAAGGATTTATAATATAGAATTCGGTATAAAGCTCTCTAGCTAATTTAAAAAGAGTTAACTAACTAGTAGTTTTAAAGATTTAAAAAAGAGTAATATTAAATTAAGATAAAGATTAAAAAGATTAAATAGGGTAGTACTTATTATAGTTTACTTTTTATTAACTTTTTAAAACTTATAGTCCTAAGTTTTTTAAAAATAGACCTTCTTAAGAATAAAAAAAGAATATTACTAAGGCCGGATGTTATAATAAGTAGTTTTAATAATTTAATACGTATTATTAATAATTAAAGTATTAAATATAATAAGTAAATAGATTATATTACTAAAAAAAAAAGAGACTAAGTAAAAAAGGATAATTATAATTAAAAAGCTATTACTTAGGGAAAGAAATAAAAAGCGATAGAGGAATTAAAAAAGGGCCTCTATATACCCCCCCCCCCAGATCCGGGGTATTAAAGAGAAAAGTACTATAAGCCTCTCGGTTAATTAGTACTAAATTATAGTTATTATATAAAAAAAAAGGAGTAAATTATAGGATCGGGGCCTTTTTATTATTTATAATATAACACCTTCCTTTTTAATTAGTAAAAGCCGCCCTTATAATTAATATAAAAAAGTAGCTTTTTATTTAACTACTTAACTTTTTTTTCTTCCCTCTTTAACTACTTCTTTATAACTATTACTAATTAAACTTCTTTTAATTTTTACTTTTTAATTTATTATATAAATACTAACTTAGCAATTTATAATAGCCTCTTTACCTCTTATCTCCCTTTTTAAACTAGATAATAAAAAGGATATAGCGCGAATTTAAGGCCTAATTATAATAAAGAACCTTAAAACCGATACTAAATACTAATTAAAAAAGTAGAATTTAAATAAATATATTACTTTTAATAAAACTAACCCTAGGACTATAATAAATACTAAGGACTCTTAGTTCGTTAATTTTAATACGAATTATTAATATAAAGCGTATATTAACTATTACTTAAACCTAGTACTTAAACGAACTAATTTCTCTTAAATAATCCTAATCCCTCGTAAAATCGACTTTTTTAATTAGCTCAGTATAAGGGACGTATTTCCCTTCTTTAATTAGTACCCTAAGGCTTTTAAAAGTTTAAAAAACTAAAAGACTTAAATAAGTTAGACTTATTATAAAGTAATAAAGATCCTAACTAATTACTATAACTTTTAAAAACGCTTATTATATAAAAATTAAATTCGAAAATACGAGATTAGATTTATAATAAAAGTTATAATACGGGACCTCGCTCTAGTACGTAATATAATTATAATTAAAGAGGGATAGGAGAGTACTTTCGAACTAAATAAGACCCCTACCCTAATCCCTTAAACCTAAGAGACTATATAAAAGATTAGGACTTTAATATACTTAATAATCTTCCCTTTTTATATTAATAATCCGGGCTATTTTATAAAAATAATTATTAATTAGCGAGATAGTATAGTTTATTAATATAATTTAAAATAAGTTTTTAAGTATTTAAAGAGGATATTTATTAATAATATTTAAGTACTAAAGGCCTTTTATAACTAGATTAATATACCTCTTTATATTTAATAACTAATTAATATAAATACTTACGTAGTTCTTATAATATAATAACTAAGTAAATAAAAATATAGTTTATACGTATTTAAATAGTTTTATAATACGGTTTAATACGGCTAGCTTAACCTAACTTATAATACGTATTAAATAACTTATAAAAACTTTAGATTATTTAATAATAAACTCTACACAGCTTAGATTTAGTAAATTAGTTACGAGTTTTAATACGATATTTATTACTTTTTTAATATAATAAGACCTCCTCTAAAAAAGTCTTTTAATAAAATAATAAATAATTAGGACTCTAAAAGTAGGCCCTATATTAACTTAGATAACTCTAATTATATTATAATTAACGCCCCTAAAGCGCTAACTCTTTAAAAATCTAGTTCTTATTTACCTAGCTTTAAGTTTACTAACTAGGATTTAAAAATTTATAATCCTTATAATTATAGCTATTATACTTTTATTAATCTTACGTATTTTAAAAAAATATATAAAATAGTTAAAAACTTTAAATAAGAACTTACTACTCTTAAAAAATTATCTTTACTATTTTAATTTTTAAAAATATTAAAAAGTACCTAAAGATCTATAATAAGTAGTAACCTTAATTAGACTCCGTAAGTAATTAAATTAATAAAAGCTACTAACTAGTATCTAAACGCTATTATTAATAATTAACTTATATACCTAATTAATATTCCTAAAACCTATTAAGTTATAAAATCTTTATTAAATATATTACTATTTAAATTACTATTATACCTTAGCCTAGCTCTTAGTAAAACTAATCTAAGTAACTAGAGAGGTAATCCTTTAAATACTCTAATTAAGAGTAAAAATAGTCCTATTATAAAAACTCTAATTAAAGTACTAAGGGTTTAGTTAAAATAAGAGGTTATTAAATATACGCTCTTTAAATATAATTAGGTTATATAAAAGAATAATAAACGTTAATATTAAGAGCTAGCTAAGTTTTATTAAAATCTCTTATAATATTATAATATATATATAAGTAAAGCTAATATTAATAAGAGTATAAGGGAATAATAAATTAATTAGTACGACGACCCGATTATAAAAACTATATATATAACTCTAGCTTATACTCCTTAAATACTACTATTAATAAAAAAATCTAAAGAGAATTAGGCTAATAAAAGTTAAGATCAGGAGATTACTAAAAAGAATTAGAATAAGAACTAAGTAAAATTAATAAAAAAAGTAATAAAAATAGAAAAGGTAAAAAGGGTAATTATAAAAAAAAAAGGTAAATAAAAAGCTTAATATAATTAACTATATATAATAACTAAAACTAATTTAAAATAATTTCTTTTTATAAAAGATTAAAAAAGAAAAAATTAGGGAACGATTAGAGTAGGGTAGGACAATTAGTCCTAGTATTTCTTTTTTTTAAAACTAATTAAGTATAAGGACTTATAAGAGAGCTAATTAAAAAAAGATATAAAAAAAAGGGCCCCCGATTAGTAAAAAGAGCTTAGTAATACGGATTTAAACTTTAATTATATACGTACTTTTTTAAAATCGAACTAAAGCCTTTTTAATAATTTATTTTTAAATATAATAATATAAGATAATTAAGAACTTTACCCTTCCGATCTAGTTAATATTACCCTCTTTCTTTAGTTATAACTCCGTTAATTAAGGCCGTATTAACCCGATTAAAGGAGGTATCTTATATTATTTTTATAAGTATTAGTAGTTCTTCTTAAGCACCGTACTGCGAAAGTCCTTTATACCCTATACCTTTTTTAGTACGAGTATATTAATTATTTTAAAAAGATTATAAAAATTATATTAATAAGTATTTATTATAATATAGGGTTTTAATTAAGAGCTAGGCTTATAATTATTATAAATTATAGTACGTAGTAATAAGTATACGGAGTATAATAAAAGTAGCTTAACTATCTAAGTAAAAATAGATAAAAAGAAACGGTCTATATATACGGTGTCTAAGATAGACACGTAATTTAGCACGTAATGGGCACTTCGTAAGATGCGGATTACGTAACAGATAATTATCCCGGCTTTGCTGTACCTGCCCGGACTCCAATATGCCTTAGATTGTTTGGCCAATTTCTCAATTACTAAGGTAAGGTAAGGTACGGTATACTGAGCAGAAAATGACCTAACCGCTTGTAATTTTAGTCACTTGAGCTTGATGAAGGATGAAAATGATAAGACGTTGCAGCAGCGGGTCAGCGTCCTGGAACTCAAGGTGCTGTTCTTGACGCAACCGCATTACGATACCTAAGTATTTTATAATTTTACTGGGGTGAGGGGCACGTATCGTCGTCGGCGACCCACTCAGGATAATAACACATCGAGTTCAATGGTAAAGATGCATCAGGCATGGGAGGCCCATTTCGTTGCCACAATGCTCGGCGCTTCCTTGGCTTGTGTTCTACGATAGATTGCTACACGCCAGGGTAAGGTAAGGTAGTCCGCCTCGAGGCAGAGTGAAACGATGGCTTGTGTCAAGTACCTACAGAGTACTGGTCGCTGTAGCACCTGGGCCGCGCCACAACATATTGGAAGGGAAGGCACTGACGAGTTGTAGGCTACCGATGACACGACGGGCCAATCTCATGTTTGGCTCGTGATTTCTTCTTTTACTCGGCCTTTTACCAGGCAGAGAATACCTATAAGAACCATTACTTGAGAGAGGACTTTGGTGTAATCGAGGTACGCGCTGGGTTGGCTAGATCCGCTGAAGTTAGTACATAAAAAGACGAAAAGGTGGATTTGAAAGGCGACTTGGGTTGTGCACATATCACTTCCACTACTTAGCCCTCGTGCAGGATCGGTGGGCTACACCAAGCAACGTTCCCCCTCAACACCAGCACGCAGTTGATCACCAGATTGCTGAGCTCCGTATAGGCCTTTAAGTCGCCCTTCTGATATGTGTCCCAATATTTATCGGGGGTTGATTAACCTGATTTCTACTACTCACCCTTGAAGAGGCAGTTCCTACCATTAACAGATGCAAAGAATTACCTATAAAGGCTATGAGGTGAAACGCTCCGCACTATTCTGCAAGTTGAGAGGCGTAGGCCCAAGACGCCATCTTCTGCTTCACAGCGATTGGCAAGAGTGAGCCGTTCTGTCCCTAGCATCTTAGTGCAAGGGCCGGCCGCCGGCTACCAGCAGTCATTCCCTTTGCATCCTCTTCGTAGGTATAGAGTTCGAATTGTCCGGTTCTGTGAGCGAGTTTGCGTCATCGTTGTATTCAGCGTAGTGTACTACTAGGATAAGAAACGTTTCTATTGAGAGGTTGGCTGGACCAATGGAAGTTGATGATGAGTTCCTTGGCGGCGTAGTTCACGATGACATTGCATCAGTTCCAGAAATGCACCAGTATTCTTATGTCTGCGTTCAACAGCTTAGGCGAGTGTGATCGTCCGTGTCTGTCTCTAAAAGATAACAGAGATGACAAATGAGGCTTTATTTATGGGAGACATCTTGCGTCAGCTGCGAGATCATGGTCGCTTCCCATCCTCTGACTTTCTCTTGACCTCTTCGCCTTCGTCAACAACCCGAGTTGAGGCCCATCTGTAATACTAGAGGAGTTCCGAGATGGCATATATTTGCATTTGCAAACAAACCCGCGTTGAAGCAGCTATTGTAATGGTGTTATCATGTACACATTCACTTGGGACATTACCAACGGTACTGTTTCCAGCGTACTTGATTATCTAGTAATTCATATCTGACCATTTTACAACGTAGCTTGCATGCAATCCACATGTCTCCCGCTTGCTCCCTGAGCTGCCAACTGACCAAACTACCAGTGTGTAGGTCCGATAGTAGAACCATCGTCGGGCAGAATCTTCGTGACAGCGGCGCCTTCAGCGTCGAGGTTGTTGTTCTGTATCACCAGTTAGCTGATGGGACAATTTAGAATAGATTCAGGGCCGAAATACCATCACATTATTACCCCACCAATCAGGGAATTCTGTGTTTGAAAGACCCAGAGCAAGTCCGGAGATGACGATGCAAAGAGCGGTGCCGATATCGAGGGCTCCGGAGAGGACGTAGTTGTAACGAGCTGATGGTTGGGTTAGCACACGTGATAGCACGACGACTAGTCCAAGTGGGGCACTAGTCACAAATGGGGAAAGACTTACTCCACCAGCCGAAGAAGCGGTTGCGAACCCACCAGTTGAAGATGAGACCAACAATAACCCACTGGCCCAACCACCAGGTGGTGGCAGGAGGGATCATACCAGCGGCACCGAAGATAGCGGGGAAGAAGACGTAGCGGAGCATGCTGCGAGGGTAGCGGCGAGCGAGGAAGAACTGGATGACGGGACAGATGGCACCGATGAGCCAGAAGTAGTTGACCCAAGAGTAAAGCTGACCGGCACCGAACATGCGGCGGGGACCAATGACACCCCAAATAACACTAGCGTTGTAGAAGGTACGAGCGTTGGGGCAGGTGAGACCCTGGGCCTGATGGGAAGTGCAGACGCCATCAATGTTACCACGGAGGAAGTTGTAAGAGGCGATCTGGACAAGGGACAGCCAAACGACGGCGAAGGTCTGGGCAGCGAACATGGTGCGAGGAGGAATCTTCATGTAGTGGCCGACCTTCATGTCGGACACGTACTGGAGACCGTTGTAGCAGAGCATGTAACCCCAAGACTTGAACAACATCATAGCGACGGGGCGGCCGGGCGTCATGTAACCGACAATCATCTCAGTGATGACGTTGAGACCGGTCTGCTGGTTGGTGACAGCCTGGATGATACCGACGGGAAGAATGAAGAAGGCACCAATAATGATGCAAATGATGTAGGCCCACCAGGTCAAGTGAGTGTTCCAGACCTGGGATGCGATCATACCAAAGGCAAAGCTGACAGCGAACATGGTCGCGAACCACCACTCGGGAGCCTCCTTGTAGCGGCGCATGAGCTTGAGGTGAATATCAGCCTCTTCGTTGGAAGCAGACTTGGTGCGGTCGATGATGTCGCGGCCGTAGAAGAGACCGACGTGAACGAGGGTGCTGATGAGACCAGCGAAACCCATGCCGTAAGACAGGGAGAAGGCAGGACCCAAGATGAGAGGAGAGTACTCCTTGTAGGCAGTCTCGTTGAAGGTGAACTCGGGAGTCAAGATACGACTGGTGTTGTAGGGCTGAGCAAAGTGGTCAAAGTTGGAGTTGGCGCTGATGGGGAGGTAGCGGTAGAACTCGGGGCCGCCCCAAGCAAGACCGATGCAGCCAAGCATCATGATGATGATACCGGCACCGACGTTGGCGATGGCGAAAGCCGGGGTCTGTAGGGGAGAGAGCAAGAAACCGGAAATGGTACTCCAGTCAAAGGAGATGGGGATAAGACCGAGACCAGTCTGACCACCAAAGACCTGGTTGACGACAACGTTGTTGGGGGCGATCCAGCAGACAAATGTGAAGATCTGCAGGAACTGAGCAAACACTTCAGGAATCCACTCATAGACAAAGGTAGCGGCAGCTACAATGAGGAAGAACTTGTAGCGACCGATCCTCCAGCCGTTGGTAAGGGCGGGGTCTGAGGATGAGTGGTCGTGAAGTGAGTGCATGACGGTGGTGGTGATGAGGGTCGCGGGCCAGACCATGGCGGCGGGCCAGACGAGGTAGCGACGCAGAATACCGGCGATACCAAGACCCATGGCCTGGGTCGAGATAATGAGCAGAATCTGGAAGCCCCAGCCAAAGTATTGCTTGTAGAAAATCTCCTGGGCGAGGAGAATATCAATAGCGTAACTGGCAGTGGCACCGGCAGCAGTCATCATGGTGATGATGGTGTGCTCCTTGACGTTGAAGGGGCCGGGGTTGGTGTTGAGCTCGTGACCAAAGAGGTTGAACTTGATCTCCGGGATGACCTTGGCGCAGAAGCAGCCGAGGGGGTAGGAGATCAATTGCACCACGGTGGAGGTGATGATGATGGGTGAGCGACGGAGACCGAGGAGAATGTTGCAGGCGGCGATGATTGTGCACATGATGGCACCAATCGACCAGGCGCGGATGGTGTTGATGGGCAGCTCGGTATCGTCAAAAGGTTGAACCTGAGCTTGTTAGTCATGACGCCCGTTGCTCGACTCGGGACGTTGAATGAACTCACCGAAGCGCGGACCTCGGGGTAGGGAGAGTCCTCGTGGAGAGCAGCCTCAACGGCAGCCTCCTTGTCGTAGTCACCAGACTGGACGGCGGCGTCGGCGGCATCGAGCTTGTCAATATCCAAAAAGGGATCCCACTTGTGAATCTTCTTGAACTTCTTGAGTTCGGCTTCCGGGTTGACGGTCTCGAGACCGTTGGCATCGACGCCGGTCGAGACGGCGTCGACCACGATGGGCCGCTCTCCGACCTTGCCCCTCCACTTGCTGAAGGCCATGGTTGGCAGTCTTTCAGGTACTGGTTACCGGGTTGGTATTGCGTTCGGGTTGCACCCTGAGTTCTCAAAAGAATGGAACTCAAAGGGGGGAGTCTCTGGTCGTAGAGCTTGTGGGCTGAAGAAATCAAAATCGAGCACGACGAGGGAGAGCGCGTCGGGTAGTATTTAGATGCGTCGCACATCCAGGGCCTCGTTGATGGGCTCCATGATCGGTTGCCATATCGGCGACCAGTGGGCCGAGATATTGACCTGCCTAATGGAGTCAGTCGTGGGCGAAGCGGGCCAACCCCTGGCGGAGTATCGGGCGATACGAAAAGGCTACGATGTAGATATTGCGCTGGATGCAAGCGGAAGCTTGTTTGGATGAGAGGGTGTGTGTGTCTCCTATGGAGTACACACACCTGGAGCCGTGGAACGGGCGGTAGCTTGTCCTTGACAGACGCACTGACGTGACCGATAAACGAAATCGCCCCTGATATGCACCAATCGTTCGTCTCGAGAGGACTCTTGTTGGGTCTATTCTTCCTCGCCACCGTCTAGAAGGGTGGGAAGGGACGGTTCTAGTTGCTCGTAAGAGCTGTGATCGTGCCATTTGATAGGATAATAGGATACCACGGCACAGAGAGTCAACCGACCAACCCGCCAACCCGCGTTCGATACTTCGATATCCTCGCAGATGAGGACCACCCGAAGAACTGCAGGCAACGAACTAGCAGTTCGAGGAGGAACGGGCTGGATTGTGGGAGTGGTGGGGTGCTCTGGGGGTGGACTCATTCCGCCCGTCTCTTCTCCACCCCCTGATAGGCCTCTCTCGGTGACTGGAGCAAATTAGGTACTCATGTACTGTTCGACGGTGCGGTCGCGGAGCCTGTCCGCCTCCCAGAAATGACCAAGAGGCCTCTTGTCATTCGATGGTTAGGCCAGGGCCATTGAGCGCCGTTTGAGCGGGAATAACGTTGGGGCGTTGGCAGTTGATCCATCCCGCTACCCTCCTCCGCCGTCGTGCCGCCGGCCACCGCCGCCTCCCATCTTCCAGCCGCCAAAGTTGCACACTGATTTGACGACATGGGGCGCACAACGTCGGGGTTGTCAGACTGACAGGAGCCAGAGAGCTGACTGGGAACATCGAGGTGAGTCGTTCCGCCCTCAACAGGCCATTCAAAGAGCCGCCTCGCTGATCGATCGCCAAGGGGGCTGGGCGCCAAGCACGAGAAGAGCAGGTAGTCACCGCGGGAGGACATGGTGTCGCCGGGTATGGCAGAGAGAATGGTAGCCAAGCACATCTCAAGCAACTCAAGCAATGTCCAAGACGGGTGGCCAAGGTCGGGGAAGCGTGGGAAGCATCGCCAGAAGCTGCAAGTCGTACCCCAGGCTCGACCGCTAGAGCCAAAAGGAGGAAAAGGGCAACAAGACCAACGCGTTGGTGGCTGCGAGCTAGCCAACCCGCGTCGCCACTCCTCCGACAAAAAGTCGTTCAATGCAAAAGGGCCCTGCTTTCAGTGGATCTGCCGATAGCAAAGGGACCTTGGGGTCCGAGGATGATGCCTGTCTAGCGCGGTTGTCCCCCTTCAAGCCCTCGAGGCCAAGACTTTCTCAGTTAATCACCCGAGTTGAATCCCTGCAAAGGCACGCGAGAGCAGAAGAGCTGGAGAAGCGAGTTCCGACTCTGCTGGCCACTCAGAGACGCGGGAACAGAGCGACAATCTGCACTCTTCGGGAAGGACGTCGGAAGAGACGGCAAATGATGCCACCCATGTCATGGTTTGTCGGCAGCAAGGCCAATCATTGCCTCGAGTTGGCTTCGAGGCTGTCAGGTTAATGACACAAGCACTGACAAGTTGAGCATTCTGGACACAAGTGGATTAACAAAAAGTTCCTGAGACCCCTCCCACCCCTTCGTTCCCTCCGCAAATGGCCCCTCTGAAGGCGTGACAGACGTCCCTCTGTGCTCCGTAGGCGCGCCCTTCTGGGTTGACACGGTTGAAGGATGCCTGCCGCTTAAGATCCGAGCTGCTGGAGAGGGTTGGTTCGTCCGACTGCGCTTGGAGACTTTCCTGATGGGTGACCTCCGCCCCACGCGATAGTCCCGCGCAAAAGGACCTTGGAAATGCGGTTGTGGTCAGATTTGATTGTATCGGTATTCCTGCGTTGGCGATGAAGATGGGAGATGTCATTCATTCAGCACATCTATCCAGGAACAGCGAATCGGCGCAACTGACTCGGCAGCAACCTCGGCATCCTTTCTCACTCAACTGTCTCACCGTCTTTCTCACTGTAGCACAGCGGACAGCATTTGGACAAACTTGGTGAGCAAACATCACGCGAAGGAACAAACAGGAAGGCAAGCGATATGTTACGCCTGACAAACCGCCGCAACATCGATTACTGATGCTCTTTTCTTCCCAGTCTATTCGCGACAGATTCTCCAGCGCCTCGGTAGCAGTTTAAGGTTATCGAGAACGACTGGAATTACGGATTCTCGTACGTAAAGTTCCTGTCATTTCCCCAGGTCCCCGCTGGCTGGAAAAGACGGCGTGGCGCGCGGTGGCACGGTGTCACGACTGCCCACCACCACCCTGGGCGACAGCCAAACAATTAAATTGGAATAATTTGTGCTTATTCAAGCATTCATCAATGCCGCCTGGAGATGCCTTCTTCCTCACACAGCAATTTCATATCATAACTGGTAATGATTTTCAATGCGGCAAACAGACATGGGCTTGTTGATCTGGGCAACCTAGAAATTGAATGAATGCATTTGGCCACCACCTCGCGTGGTTTCCGGGACATGGGCATGCGAGATGGCGAAAAAGGTTGCGAGAGCTCCATCCGTGATACCCGGCCGCCGAACCCTTATTCCAGAATATCTTCTGCGGGGTGGGCAGCCAGCGCGCATTCTGATCCGGACGGCTGCAGCGTCTCCTCGGTATCTCGGGTAGGTGAGTGACATCCCAGAAAAGCATGCGGCCTACCTAGCCTTGTGGACCGCCCTGCAGAAGGTCAGCTAAAGAACCAAAGAAGTATGGCATGTCCTGATGATTGCAAGAAATTCGGTCTTTCCCATTGGCCATCTGGCAAGCGGTAGCAGGCAAACCCGGAGATAGGGAATCCCAGCCTGGTACGTTGGTGGTCACTCATCAACCCCACGCAGCTTTCCGCCAGGCTGGTACGCTGGGTCTCTGGGTCTCTTGATGGAGCCGACGCACTCACTTTGCGGGCGAAACCTTGCCTCTCGGTGACATGTCGTATCTATAGGCACGGTTAACACTTAATGGCAAGTTGCGGAGCGTACAAGTATGTTGGAAGTTGGGATAAGAGACGGCAGTGGCGTTAGTTCGGGCGAACTTGCTCAGACGAATGGCAGCTTAGTCCTTATCATCTGAGAGCTGATCTATGACATCTTAGGTCCCTTTAGGAGCCGCCACAATCCACTCGGCCGAGGCAAGCCGTTGGTAACGCAGCCGACCTCCTGCTGGTGGTTGCAGGATCGAGATACATTTGATCGGACCGGTTTCTACCCGTTCAGCTCAGTCTCGTCCGAAGGGGCAGGTATACGAGCCTCGACAGTAATTTGGTGAAGAATTCAAGACTAGTGCGTACCTATCTGCCTGCACTAACAGCCCAACCACATTCAACCATCATCCACGTAACGTTGCGCATGCCGATCGTGAAGCTGAATGGCAATATTCTAGGTAAGACTTATGCTTCTTTCAATCATTTACGTGGCCATGTTTGTTCGCCTCCGCCAAATCCTGCAGCTACGTTTTCCATTTAGTCACCGTGAAGCAATAGATTATCTGGTCATCGCTGGATAATTGTTCAATCTGACATTCCTCAATGTACTGAAGGATGCTTCTATTAATGAGCGGCTGCATTGTCGTGGCCAATTGCTTCAAACATACTTCGGCTTTACAGTACACTGGTTTCTGAGATAGTGATGTCTTCCGATTATTCTAAATCCTCACGCAATTTGCATGATGTGTGTTTCACTATATGGTATCATCATCGTGTTTAAGCACTAGTAGCTGCAATTGTCGGATTAGAAGTCCAATTCGACCTCGGCTTACGGCAGCCAGCGCAGGGACCAACTACGGCCCCTATTTACGATATTCGTGGCCTGCCCAACCTATAGTTAGAACCTCCCTTTTCTATATACATAGTATATTAGAATAGTTTAATTAACCTACTTTATTAACTTACGGTTCGAACTAATTAACTAATATCCCTATAATAAGAATATTAATACTAATTAGTAATTAAATTCTATTATTATAGATCGGTAAGGTATCTCACTACGTAAAAAAGACGACCTCTTAATACTATATAAAATAGGAGATTCGTACTAATTAACCTTACGAAAGTAGATAAAAAAGGGGCAATATTCGAATACCGTACGGAATTAAGGAATCGTAGCTTTTTATTACTTACGAGAGGTCGACGTTTATTATATTAAAATATACTAATTAACGGAACAACTTATATAACTACTATTTTACTACTACTTTAAGTAGCTTTTTTATTAATATAACTTTTATATAGCTAGCCCGTAAGTTAAATTAGTAAAAGGAGATATTTATATAACGACTACTTACTTAATTAATTAGTACGACGAACGAGCTTAATAATATAGTATAAAAGAATACTACGTAATTAAAAATAGGATCCCTAAGCGTAAATATTCTTAGTAAGCGTAATAAGAACCTATATAAGAATTATAAAGCTAAGAGATTTATAATATATAAAAGGGTTTATTATAATAAGAATTTTATAAATATAAAAAAGCCTGTAATTTAAATAATCTCCTTATAACCTTATTAATTACTCTCTAAGTATTACTTAGGAATATAATATAAGGGACGGTTTAATAAAGGAGGAGGGGATTTAGAGGTTTTAATAACCTTAAGTTATAAGTATTATAAATATTAGAAGTTAGTTTAAAAAAAAGATAGCTATTTAAAAAAAGTAAAAAAAGTCGCTAGTTTAAAGAGGCTAAGCGACCTCTTATTAGAGTTAAGCTAAGGAAAAAAAAGAGAATTCTCTAGAGAGCTATTAAAAAGCTTTTTTTTTATATTATTAGTTCTTAGTACGGGATTACTAATTTTGAGAAATTAACTAAATAATAAAAGGGATTATTAATAAGTAATAATTACTAAATTAGTATAATTAAATTATAAAAAAGACTACTTAAGAAATTATAAAAAAGGGTACCGAGAGGCTATAAAAAAAAAGATCTCTAAAGTATTTAACCTTACTAAGTACGAGCGATAGGTAATATTTTTAATAAGTCCTCTTTAAAATCCGCAATCTTATAAAAAAAAGGGCTTAACTTCGTTAACTATACTTAATAACTTATTTAGCTCCTCTACGGGCTACTTAGCGTTTATTTTTAACTATTATTACGAAATACTGCCCTAAAAAAAGTAAGTTAAAAGAAAAAGTAATTTAGAAATTATATAAAGTACGAAGCTTAGGAGATTAGGAGTATACGGAATAATAGAAATTAGTAATTAATAAAGATCCCGAGACTAATTACTTCGTTTTTTTATAATAATATAAATATTTATTATTATTACTAAAAAAAGGGACTATTAAAATCGATCCTTTTATATTAAATAAGAAGGATAGCCTTAGTAAGTACGATATTTAGTAATCTAGAGGGTTAGTAATAGTTATTAAAAATAGTAAAAACGAGAGTAATAGTAAGATAGTAAGAGGAAACGGGAATTGCTTAAACTTTAATAAATTCGTTAAATAGTAAAAATACTAGTTTATTATAATTAGTACGCGGATTAAATATATCCCTATTAAAATTAAATACGCTAGTAATTACTAATATAGGTATAAACTAGAGTACGACCCTTAGCGAGTTAAAATAAAAAAAAAAAAAGAAACCCGATCCTAAATAGAATCCCGATCCTTTATAAATAAATAAATATTAACTTAAATTATTAAGGGATATAAATATATAGAATTACGAATTAACTTAATAGCGAGTAAATTAACGTAGTATTAATTTATTTAACTAAGGTTTATAAAAAAAAGGGGCTATAAAAGTAACTCCTATTTTATAAAATCGTAAATAACCTTAGTTATTAACTAGATAAATAGTTCGCGAGTATAAGCTTAGGAATTATAAAAGTAGTTAATAAATTCTTTTATAAGTAAGGGGTATTATTAACGTAATTATAATTACGAGAACTTTATAAAATCTTAGTAGTAACGATTATAAAGGAGGAATTTGTACTATAAACCTAGGTATAAGTTAATAGGGCGTATAATTATTTTAATAAATTTAGAAAAAGGGTAAACGACCCGGATTTCTTTTTTATAATTACTAATAATAGTTTATTATTATAAAAGGATATATAGAGGTAAAATATAGTACTAGACGTACGATAATCGATAATTTTATTTATTTTAATCTATAGCTCGTTACTACTATTAATACGAAATTCGGTATTAATAAGTTAATAAAAAAAGAAATAAACTACCTAAAATTATTAATAATACGTAGTAACGTAGGGATTATATATAGATATTAAAAGTTTAGTAATAAATACGAGGTAATTTATAAACTTTAAAAAGATCTTTTTTAAAAAGAAATTATACTCTAGAGAGAAGTACGAGGTTTTATAAAAAACCCTAACGATATTTTACGATTATTATAAAAAAGTTAGGATTAGAGAATACTAATACTATTTAGTAATTAATATCGTACTTATAAATAAAGCCTCTAATTACTATTATAAAGTAATATATAATCTCGATTAGAACGACTTTTTTAATATTATTAATATAATCTAAAGCTACTTTAAAACTTATAATAAGAATCTAGAGCTCTTATCTAAGCTACGGGCGATTTTTTTTATATCTATAGCTAGGATAATAAAAAATAAATCGTAAATAAAAATTTTTAAAGAGCTTATTAATCGAATCGATAAGTTAGTAAAGACCTAGCTAAATAAGGGGACTAATAAATAAAAAGTTAAATATCTATATACCGCAGTCTAACGTATATTAAAAATAAAAATAACCCTATATTAAATACTTAAAAACTACGAGACGCTCTACTCGAGGCTAAGATCTAGTTTTAATATTAAAATAAAAATACTATACTAAACTTATTTCTAAGTATATAATAGCTCTTATTAATAATATTAAGTCGATCGGACGTATAATAAAAAAAGAAAAGAAACTAAGTATAGTAATTATTAATAAGGAGGCCTAGATTCGTTTAATAAATAAAGATTTAACTCGTAAATAGGGTAATAAAAAAAGTAATATTTTATTTATAAAAAGGATAGATATTAGTTAAGTAACTACTCTAAGTAAGAGCGTATTAAATTATATAAAAAGTATAAAAAATCGAGGGTAATAAATAGTAAAACTAGCCCTTATTAATTTAACTAATTCCTTATTATATATAAGAGTAGATCCGGGGGTATAGAACCTAGCGAAAGTAACTAACTTAGCGGCTTAAAATATCCGCACCCTATAAGAGATTTAAAAAATAAAAAAAGATTTTACCCCTTATATTAATAAATTAGATTATAATAAAATCGACGAGATTAACTACTCTTTTTTTACCCCGTTAGCCTTAAGAGGATATACGAGGTTAAATAAATAAAAAGTAATAAAAGCTTTTAATAAGTAGGCTTTTATTTATAAATAATAAGAGAAGGTCCCTTAAATAACGGATATAAAAGTAAATAAAAAGACGAATTTAATAACGTAGAATTCTATTCTTTTAATACTTAAAGAAAAGAAATATAATACTAAGTAATTCTAAAGGTAGCTAGAGGGGTCCTTTTTATACTACTTAAATTACTTAAAAGCTAAGCTTATATAAGTATTCTATACGAGTAAAAGGTACGGCTTAGATAATTTCTATAGGATTATTTTAAATACTAGGGTATTATAATAGTTAATAAAAAGAAAAAGGTAATTCTAAGCGCTATAAAAAATTGCGTTAGTAACGCTTAATACGTTAACGGCGGGTATTATAAAAATTAGTTTTAGCCTAGGTAAGGAAATCGTCGCCCTAAGTATAATAAAAGTTAAGACGTACTTCGGAATAATAACTTTTTATATTTTACTTATTAATACCCTATTTCTCTTATATTTAAAAAATATAAACCGACTAGGTATTATATTTAATAATACAAGGGATAGAATCTCTAATAATAAATATTTTAAGATAGTTAAATAATAATAGGGGTACGCGTTTATAAAACTTATTAATAATATAAAGTTTATTAATTACTTAACGGAAAATAAGCTCTTATAACTATACTAGAGGTTTAGCTATTTCTTAGTTACGAGGCTATATAACCTCTTAAAGTAATTAAGTAATAATAATATCGAAATAGGGGCGCTAAAGTAGTTAACGAAAGTATATTATTAATACTAAATAAATGCGCAGAGCCTACGTAGATTTAAATTTAAATTGCATAATAAGCTTAATTTTAATTAGGAAATCGTTATTAATATCTTCTATTTAAATAGTTAATTAGTCTTATATATAGTTAACGAAGCGATATTATTTTAAATAGGGTAATTTTTATAGGATTTATAAATAAAAATAGTATAAGTAGCCCTATAAAAAAAGCTAGATCGATATATACTAGGGACCGCTAAATAGTATTAGGACCGACGTTAGTACTAGTTTTAAGTTAGTAAAATTTAAAAAAAATACGATAGCTTACGGTATATAGCTAAAAATAGTGCTCGTTAAAGCGTACTATAGTATTAAAAAGGTAAAAAGGGTATACTAATAGCTAAAAAGGGCGTTTAGAATTATTAAAAAAGAAAATCCCGATTTTATTAACAATAAATACCTCTAAACGGTACTTAAATATTATAATAATATTATAAGGCTTAACGGGCTTATACCGATGTTTTTAGTATTTAGAGTATATTTAAAAACGACCTTATCCTCGCTACTATTATTAAATATAAGCTAACGAGCCCGAGTAATTAAAAAAGTAATACGGGCACTATATAAAATAAGTATAAAAAAGTAAATTAATAAAGTAATTATTATATATAATAATCCTAATATAAGGGCTAATTTAGATATATTACTAAATTCGGATATATAAGTATATTACGAAACTACTTAATAATAGGCTGGGCTATATTAATTAGTTTTTATTAATAAGCGTTTTTATATAGTTATAAGAGATCGTGACTAGCTACTCGAGGTATTAATTATAGTAATTAGACTATATTATATAGATCTTAACGAGGTAATTTTTAACTTATAAAAAGAAAAAGAGCTAGGGGAAACTATATAACCCGTAGTAAAGGTATAAGAAATTATTCTTAATAAAATCGTCGTAGTAATACTAATAAATAATAAAGAAGAGGAAATTGCTAAAAGGGTATTAATATTACTAGCGAGACGTTATAGAAGATTACGATAATAAGCTATAATATAATAATTTATTACTAATAACGAGGTAATTAATACTTTTTATATAGTAAAAAAGAAAGCTAATTTCGAACTAGTAATTAAACTACGTAAAGAAGGCGTAATTATAACTATTAAAAAGTTATATAAAGAATTAGACCTTATCGAAATAAATACTCTTTATAATCGAGGGGTTTATTAATTTATCCTCTACGACTTAGAAAAGTATATAAACCTCTATATATTTAAATTACGAATAGTTCGTAAAATTAAAAAAAAGGAATACTTTAACTATATAAGAAATCTAGGTACGTAATTTAGGGGTACAGCGACGTTAAAAAGGTAACACTACTTACGTAATTACTTATAATATAGCGCTATAACTAACGATTAATAATAGTACTAATAGTATTATTATAAAAAAAGGGATACGAGATTTAGAGCCGTAATATTACCTAGGCCTATACTTAATCGGCTATAGGGCTTATAAAGAAAATCCTAGCCTATTTACTAAAAGAAATAGCTACTAAGTACTTAAAAAATACGATTATTAAAGTACTTAAGCTACTATATAAGCTTATAAAATTAGGTACTTATCAATAAGCTATATATTATAATTTCTATATTAATTAATTATTAATAATTATATTTATATATAATCCGTACTTATTAATCTTTAAGTACGTAAGTAACTAATTTAGAATTATTAAAATATAAACTAATAATATATTAGGCCTGTTTAATATTAACTTTATAAAAAAAGAGGATAAGGAGCTCTAGAAAGTAGGCTTTATAACGAAGCTAAAAGAGGTCTTTATAATAAATAACTTATTAACGTTTAATAACGGGATTTTTATAATTAAAAGAGAAACCGTCGTTTTTTAATAAAAAGAATAAGATAAGAAAATTAGCCTCGTAAATCCGAACGTAATTAATATTAAAAAGTAATATAAAACTAAGCTTATATAAGGGGTATATATTACGAGTATATACTAACCCGAGGTGATTTTTAACTATACTAGAGTAGTATAGGTTATAAAACTAAGTAAATAAGACGTTAAAGTACTTAATAAGTAGTTTAAATAGTAGTAATTAAATCTTAATTAAGGCCTCGTTTATTACTTAATTAACCTTATGACTAGTAAGCTCTACGTCTTTATAAATAGGTTATTTATAAATAATAACGATCTTACTTTATAATTAGGGTATATTATTATCCTAGCTAACGAGAGTATAAGTAAGAGTAATTTTATAATCTAAGGTAATATAATTTACTACTCGTTAATTAAAAATAAGAGGGTAATACGAAGTATATTTACGTTAGAAGTTTATAATATAGTTAATAGCGTTAACCTTGCCCACGCGATTTTAATAATATTAAGAAAGATTACTAATTAACTTAACTTTTTATTAATCCTAATAGTTATTTATATCGATTCCTACTTACTATATAAATATTTTATTAAATTAGGGATTACGAAAAAAAAGAGGCTTATAATTAATATTATAGCCCTTAGGTAATTATATAAAAAGCACGAGATTTTTAAGATCTATTAGATTAATAATAAAAATAACCTTACTAACGCTTTTATAAAAGTAGTACTTAATAAGAGGTTAGAGTAATTCGTAAGTAGTAGTTAAGTTAATATACGAATAAAGGGATAAGTTATATAAAAAAAATAGAAAAAAGGGGGAAAAGGAGACGACTTAGTAAATAGGCCTAAGGTTAAATTATATATTAGGCCTAAGGTCGAATTATACCTCTAACTATAATAGTTAAATTAATAAAAAAAAGAGAAAGTTAGTATCGGATTAGAAGTCTAATTCGACCTCGGCTTATAGTAGCTAGTATAGGGACTAACTACGGCCCCTATTTATAATATTTATAGCCTACTTAACTTATAGTTAGAACCTCCCTTTTTTATATACGTAGTATATTAGAATAGTTTAATTAACCTACTTCGTTAACCCACGGTTCGAACTAATTAACTAATATTCCTGTGATAGGGATACTAATAGTAATCTTGTTCTTGGTAGGGATTTATATAGATTGACTTCGTCGATTGGGAATATAGCAGTGCCTCAGCTGAATGACTGTCTGATAAACCCGAGATCCATGTGACAGTTAAATAAATGAGACACACGATTCCAGTGCTGAATATGGTCTGCTGAGATGTTTTAGCGCGATCTCTCACGGGGCTCTCAGACTGAGAGTAGTATCTAAAGCTTCATGTACCTGAAGCCATGAAGGATAGGAAAAACTAATAGAATTCATCAATAGTGTCGATATTTCATGCCTAAAATACGTTTGCTATTTTTCGAGTTATAGTTGGGGTGCCCAAGGAGTCGAAATATCGCATCAACTATAAAGAAGCGATAACACAAAGATCTAAATATTTTCTCCGCCTTTCGACTATGAAGAATTCTTCTGACGCGAGGTTATAGCGGAAATGATTTCGGATTAATACTTTATTCGTCTCCTGTCTACTGAGTAAGAGACGCACACCTTCCTGTTGTTCCCATTCCGCTGTTAGTGTAATAGAAGTAGTTGGTACGCTACAGCTCTGCCCTTCATACACGCTCTGAGGCTACTAGTCAATTTCATAAGAAGACTTCTATAATACTTCAACTGCTTCTGAGTAACAAGATACCTTGCGGATGGTCATTGCAAGACCTGCACGTGGGATAAGCTTCAGCTTGGCCGCTGAGAACTTGATGTTTGCACGTATCTCCGGCACTACTGGCCTCTTCTCCAAGCTAATTCATAGCGTTACGGTCGAAGCCTTCAGAATTACCCCTAAGCAACGGTATTCAAGCTATCAGGGTTGCGTTTGTCCTGTACTACTTTGCCTGTCGCCAAACCTGTCTTCCTTAGCCCGATGTCAGTAGGGGCGCAGGTCTAACTGTCCACTTGAGTGGTCGGGCTTATCAAGGTAGGGTACCGGAGGGCTCTTCGTGATGAATGTGAGAGCGTCCAGATGAGTCCTTTTCTCACTGCCATCAAGTTCTTGTGACATAGGCAAAATGACTGCAACGAATATTCTTTGTTCATCAGACTTTGAAGCATTGTAGCAAGTGTCATAGGCTGTGTACAGGAAGGTCATGCCAAGAGAAGACAAGACTCACAAGAGAAGCCTTACTGTTGACAAGATCTCTCACACAATTGAGACAGACATCCGGGCAATGAAGCCAAAAGATGCTTGGCAGCGAATTTCACTAACACTGCGCAAAGGGATGCGGATTTTTGCCATGGCCAGAACTCCTGGTTTCTGCCTGACAACCTTGTCTCCTTTCTTTCCCATGGTGAACAAAGTTGACAACATCTTTGGAAAGTGGGCACTCTCATGGACACCATGAGGTTGAAACCTTACCATACAGGTTACGGAGATTGCTCTTCCAGGATGTACAAGTCGAAGGCACCTCTGCTGGCATTCATCTATGCTCACCAGCTAAACCACCCATTCCTCTCACTCACATAACCTGGCCGATTCTTCGCACCAATCCTCAGCTCCTGTCCCGTCCCTCACCAGCAATCCGATCAGCATATTCTCACAACGCAGCTGGTCATTGGTTCCAATTTCCCTCACATCTATAACCACCGCAACAACCATTCTTCACTCATCCATCTAACATACAAATCAGTCATCACAATGGGTTGCGGATGCTCCAGAGAACTCACTCCTTCCGAGGCTGCCATCGAGGAGAGAGATGTCGCCAGCCTCGAAATGGCCCAGAAACTCGAGTGGTACGCCTTTCTGGAACGCGGAGTATCAGAGAAGAGAAAGAAGGAAAAGATGAAGGAGTATAGAAGGGACTGGAAAGACTTCAACGGCCGCAGGCCCCGCGGGTTTTGGGGCGACTCTCCCAACTATCGAGGAATCCACGTCAACTTCCCTTAACGCAACCTCAACGACATATCATTCTCTGGGTTACTTAGTAACCTTCGCGAGACCTAGTCTTCGGAATAGAACCCCATATCATCCCAAGATCACTACAGCAACATTTCATGAGAGCACAGTACTGGGCTATGCGGGTCTCCCGTCTCGTGACAAAAGTCATACCGAGAAAGCTCAAGGACCTTCACCGCATTCGGTTCTCAGAGCACAGCACCGTACCGACTATCCAGGTTCACTGTCCTCAACATGACCGTGGCAACACGAAACTCTGAATCTCGTCCCTACCACCAAAGTCGAACTGAAACGAGTTTTCGCGGTCAATGAGAGTTTCTACGACTTAAACATCGCTTCAGTGCATCATGATGTTGCGGATTGCCGAGACAAAGTTATATACTAGGTTAAAGGTACATGTACCTAACTTGGACCTAAGGTACCTTATGGCAGGATACATGCCGCAAGGGGTCTTTCGGGGTAATCGGGGCTTCCAGATCTCGCAGATGAATCCTGAATGTCATACTATACGGGGTCGTTGGGAATTGCTAGGCACGTCTGGGCTGTATTGAACAAAGTAGACGGAATTAACGCAATACATGAACGATCCTCTTATGATTCTTTCCAAGTGCATTACATCTCGAAGAAACGAATGTTAGTTACATTCGGCCCATTAACTCATGAATTTCCAGCTTCTCTACTGAACACCAATCGAGACTCCCATTACTGAATGCCTCACCTTATCTTAGGGTCTCCATAGCATTCAATTGAGCCATTTACGGTCCCAATAGTATTAGAATAAATGGGGCAACTCAGTAAAAGTTTTAAATGCCATATTACTTTGGCCAACGAAACATGGCATCCAGATTCTTGCATCTCAAACCAACAATCGGGCTCCATACGGGCTGTGTAAGTGATGGCTCACAAATCGCGCACGTAAGATAGGGCAGCATGTCACGTAATAATACTGGTTACTGCCCTGAGTTCTATTCTACCACCCAAACAAGGTATGGAATTAGTTGCTGCAAGAACTCGAGGCTCGAAGGTCATTTGATGAACTCCTTGGAACACTAAACAAGCCGCATGTCGTTGGCTCAATGCGCTCGCAGGGCTGTCCATCTTTTGCATGCAGCCAACGAAATGGTCGATTGCCTCGGCCGGCCTAGGTCAAACCGGCATTCGCTGCCCCGCCATACTTTTGCACGTGCTCCGATCCACGGCACCCGACAGAAGGATCCCGGCCCCGGTCATCGCCCCGCCAAGCGCTCTCGCATCGCGAGTACGAAAACGGAAATCGGCGCGGACGAACATCAGCTCCATCGTGGGGTAATGACTTAGAAATGAGAGAGTCGGTACAGATCTTAGTAGAGATAGCACGCCCTGATGCTGCTTGCTATATGTCAACACAATCAGTTGCAAAGGTGGAATTTAGTTCTCTCAACTCCATTTCATTGAAGCTTACTGTGGTCTGGCGTTATCATCTTTCAGAAACCCCAACCTCTCCTCGAGCCTTTGGAATGGAACCTCAGACCCGAGGTTTGGCAATTTGAATTCCATGTTCACATATTGTTCTGTAGAGTAAGGCTGCTTTGAATCCTCAGTACAACCCAAGGACCGGGAGACTGACGGCACCATAACCCGACTGCTGTATTAATCCAATGTTGGAAGAACAGCAGGCTGCAGACTCAGAGCTGACTTCTATAAGTAAGCTGCCAGGCCGTTGAGATTGTGTCTCCGCGCAGACTGCCTAGGCAACCAATAGGAGGACGTTTGAGATCAAGGGGACTTGTCCACTGACTGCAAGTAGTCGAACTAATTCATGTCTCAACTGTCTAAGATGATTTAATTGGATTGGATTAGACATTACTTAAGCTTATATGTCTAACCCAAATCCCGGGCCTTCACTGAGCAAGTTGCCAGCACTATGGCTCATCCGGGATACAGCTTGATAGACCTTTAAGCGACTTGCTAGTTTGAACCAGCTCAGTTGCTGAGCCTCAGACCTCCGTCCGCTGTAAGTTTGATGCCTTTTACATTTCTCTAGCCTGTTCCCAAGGAAGATGACACAACCACTCCACTAAACATCTAGGTACTTAATTCTCTAATTCTTTAGGTATCGGAATTTGTAAGGTTCTAAACTTTCAAGAATCATACAATTTTCACAACCTGACCATCTCTCCATACGCCAAGTATCTATCGATCTACTAGCCCAACTACCTGATATGAAACCAATCCAAGAATGTGTATAGAGTTGACATCTTCAAGTGCGCCGCAATAATATCTCCGCTCGGTGCTCTATCAACCCTATGAATGAGAATTCGAGAGCCTCCCCTCGTAATCGCTTCATGTAAGACAGTGGTTGATTGTCACGTCGATCAATTGAGCACGAAAGCAAGATGTAACCGCAAAGCGTAGGATGGTTCGGAGATGGGTGTGTGCGCCACGTAGGGGACTTCGGACTCGGACTCGGACCATACTTGACTAAGAATATCAAGATCCATTGGAGCTTTGATACATCGCGCAGACAGGCGGCAAGCAGCAGCATTTCATGCTGCTACGCTTGTCAAATTAGATGTTGCTACTACATTATGCCTTGCGTATTGTGAACTGTCAAGAAGGCCGTCGGCGAGCACGTGGTGTTGTTTACTTGAACAAAGTACCTGCAAGAGAATTTTGAGTTGCGAAACCACGTGAATTGTCCCCAGTGGGCCGAGGCAGTGAGCTTCTGGTTACAGAGAGAAACACCCACGCCCCGCCACAGCCAAGGAAGCATCCTACTAACAATTCATGCTAACAACGACAAGGCTGTACGACCTGGGGCCATTCGACGAATTGTCGACGTTGGGGGAACAGTGGGGTAGGATTCGGTATATTTTCTCATAATAGTTGCCAAAGACTAGTGCTACGATCGCCGGCCGCGTGGGCGATGCATGTTGACCGCCGGCCGAATGATCGACGAACCCTTGCCCAACATCTTCCCTGTCCCCGCTGCACATCACACTTCATTTTACGTTCGCATAATTGTCTTCGGGAAAGGCAGTTTCTGTCTTGAACCTGTTTTTCGGGACGTCTCCCCAGAAAAGGACCCATCAAAGAGTTTCCCTGGGTTCTGTCCGGGGGCTCATCAGAGGCGGAGGATCGCTGGGCGGCCTCCGCATCGTTTCATGTTTCGAAGCCAGACCCTGGGCCACATCTCCCAAATCGCCGGGCGCTTGAAGCTGAGGCTCTCTGAACACGTCATAGCTCAGGGCTCCCCCAGATCTGTTTGGTTCATGCTCTAGGGGTCAGCTACCCTTTTGGATGGGCAGAAGTGTGTATGGTCCGAGGTAAACAACGGCATGTGAATCACGATGATTTGATTCTATGGATCATAAAAAGGCTTCGGTTGCGCCTGCAACAAGCTATCAAACAGTATCACTATCACCATCATACCTCGAGTCAACAGCATTTCAACGTACCAACACATCCCAGAATCAACTTTGACCACAGTCAATACACAACCAGCAAAATGTCTTTCGCCGATCTTTCCAAGAGCTTGAGCGACATCGAGCGCAAGGTCAACAAGTCGATCAAGATTCTCGGCAAGGGCAATGACATGAACTACAAGGATGCCATCAAGCTGGGCACCAAGTCGAACTCAATCGTCAGCACGATCAACAAGGGTATCAAGGACTACTCGGTGAGTTCCCGTTTTCTTTCGTTCCTGTCAAGAGACTGCTAGGATTAACCCCTAAATCAATGACAGACCTTCACTCCCTCCGAAGACGAAGCCAAGAAGCTTCTGGGCCAGATGAACACCATCGTCGACCTCACCGAGACTCAGCTTAATGCCATGGTATCGAACCAGGCTCGCTTCGAGAGCTTGAAGGTCGGTGGCCTCGTGAAGAAGAACGTCACCAAGACCGAGGCTGCGGGCAAGGAGCTCTCTGCGGTCATGATTTCCAAGGCCCCTGCTAGCATCAAGGGAGATGCTGAGGCGCTTGAGAAGAGGCGTGAGGCTGCATTCAGCAAGGCATCTGGAGCTTTTGCTGGGTCCACAGGCGGCGAGGACGAGCAAATTGGAGACGATTCCGACTAAGGGTATAATAGCTCCGAGCTTACAATACATAGTGGCTGTGTAAATAAGAGTCTACCCTTTCGCAATTTTGACAATGGCTCGCGCATGGGATTTCCAAGTGAATTTTCATCAATTAGCCCGATGGATCCGCTATGCGGTGTTGAATTACTACTACCTTGCAGTGATGATGGATTTGAAGATCAATGTCGTCACATGCAACGAAATGTGTCGGATTGGAAGTCCAATTCGACCTCGGCGTACGGCAGCCCGCGCAGGGGCCAATTACGGCCCCTACTTACGATTATCGCGGCCTGCCCAACCTACGGTTGGAACCTCCTTTTTACACCTACGCAGAAATTCATATAGTTCAATTGATCTCTTCGTCAACCCACGGTTCGAACCAATTACCCTGTAATAGGGATACCAACAAAATGCGTGGTTGTTGGCGATAGCACCAACTTGGTGTGACGCAGCGTGAGCCTGGACCACTTTGCGTCACGTCAAGGTCTTTAGACGATACGGTACGGCCCGCGGATCCGAGTGTTAGTAGGACAGGGCAATTCGACTGACTCGAGGTTCAGTTCAGGTCCGCTGCTTTTAATGATCATCAACACAAACCTTCTTGCTCTCAACCAATAGGGTTAAATAGCATCATGCGGCGGGAATACGATAGGCGTGCTCATGGTTGGAATTCATTATCCTTGAATGCTATCAATAGGTAAGGTAAGCTGACGATATCATTATCGTAGTGGTTCAATTGGAGAAGAAAATATGACCTTGGCTGTCAGGTTCATTGAACTGGCGGAAGAGAAATCAGGTAATAGCTGAAGAATCACAAGTCAAATAGTCAAAGATGACTTCCAAAGATCAAAGCTTCGATAATCCGACATTAGTAGAATTCATTGACCTGATGTTGTGTGGTTGGAGATGTGATGAAAAAAGAAAACACAGGATGCTTGAGCTAACCCAGTAAAGCTTAGGTTCAATCTGGACCTTGGGATCTTCTTGAGAGGAGCACCGGTAAGAGGCACCCAAAAGTAAGGGGCACTCATTCACCATAGTTAAGCAATTGATAGGCTACATAGGGGCACCCGTGACGGCAGCGACACTTCAAGATTACAAAGCTATGCGCCCAAATAGGTTAAATGGTGTGCCTTGTCTTGAAAGCTGGGGTGCTTATTACCGGTGCTCCATGCATGGTTGGAGCGCGCGCGCCAAGTCGTGGCTGCCTAGTGAATATCGGGTCTAAGCCGGAGAGGGGTTTGGTGAATTCATGTTCCTCCAGAGCCATTGAGGTCATGGCAGCTTCTTATTGACCTCGCCATCAATGCATCATTGTGCTCAACCACATCGAAATGGAGACCCTTCCTCAAGAATTGGTCGATGATATTGTTTCTTATTTATTACCGCAGCAGCGCCCCGAAGCAACATTGAAGCCTTATGATACGCGCATGAGACCAATTTGGCCCATCGCCCCGATAGCCACAGTCTCGCGCCGACTACAAGCCGCCGTGGAGAAAGCCACGTTCAGGTCTTTGAAGATTACCAGCGACGAATTTCCGAAGTTCATTGAGCTTCTCACTCCGGCTAGGCGATACCATCTGACCAGCTTGATCGTCACCATCACTCTTCCGCCTTACGATGACGCTGCATCCCACAGAGCGGAATCGCCCGAAGAACGGCTTATCAATGACAAGTGCTACAGTAATGGCATAAGAACACTATTCCAAATTCTTCGAGGTTGGGAAGATGAAGATGCCAAGACTATCAGCTGTCCCCTTGCGTTATTTATCAACCACCCGGAATCGCCTTCCGATACGCCATGGCCGACCAAGTATGTTCCTTGGGGTGAGATGTATCCCGAGGAGGACGGGATTTACGAGGGCCGGTTCTTGCATTCTTTCATTGAACTGAGAGAATGTCAACTACTCCCGGATCTGGCGAGAATCAAACAGCTCACAATGATTCAACCAGAGGAGAGGTATGGCTACCGGAACACCTACCCCAAGGTGCCTATCCTACTTGCCTCAAAGATGCCAAATTTGGAACGCTTCAAGCTATTCATGAATGACGATGAAAAGAGATTCGACGAAATACGAATCAACAACCGGAACGAAGCGGCGCAGGCTATTCGAGAGCTATCACTGCCGTTACTGAGGAAAGCCGAATTTGAGTTCTTTCAGAGACGATATCGAAACGAGAGAGCAATGCCGCCAGCGTTGCATGAGCTCGGAGCCCCAGACCCGTTGAGCTCTGCTATCTGCGCATTTTCACAAAATCTCGTAGATCTGAGTGTCACCGGCTCCTTTGACGACTCCCTCCTCAGACCTATGCAGGGCCTGAGCAAGACATCATGGCCCAACCTCAGATTTCTCGACGTTAACATGCACGCCACTTCCCCTTCAGGAACTTGGTACTTCAAAAAGGCAGACGGAAGCCCTGATCACCGGCCCTACACCCACAGCTCCAACACAAACAACGCCCACTCAGATCTGCACAACGAAGAGTTCAGCTTCGTAGAGGAAGCCGCCTACGCGCGTATGACTCCGGTAGAAGTCTTCCGCTGCAAACCTGACGACGCCTACATCGTGCCTTTCATCGATGCGTACGCCAACGCACTGAAGGTAATGCCTACGCTTACCTCCGCGGCGCTGAACTTCCAGCTCGAGTATGAGGCCGAGGAAGATGACCCCAGCTGGATGTGTATTGCGTACTTTGCGCCCTGTCGCACGGCGCCAAAGCACCCGCCAAGATTATTGTGCCCGAAATGCAACAGAGGCGTGACACGCCAGCTGGTGAAGTTGTACCTAGACTGGGAGCCAAGCGAGGAGCTGGCGGCTAAGCTGCGTGCGATTGGAGACGAGGTTTACGAGGCGCCGATGGTGGAGAAGACCATGGCCCAGTTCATGGATCAGCATGAGTGGGTTAATAACGAAGAGTCTTGATAACGGAAAGAAGTTCCTTCCTTGACTCGCAAGCGAAAGGACTATATGTCCTGGACAATAGCTACTGCCTGGAGGTGATTAGCGCAGCTTCATGGGCCATTGCAAGAACCCGTTAGTCTCCATATAGCAGATGAATGCATCGTATCATCTTCCACTACGTTTATTGCCGTAATGACTATCGGTTGGTTGAGACCTCAGACCAGATCTCATATATAGATGCGTCCCTCGAGCGTTGAAGGTAGGTGCAGAGTAAGACCTCAACTCATACTTAGGCATGTCATGTCTAATGACAACCCGTGACTGAGTTAATGCAGATATATTCAACCCTCCTGATGATTCTTCACAGCATTATGACTTCAAGGATTGAAACTTCTTGCGACGGTAGATTACATGACCTGCAAGCAGGAGCTAGGCGACAGCCCAAAACTTGAAAGAATCGAACACGATCACTTCGAGGCGCCATGTCCTTTGTAAGTCAGTTGCCCCAAGGCTCCAACCTCACTTCCTTTCTCCATGACCTTGGGTCCTCGTACTTACATCAGACAAGACGCACTCGTTCACAAAAGAGCACTTGAAGTTTCTGCAGAGTCTCAACGGCCGATGTGAGCAAATGCAATCCATAGATAATGAACCATTGGCAGTTTTTACTCCAATCATCTGACTGCGCTTAATGCCTCAGAAAAAGCAGTCTATCAAAGAGGCAAGAAGAAAAGCTTCACGGGTGATCAAGCACGGGGTGTCTCTGGAGATGGCCCGACATAGAGCCAAGGCCCAAAACAAAAGCGCGCAATAGCAAGTAAGCATATCTGATACATAGGCAAGGAACTGGTGCTATTTTGCCTTCCCTTGTTTGCTGCTTTCTTTAGAGATACGATGATTTGAAGTCATGTTAAAGGGTACACTATACTCGAGACAAAGATGGGACGGTCAAAAAACTGGAGAATATGGCCCTTCTGGACGGCAGTCTGTGCCTGCTGTGGAGGATAAGGTTCCTTTGGGTGCCGTGTACCAAACAATTTTGAGAGCATAATATAATCACCCAAATTACTCGCCTATGAGATGAACGATATGTCACTCTGTTCAAGTAGAAACCAATGTGCGGTAGACTCTCGGCAACATTATCGACGCGATGTTTAGTTTTGGTGACTTGATCCCACGTGAGGCTTTCATCACTGTCAAGAATGGCAGCACAACTTCCATTCATGCGGCTTATTCGGCTCAATTGCCTTGTTATCGAGTATCTTCAGAGAATCTGTTTTGATTCCAGCCTGAATTGATATTTTCTGTGCCGAGAGACTAGTAGGCGCAGCCATATGTCTCGCAATGCGTTGAATTCCCACGCTTCATGGGCTCTTCCAAATACCAGTTTCATCAAGGTGGATACACAGAAAAATTGGAAGTTAGTTCCGAACATCATCAAGAAGTCACTTCTTTGCCAAAGACAAATCAGTTGAGCTTCCTCGAACTATCTACAAGGTGGGTGGGTGGCTTAGAGGTTTAAGGTTTGTAAGACGTGATCCCTGGCGTAGATCGGACTTGGATCTTGTCGTGAGTGCCTACCTCACCCCCAGCGCCGAAACAGCCTCTAGTTCGTCTGGTCGATGAGGAAAGAGTGGGTCTGTGTGAGGTTACACCCAGTCATAGCCGTCACAGAGCTTGTCGAGATTTCCCAGAAGGGTAGAGGGAGTTGTTGGAGCAAGGGGCTTGTGTGGCCAAGGGTTATACATATTTACACTTGTCTTAGAGATCTCAAACTTCCAACACCGGATACTAGGATAGATTTAACAGGAAATAAGTCTGAAGCAGCGTTTTTGACTCTAAGAATACAAAATACGCCTTTACGAAAGGTCGTTGAGAAACGACTCAGGTGTGAGCCTGGAAAAACTAAGCCATCTAGACTCTCGCGGTGGTGAAGAAGTACTCCATGGTGGAATCGATATCGAAGCTGAAATCAACGCTCTGCTCTCGGACACTCATAGTGCCGTCACGAACGCAACCCTCAGTGCCTCCACGTCTCCAGCTGAAGGTCCATCAAAACTCTTCGCCAAGGATGTGGAAAAGCGGATTGAATCGGAGGCGGACGCGGCCATGGAATTGGCCGAGGTTGTCAATGGTCATGCTTAGAATTGGGCATGACGATTGCCAGTTGCCTGTTCCCAATTGATTGGAGCTACGCCCCTAGCAGCCTCGATGTTGAGGAAGCGGAATATGTTGTTGGTTCTGACGGGGGGAAGGCGGATTGTAGCCTTTGAAGCAGATATCGAAAATGGAAGCCCGCTTGTCGATGGAGTTTAGGTTGTCGACTTCATCTGCGACGGTGACAGCCGTGGTGGCAACCTCCATCTTGACCAAAGGTCTGTCGGTAGGAAAAGCAGAGGCACAAAGCATGTAGCCAGTGGCGGCAAAGACAATTGCAAGAGATTGATGTTGCATTTTGTAAAGAGTGGACGAACAAGTCTAGTTCTGAAGTTCTGAGTGTAATAATCAAGGGGGAAAGTTGTCAATGCAGCATGCATGTTGAGCTCGCTTCTCTGATGGACTGACAGTGGGAGGTCAACTTTTATCTAGGACTATTCAAACCAGATGTCCGATATCTCAGGAATTTCGTGTGCATTAACAGATCATTCTTTTGGCTGTTCATTTACCAAAGTTTCTCATCAACTGAAAGCTTTCCGTTCCCGTTCGAATATGTGGCTGATCAATCTTAGGCTAAAATGCCCCTAGTATATGGTTCGGGCACGCGCCGGGGCCAGGTCCTCGCTTCGGCGGTGCTTTCATCGAATGCAAGGTCGGCAGCATTGACGGCAAATGGATGCACATTCACTGCCGTCTCTACGGTGGCTTGGATTCCACTTGCTCTGGGTGCTCGCGGGTTCAGATGAATGGCAAGGACAAGCTTTGCACTCAGAGCTAGATTGGATCTCCTCGTTGGGGCATGATTAACTGTCGAGATCCATTGTAAGTAGAAACAATGGACTGAGTCGGGCAGGGATGTTGTGAGCGATGGACAAGTCGATAGATCTTTGGATGAAGATCTACCCAAGTTATCTTAAGAAGAAGCATTGTTTTTATATGTTGCTACTAGCAGTCTGCCATTGTCTTGCCGAAAGCTTCCTTGGCTCTCTGCAAAGCCTGCAAAAGATGTGTCTTTTTCTAAAGAGAGATTATTGTTACATTCTGACCTTATTGTTGTAGTTTTCTTTTCTGACTTTACAGGCGCAAAAGATTGAATTTAACGGGAGCAGGCTTTCCAAGAATATTACACGGTACGGGCAAATTTCTGATTACACAGTACGCGCAACATGCGCCGGGCACGCGCTGAACTCGATATAGTGATTTCTATACAAAAGTCGCCATGCAATTCGAGATATTACCACGTGCTATAAATCATGACATTTTTTCTCAAATCATCTGGCCTACAGGGTGGCAGTGCCGTGCATCAGAACAGATGCAGACTTTCTTGGAACTTCTAGAAGAAATGGAATTTCCTCATTGGCGGTTAGACGCTGGGGTCATGTTTTGTGGCTCTACCTCACCTCTTGAAGCAGGGAGATCCGAGATCAGTTTGGTAACATCAATTGCTGGAAAAAAGCATCACCTCCTTACAGAGCAGTAAATTCACAGCACGCAAACCGGAAACCTCAGCATCCTATGACTAAAAAAGCTTGGGCTGGACTAAGGAGTTGGGCTCCGTTCATCCCGTCCCGGAACCTGACTCGAGAATGAGCGATACTCGCAGAACATCTCTGAGGTTGTCTGTGGTTGCGATGATAGAGTTCGACAAGATGCGAGAAACCGTCTGGGAACTGGTGTGGACGCCGTCTCAAGTTGCTGGGTCCGTCTGTCCCATCCTAGGCAGCTTTCCCCTGCCGACTTTGAAGCACTGCAGAATCAGTGCTTCGATTGACTTGAGGTCAGCGACTGTGAGCTGGAACCTGACTCAACTGTCGGCCGCAGCACTGTCGAAGCACTGGGCTGCCGTCTCAGCGTGTCTTCTCTTCGCTACTACGACGCGCATCTCTCTAAAATCCCCCCATATTTTTAGCCTTTGGCTACTGTCTTCGGCGTTCGCGGGCGGCCTTTGTATGGAACTCCCTCACCCCTCCGCGACGTTGAAGCCAACGCTCCCGCGCTTCGCAAACCAACTCCTGCCCGCCGACTTCCGCCCATACCGAATCGATGGGACACATCGTAGGGCGGGCGGCAGGGCTTAGTGTCTATTAAGCAGGTTACATTGAGGTGGATCTGGCAGCATGCCGGGGTGGGCAGTTCAACCTCGAACTCCCGTCCTCTGGCCAATCGCATCCAACCTTGCATACTGGCGGACCTGGCTCCAAGCAGTCCGGCGACTTTCAGAGAGGGTGGCATACCTTGGAGGAACGGTATTGCCTCTGATATAAAGTTGACTTGACAGACGAGGGGAGGGGATCGTCTCAGTTCTTTCATGGGCCAAGCCATTCTTTTTCTGACCACAGTCTCCCTGTTCCAACATTCAGACCAGACGCTCTTTCAGTCACCATATATCCCCGCGGCATCCCACACCTCAAAGACCAAGGTTCTTGCGCTTGCCGTCGAACCTGCCACTCCTTCAGTCGACGAACAGTCTGTCAAAGCTCTATCAACTACTCAACTATATCTCTCCTTCTATACGTCGACTTCAGTCACCATCAAAGCATCCACGCAATGCGCTCTTCAATCCTTTACCTCGCCCTGGCCGGCGTCGCCAGCATCGCGCAAGCCAACCCAATCATCAAACCAGACGCCCAAGTCGACCCCAAAGGCCTTATCACTCGCAGCCTCTCCAACCTCCTCTTCTCCCGCTCCGATCCAACACGCTCCGAGCCACCCCCAACTAGGAGACAAGCAACGCCGCCTCCCCCTCTGACAAGCAACCCGGCCGCCGCCCCGCCCGGCGGCGGCGGCGCAGTCAACAACGCCAACCGCACCGTCACTCTGACCGTGATCCAAGGCGACACCCTCGGCCAGATCGCGCGCCTCCTCAACTCGGGCATTTGCAACATCGCCAAGCTCAACAACATCCCCAACCCAGATTTCATCGAGATCGGACAGGTCCTGCAGGTGCCCATCAACGTCGCCAACCCGGACAACGACTCGTGCCTCAACCGCGGCGGCGCGATCCCGGCCCCGGGACAGAATGCTACTGCTCCTGGTACGCCTCCGGCGGGTGGCAAGGGGAAGGGGAAGAGGAAGAAGGTTAAGCGAAGCGAGGCCCTGTTTTCTGAGAAGAGCCCCCGGGCGCCTTTGCACTAATCCGTTCCGCAAGTTGAATTTGGCCGAATCAGGAAAACATTCGCCGGGAGGGCTTAATACTAACTTGGAAGACGAGGTTTCGGGGTGCGCACCGTGGCTGGATGACACGAGACTTTGGCAGATGGCAGCGGGTCTAGCCTTGGAGTTTTGGCATTATGGCATATTTCAGGTGCGAGATGTGTTTTTGCGTCGTTACTCATTTTTATAATATACCTGGCTGGAACAGTCTGTTCGAACATTGAAAATAGTCCACCAACAAAGTTTCCGTTGCAACTCTGGGTGACAACTTGAACTACTAGGAAACACTGGCGAGAGACGGCGCTCTTGTGTTTTCTTGGGATCATGTGACGTCATGCGCCGAGAGTTGCTCATGAGTCAGCAAAGGGGAAGAGTCCAATACCTATCCATCGCCAAGATCTGCGTCAATTTCCAAACTGCGACTATTTTCAACAGCGATCCCGCGCTGATATTGAGCGGTCAATTGATAAAGGAAGACGAAATCCAGCTGCCATACGTGATATGGCTGTTCTCCAAGATCCAACGTCTCTGATACTCTCAAGATATCGCTGACCAAACCACGCAGAGCTATGGCAGTAACAGCATCCTCGCTGGCCTATCATGAGCCATCCATCACCACCATCGCCATCCTCTCCGGCTTCCTCCTGCTCCTCGATTCCGTAAATTACGCTCTCGACAAGCTCGTCTACTGTGGTCTCATTGGTCAGGTATTCCTCGGTATCGCATGGGGAACACCAGGAGCAAAATGGCTCTCCGAAGAGATGGAGCACTCGATGGTGCAACTGGGATATCTCGGCTTGATTCTGATTGTCTATGAAGGTAAGGTTCATCTTTTGCAATACCTCAGCACTGTGATACTCATAATTTGTCCACAGGAGGTCTCTCCACGTCTTTCAAGTCCCTCAAAGCCAATCTTCTACTCTCAATTGGCGTCGCCGTCACCGGCATCGCTGTCCCTATGGGACTCTCCTTCACCCTGAGCTCTTTGATCGGCGCCACACCGCTACAGGCCTTCGCCGCAGGAGCCGCGCTCTGCTCGACCAGTCTCGGGACAACATTTACGGTTCTAGGCACGAGCGGCCTCACGACCACCCGCATGGGAGTCGTGTTGACTAGCGCTGCCATGATGGATGACGTCGTCGGCCTCATCATGGTTCAGGTCGTGTCCAACCTCGGTGGTGGCGGCGGCAGCGATTTCAACGCCGTGACGGTGGTCCGACCAATTCTCGTCTCGTTGGGTTTCGCGACCGTTGTACCGGCGGTGTGTAAGCTTGTCGTGGGCCCAATCACATTGCGCCTGAATATGATAAGAGAGAAGAACCCTGGGTCCAAGGTTGACCAGCTTCTTCGTATGCGTCAGACTGCTCTCGTCATTCATACGTGCTGGTTATTTGGGCTCATTATGGGAGGGGCCTTCGCTGGGACGTCGACCTTGCTAGCGGCATATGTCGCGGGCGCCACCATCAGTTGGTGGGACAGCGAGGTGCCTCATCCCATATCTCGCGGAAAGGGAAAGCAGAAAGCATCCATAGTTCAAGGCGGGTCTGCTGCAGACAACCAGGAAGCTCTCTCTGCAAATAACCCAGGGCAGTCGAGCTCCGAGATCCCACCTGCAGCTACTCTGATGCCAAGCAATGGCGAATCGGATGCCTACAACACAGGCATTGAGATCTACGAACATTACTACAGCAAGGCCGTTGATCACGTGCTGAAGCCTTTCTTCTTCGTAAGTCCCCATGGTGAATATCCTTATATTGATATCAGATGCTAATCCCCACAGGCATCCATCGGCTTCTCCGTACCGATAACGAGGATGTTTACCGGTCCCATTGTTTGGCGTGGAATAGTCTACACCATCCTGATGATGGCTGGCAAACTAATGTGTGGTGTTTGGCTGCTGTCTTTTGCCAGTCCGTTGCACACCGTGCAGCGGATCACCAAAAAGGTATCCGGTGCAGGGAAGCAGAAGTCGAAGAAACTCGCACCCGGAACACAATGTGCCGGGACAGCATCGGATTCGGGAGCAAACAACAGTCAGACTTCTCCGCCAAAGCAGCCGCAGCAGGACCAGGAGCCGCGGCAGGGTGCGCAAGATGGTCAAACGGAAGAGATGCCGCCTCAGCCGCTCGACTTGCGACAAACCGGAAAAACTCCGAAAAATGCTTCTCCCAAGCCGGAGATGCCGGTTTCCGTGTATCCGGCCTGTATCCTCGCCTTCGCGATGGTCGCTCGTGGTGAGATTGGCTACTTGATCTCTGCACTAGCCGAAAGCACCGGCATCTTCAGCGGCGGGTCAGGCGCACCCGATCAGCCTTCGGAGATGTTCTTGATCGTGACGTGGGCCATCACTTTGTGCACAATCATAGGACCTATATGCGTTGGTCTGCTTGTAAATCGGGTAAAGCGGCTTGAGGCGCTCAGCGGCAAAGGCACGAATGGAGGTGGACGGAACGTTCTTGGTGCCTGGGGTGTGGAGTAGACGGCAAGAGAGACCTTTCGGCGAGCGATAGACAAGCAATTCCCGCGTTCTTCTTGAAGCTGCCTCCATGTCGGCATACCCCCATCTTGATGCAGTAGATATGTCGGGCTCATCTATAGCCCAAGTCAGTAGCGTCTGAAACCGGTACCAAGACTTTAACATCCTTGACGTTCATGTACGTATCAGTCGGAATCATGTGTATAGATCGAGCGTATTCCTCCCGAGTCATGAGCCGTCGACTGCGACTCCTTGCAAGCCCGACTGCGCCCACCACTGCTTCAGCCCGTCCACGTCACACCAGTCAAACTGTCTTGGCTCCTCAAACCACCACCTACTACCGGGTTTGGGCTTGTCGCTGACGTATTTCTTGAGGCAGCCACCATCGAAGCGGTGATTCTTGACACCGACGAGGAGTACAACGCTCCCAATCTTGGGGGTGAAGGCCTCGGCGTCGAGGAAAACGGTCAAGATGACTTGCTTGCTGCTGCTCGGGTCGACGAGTCGAGCAGTCCGTTGCGTGTGATGCGGTGGCATGTGGGACGGCTCGATTTCGGATAGTGAGGCGACGACTGCAAGAACGTTGACAGACCAATTTTGTTTGTAGGGCAAGTTCGGGATGGATCGTAAAGAGGTCAGCTTTAGGGGCGTGTTCGGATCTGTCCAGTCGCGCGGCAAAGCCACGGGACCTCCCTTCTTGGCCTGCACCCTACGTTGAGTTGCTTTTGTCTCCGATACTTGCATAACCTCGAAACCATCTTCGTCTTCATCGTCAGCCTCCGCGACTACCCCGGCTGCTCTAATCGAACGCACGTGTTGCGGTCTCGGGCGTTGTGTCGATGTAGGTATCGAGATCGGTCTTACTTGTCGTGCCTTTGTCGGAGTTGCGACAGATTCCACATCGCTATCGAAGATGATCTCGTCCTCAACTTCATGTTCTGGGGATATGGCGTCGGGTTCCGTAAGAGCTCTATGCCATCCAACTGTGACTAGATCATGGACGACCAAGTATACCATCTGGCGTGTCCCTCCAGAGCGACCGTCATGCCCGACGAGATCCTGTATACGAATGGAGAATTCCTCCAAGCGGACGTAGCAGCCGACGCGGACAGCTCTGGTGTCCAGGAAACGATGCATTTCTCCCCGGAGGAGAGCTTGTATACATAGCTCACCGTCCCCCAGCATTAGTCGTATAGCCCTCCATCGCTTCGACCGTGGCACCGGGAGCGACTCGACGTCTTCAACAAGGAAGATGGAACCAGGGATGCAGTAGCGGGTGCGCAGCAGGTCGTTGATCAAGGGTTTCGGAACAAATGGTTCGGCGTCATTGGCAAATGCTACCTCGGCTGGGCTCGCCGACTTTTCGGGCGTGTTGGGGGACATGTGGACGCGTTCATCGTTTCGCGACGACGCGGCGTGGGAGCTGAGGCCGTGGGCGTCAAGTGGTGATGTTTCTGTCAGATTCCTTCGCCAGTGGGGAGATGGCGCAAGGTCACTGACAGGGCCGCGGCGTGGCGGGCATGCCCACTGAAGATTCGCTAATGCAAGTCATTACGTAGCTTTGGGCGACAGCTAGGGATCATCCCGGCCCGGCCTGACAGGCCGATCCTACCCTGAGCCATGCATTCGCATTTCCTTCTATCAGCATTCACGATCGACTTTACTCGCATAATAAATTCGGACTTGTTCTTTTAACTCAACCTTCAGGTATTTGATGATCACCAACTAAAAAACTTTTGATTGATTCGGGTCATAGAAGTTTTCGACTAGTTCATAGTAGTGCTTTCTAACTTAGTCTCGTCTCCTTTCCTATCTTCCGTGTAAGATCCATCAATGATTTCACTCAACCACCTTATGCTCAGTTATCGCATCTCAGGGAGCTGCTGCAGACCGCACTATCTCTAACGAGCTATGTTAAAAGTTACGTTATAAACCCTCGAACCTTTTTGTGGTCATTTTCAATTGAGTTCATGACGTCCTACTCTTATGGGGAATGTAGTGCTTCAGACATAAAATGACACAGGGCCTCATACTTACTTAATGTCATTACTAGGCTGGATAAGTTTACATTAGATATCACGTCTATGATCCGAACTTCGACAACGTCAGACATATTCGTCTTTATCAGCGCGTCTTTACAATCGACGAACGTCACTTTAGTCATGAGCAGCGAGGTTGTCAATCCTGTGCTTAATCTCATGACGGCTGGTATTATATCAAGACCTCCATCCATCTATTCCGAAGAATGATCAACCAGCCGAAGCCCTAATCTTCATACGTCGGCCTTATAAGTCTGGGTAGCAATCTCAGAAACAGTTGCCAAAGAGACTCATTCATAATAGGCTAGAGCTCTTCTCAGGGTCTGGGAAAAGATACTTTACGAGAACACATCCCATAGATAGAACGAGCAAGACTCTAGATCACCCAGATGAGCGCTTGCCAAGCCGGAGTTACTGACTGCGATTGATGAGAAACAGATTGGTCGGCATCAGTGATGCACTAGCAGTATTACCGCTGGTTTGCATGAGATACATTGTTCCTGGAGCTCATTAAGGAAAGTCTAACGCGGCTAAGGAAGATGATGAGTTCAGATTACGACACATCAATGCAGGCCCGATTCCAGCTCAGGAAACCCGGGAATAACAGCGTCAAAGGATCAGCAAAAACAACAATTAAGGCCACGTAGGCAGCCGGTAATTCAACGGTCAAGAGAGTACTTGTGGCGATACGCGCATTATGACCGTAGGAGATGTGGCCCAGGAGGAAGAATGTATCATGACCTCATTTCGCCCCGTCATTGAGCCTTCGTGGTTCTGGCGTGGGAGTCAAATATTCGTTGTGGAAGAACCTCAGACTCTTGAAGATCGAATTCGAAGACGGCTGGGTGTGGAAAGGAGTAGTCCGTCTTAGGTAAGCGCGCGGGAATGGGCGTCCCAAGGAGTAGCCCGTTGTACTGATAAGCAGGGGATGGGTGATGTAAATTGAGAAAGAAATGATTGCATGTGATGAATATGAAGTTTTTGACCGTGTTCAACAACTAGGGGCCACTCTCAGTAATGGGCGAATGCGAACTACGAAGTCACACCAAGCAACCTGTGGCCAGTTCAGGTATACGAAAGCGATGCTGGGATATCCACAAAGTTTGCTTATTCATGCTTGAAACTGGGAGGATTTACGCTCAATCGAGGATCGACATTCTCCTTGAACAGCCCGTTATTAGGGCCCGCGTTCAAAACTTCTTTGACACCGCTAAAGGGAGCAAGCGGAGGAAGCGGTCTCCTTCCAGCTGCGTACCGAAGGCTACGGCTGTCGCGTTCGACTTGGGGCACAGCGGACTCGGAGCTTGGCCCCGAATCTGAACTTGAATGTAGTAACGTAATGATGCGCGACGAACTGTAGATTCTGTCACGGGAGATGAAATCGTCTATGTGTAGAACAACATGCGCGCGAACAACCGAAATGAGAACGATAGTGCTACGCACCTTTCAACCCCAATCAATACTCAGCAGTCGACTATCTTACATCATCTTGAAAGCAGAACACTTGTAAGAAGCACATTAGTGGTTTGCTGCATTTCGATAGATTTTTCAAGTAAGATGTACGGATTTAAGAGAGAAATTGAGACGTAAATACGCCAAACGGAGCGAGCGCTGTGAAAGGCCGCCAACTCAGATATTTGTAGGGGACGTGGGTTCAAGAGTGTGGTTGACTAGTTTCAGAGCAGCTTCCTCGTATAACACCGGCAGTCCGCGTATTCAGGTTTGGCCCCTGTAGTACCACTCAGTGAGGTGCCTCCTGGCAAGCTGGCACAGGATCGAAGCTTCGCCGGATTGTAACCCTAATTCCGACAGCTGGGGTCATATAACAGACAAATAAGGTACAAACCCTTCAATCCCATTCGCTGTCGTTTTGCAGCTTCTGCCTTGGACAGAGAACGGGATTCAAAAGAGCGGGCTCTTGTAAGAGCCCGCGCTGCGGCAGGATCCGCGTCTTACTTCGGGGATGAGAATGGGAATGCCAATCTTAAAGTGTTGATTTCCCCGCAGGGGCCTGGCCGGCGGGAGCGCCACCTTCCGGCGAGAGTTATGCATGCTCCGGTTGACTTATGCAACTCCGGGCCCGAATGACCTATCCCGAAGACTAAGGGGACAAACAGCGTGAATTCTTTGGGGAAAACATGCATACTATTTCGAATACGGCCAAAGACTGATGGCGCTTTCCATGTGCCACAACATACTAATAAGGAGAGAGCCCGACGCGGTCGTGCGACTGTCCCATTTTGAGGCATCATGGGCATTTAAGCACTTGTTAGCTTGTGTTCCACGCTCAAGTCGTAATCCGCCATACACGTGGCTCTACTAGCTCAGCACGACAATTCAAGTTATTGATGTCTATCTCTGTGCTCCTTGACGATACGGACATAGGGACTCAGATGTCGAGGCTACCATCCCCCCGGATTTAGGGAGTGAAATAATCACCGGTGGTCTAGGCAGTTCCCAGTAACAAGCTTGGTCGTCTAATATTTTGACAGAAGCGCTCGGCCTCCTGACAGCAATCAGGCTGGAATGACACCGACACGTTGGTAAGCCACAGTTGGAACGAGAAAGCGAGGAAAATTCTGCGCCAGAACAAGCCATCAGTACGCAATGCCCCGTGTCCTGACATGTCAGTGCCGCCTCTGTTCATCAAATGGTTCCAGGCCGTCTAATGTTGAAGGGGGTATGATCCCTGCGCCCATCAGTGTCGTCCAATCGCTGAGAGGCTCGCGATCGCATTATCAGGGAATCTCGCTTTCGGATTCTTAATTCGTGGTGTGCTGATGGAGAAACCAACGAACTAGTGCGGCGCATGGTCCAACCATGGCACAACTTTGTGCAATCGGACCTGAACCCCTTCTCGAAGACCCGGGGTTGCTATGCGATTCTAGGTCTCCCGCAACGAATATAATGTAACCCTCTTCCCGTTGATTTTTTCAGCTTTATTCTTAAGGCTCAAACCAAGAAGTTCGTGTTTCTACATACAAATAACGACCACGCCGAACCATTCTCCCGGAAACCTACACACAGCAAACGACTTACACGATCGATTCAGACGTGCTACCAACACACAGGCGTAGCACCGGAATTTCAAAGCACACCATGGCGGATCTCAAGTCCTCGGACTCTGCCCAAAGAGAAGTGGATGTTGAGAAAGGAATCAGCCCCAACGCCTCGGATCTCGAAGGCGCAACCATCAGACCCGAGTCTCGCCAGGAGCCAGAAGAAAACACACAAGATGCTGACAAGGAAGCACACCACGACCCGAACGTCGTCGATTGGGACGGACCTGACGATCCTGAAAACCCTCAAAACTGGCCCATGAAGCAAAAGTGGTTGAATATCGCTACCATTTCGATGTTAACCTTTGTCACGTAAGTTCTACCTCTACCCCAGAACCCAAAGACGAAGCCCATCAGCTAACCTCAACAGACCACTTGTAAGCTCTCTTGGAAACGCGTTTCTAAACTGACTGAAAGCTGACATTTTTCGCAGGGATCCTCCATGTTCGCCCCCGGTATTCCCAAAATCATGGTTGAATTTCACGAGACCTCGGCCACGGTAGCAACGTTCGTCGTCTCAGTTTACATCCTCGGCTTTGCCTTTGGCCCCCTCATTATTGCTCCGATGAGTGAGGTCTTTGGTCGCGCACGGCTTTACATCTACGGCAACATTCTCTTCACCATCTTCACCGTCGGCACGGCCCTCTCACAAAACATGGCCATGATGATGGCGTTCCGTTTCCTTATGGGTTTGGCTGGCGCGGTGCCAGTCACCATCGGAAGTGGCAGTATTGCAGATATCATGCCAATTGAGCAGAGAGGTCGAGCCATGTCCGCTTGGGCCTTAGGACCCCTTCTCGGCCCTTGTATTGGTCCCGTTGCCGGAGGCTACTTGATCAAGGCTGCTGGATGGAGATGGGTGTACTGGCTTGTGACTATTGTGGTGTGTATTCCTCCGAGAGATTCGAAAGCTAGGCAGTGCACGAAACCTGACCAAGCTGTAGGGTGGTATCTTCATTCCTCTTTCTTGGTTCATGATGAAGGAGACCTTCGCCCCTCTCATTCTCGAACGCAAGGTAGCCAGGCTCCGCAAGGAAACTGGCAACACGAACCTCAGAAGCAAGCTCGATGATGGCCAAACCACGAAGCACAAGTTCCAGCACGCCATCATCCGACCTATAAAGCTCCTCTTTGTCACACCGATCGTCACTCTCATGGCTCTCTACGTCGCCATCACATACGGTATCCTCTACCTCCTCATCACAACCTTCTCCTTCGTCTACAGAGATCAATACGGCTTCGATGAGGGAACCATCGGTCTCACTTTCCTTCCTGCCGGTATCGGTATGATGATTGGTGTCGGCACCTTCGGTGCGCTCACCGATTTCATCGTCATCAGGAATAAGAAGAAGGGGCTCGTTCACAGACCCGAGGCCCGTCTTACTCCGGTTTTGACCATGCCTTGCGGTGTGGTTCTCCCAATCGGTCTCTTCATCTATGGATGGACAACTGATAAGGGTGTTCACTTTATCGTTCCCATGCTTGGAGTTGTCATTTTCGCCATTGGACTTATGGGTGTGATGGTAAGTCCCCAATGCGTATCGAATGGAAGGGTGTTGGCTGACATGAGGAACAGATGTGCATTCAGAACTACCTCCTCGACACATACCCCCGATATGCAGCTTCTGTCACTGCCGCGCTGGCTGTTCTTCGATCTTTAGCCGGGGCGCTCCTTCCTCTTGGAGGCTTAGAAATGTACAACGCCCTCGGGCTCGGATGGGGTAACAGTTTGCTAGCGTTCATCTCGGTCGCACTCATCCCCATTCCTCTCGTCTTTTACATGTTCGGCGAGCGGATCAGAGGCAGATTTAAGCCTAGTCTGTAAAATTTCTGGAATTATTCGGGAAGATTATTTGTTACTTTTGAAGCATGGCGTAAGGGTTTAGCATTCTATGGCATACTAAAAGGTGCCATCCTACATGGGGTGATGATCACAAAGCATTAGACGCATATCTTATATAGTTGAGACACGTAATATACTGAGAGACTTTACTTGGCAACTGGGTACATAAAATCGAATGCCCCGTAAATATTTGTGCTACCAAGCTCATAACTTAGGTGGTCGTTGCCGCTTTGCCCGGACTAACTATGAGCCAGGGAAAAGACGATGTAGCTTGGCGGTGGTGGTGCTAGTAGTCTCACAGTCCATGTCGTGGTGTAAGCGGTTGTACTTATGAAAAGAACAAGCGCGCACCATCAAAATTGGCCCTCAAGGTTGAAATACTGGTCCGCATAGAGAGCCGAATGGAACGTGGTGCGCTACGCAAGAGCTACGATCAGTAACAAAGAAGTGGCGCATGCCATTTCGCAGTCTTCGGGTATTGACGAGGAATGGACCGAACAGAATCCAAATAGTTGGTGCTTGCCTCGATCGCGTACGGATGGCGTCCCCGAAGCCGCATGCGGGATAGGATTGCAGATACGCGGCAGTTTGCGGCGGCCACATCAGTCCAAGACACATCAGCCACCAAATGCGGCCAGCCCGATACATAGCAGCGACTCAACCCCACCGGTCCTCAAGTTGGGGGGTTCGGTTCAGGAAGAGCGACGCCGATCTCCTCTTTCATCTCGAATACTGATTCACGGTTCCCTATATTTCGACAACACGCAAGCACTCGGGCGCGCGTATGAGCTTGGAAATTCACGACGCAGGGGTCTTTCTGGAATGCTATCGGATTCTTGAAAACATATGTGTATGACTCTGTTTACACGGCCTATATCGAGCAAACCAAATCAACAGATCTTGACGGGTCCTTACTTCGCTTTGTGTGGTCTCAACCGCGGGCTTCAGTATGAGCAACACTACTATACCGTCAGGGGTGGTTGGGCCAGGAGCATTCTTGCCAAGTGATACGAGGCAGCCTTTAGTCATCGGTATTACATCAATGTTCATCGTATTGATTGCCATTTTTATGGCCATTCGGGTTTACATCAGGGGTTACCTCTTGAGAGGATGGGAACTCGATGACTCTGTGTTCATGTGGTCTTCGGTGAGTTCAAGGTTGCCCCGCTATCAAGTCCCCCAAATGACACCTAACACTATCATACAAGATGCTCGTGATTGTGCAAGGTGCCATGGTACTATGCAGTAAGTCAAACTCTGCTAGATTTTCACTATCTTTCAGTTAGCAAATAGGCTGATCCTGACTTTCTTCATCAGATGTAGTATATGGTAGTCTTGGGCTGCACCTTTGGAGATCAACATTTGATCAGATACAGCAAAATCCTCGTGTAAGTCACCGGGACACATGATCTACAGTCGGCACCAAGCCCGCGAGACTTTGGCTGACGTCGGTCTTAGTACTTGGTTGCAACAGTCCTTGTGTACCAATTATCTTTCGGTTTCATCAAAACAACATTTTTACTTCAGTTCCGCCGAGCATTCGCTCTGCCTCACATAATATTGTTCTGCGACATCTTCCTGGGTATCATGTTCCTAGCACTCATAGGATTGCTCATCTTCGGCGGAATCGTTATGCGAGATTTTCTGAAGCCGGGGTATGTCCCTACGCCTGGGGAAAAGGCATACCTGATATTTGGCTACGTCAACGCCGCCGTACATCTCTCGACGGATATCGTCATTTTCATACTGCCGCTGGCATTTGTGGGACAGATGCGCCTTGCAGCAATGCAAAAAGCTGGTCTAATCTCCAGTTTTGGGGTGGGAATCTTGTAAGTAATATAAACTGCCTCTTCAAAGGTCGTCTTCCTGAACAAATTGCAGCACCAGCGCGATCTCCGTGCTGAGAATAGTCAGCCTGCCTCTTGCTACCAGCGGGATCGATGGGTTCTACCAAGCCGTGCCGCTCGTTCTCCTAAGTATGGCCGAGCCAACGTCTGCAGTCATTTGCGCATGTGTGCCGATTATGCGGCCCTTGTTAGCATGCTCGGGAACTTCCAGGTATGGCAGCCAAGGATCGCGAAGACCTCTCTCAGGAGCAACCAACGAATCGGCCGGACAAAGACGTCAGACACCGAGTGCGCCTCCTCAATCGCCCACCAGCACGACAAGTCAATCCGTAACGCAAATGACATACAAATCGACTATTACAGGGAGTATAGATGGAGATTTGGAAGGATACACTTCAAGCCAACAGGCCAGGGGTAGCATCAATACATTGAACCCACTGTCCATGCACCCATCATCTCCCACCAAAACGGCACAATTTCCATGAGGAATTGAAGTTTCTTCACCTTTACAGCAGTTAGAACTCCATGATTGATTGCGGCGTCGCACCACCTGTGAGGAAACCAGCGGCGATACTGTTCCAAGGATCCTCCTTGTGTCCACGAAGACCTGAACATAGAATGTTAGTGCCCAAGACATAGATCGCGCCATAAGATGCAAAGGAACATTG